>BLSH010437196.1:1276424-1293818 GCA_018402905.1 Glandirana rugosa
AGATTTAAACATTAATAGATGGCTAAAATTGATAGTTAATAAAAAATAAATAAAAACACTTCATTGTTTATTAAAAATAAATATAAGAATACTTCATTGTTAATTAAAATAATAATAATTAAGTTTAAGGGTGAATCACCAGGATACACCTAAGACTTATGTGTGGATGAGCCTAAACAAAAATAATGGTGAACTTAAAAGACACTGAAGTCTCTCATGGCGCTTTAGGGGAAACACTCAAAGAACCAATATAGCTTCAGTTGACAACTGGTAGCTACAATGGACCCAATCAAGAGACTGTATAAACATATAAGAAAATGTTCTTATGTTAATGATGGGAAGACGTCTTGATCTATCGAATGGACATTGGTAGGCTGTACCCCAAAGGAGGCTACAGGATGGTGGATACCTCTATACATTCATTCAGGCCCCCCGGTGAGAGGACGTCTAAGGTGTATATCCAGAAGGTTTCCATGGCGCACAACCGTTTAAAACGTTCCGCCACAGGGAAACCTCTGGATACCTGCTCTATGACCCATACTGATAGTCCATCTGTGGAGCCTCTATGGGCTTCAAGAAAGTGTCTAGGGACACTATGGAAATCTTTTTTCCCTTCTATGGCTCTTCTATGTTGTCCGAAGCGACACCTCAATGTACGTGTGGTTCGTCCAACATATACTAGGCCACATGGGCAGGTCAGCCCATATACTACAAAGTCCGAAGCACATGTGTAAAATTCCGATATTGGATAAGTACGACCTTTCACCTCAAAGGACTTTTGTTTATGTCTTATAAAGTGGCAGGTTTTACAGGGTTTCTTGCGACATTGGTACATGCCAACGAGGGGAAACAACGTGGGCTGTTGCACCAAGGTCGCAAGAGGGGTCTTCAACTTGCTAGGTGCCACTTTACTTTTGAGATTGGGCGCCCTGCGATAAGTGATTTTGGGCCTAGATGGGAGGGACTGCTTGAGATTGGGATCCTGGAGTAAGATGTCCCAATGCTTAGAGAAAATATTCTCCATTTTCCGAAATTGATTGTGAAACATGGTCACAAATCTAATGGGTTGAGAAGGATTGACCTGTTTGGATCTAGTAGGTTTCCCTTTTTGATAAAATTGGAAGGCTTCCTCAACTAGCCTTTCCGGATATTTTTTATCAAGAAATTTCTTCTTTAAAATTGCTCCCTCCTCTGCATAATCATTATCCAAGGAGCAATTCTGTCTGATCCTACAGAATTGCCCCTTGGGAATGTTGCGGATCCAGGGTGGATAATGACAACTCCGAAAATGAAGGAATGAATTCCCCGCTGTGGGTTTTCTATGATTTTTGGCCACTATGGTGTGTTCAGTATGGCCAAGTTCAAGGTCCAAGAAGACCAATGTGTGAGGGTCGGTGACATGGTGACGCCAGGACGTCCACAGCTGAGTTCCAAGCCTCGCTCCCGCTTTCCTACCAGCCGGCTTCACATCCAGGTACGGCGCGGATGACGGAGGAGTGGGCTCCAGCTCTCTACATTCCGGATCTCCTAAAAGTGATAGCGATCTACATATCAGTTGATCAGCGGACATGCTCATTACTGCTCCATTCTTGTGAGTGTTTTTATCCTGTTTTCCATTAAATACTTCTAGCATATTGCACTTAGAGGCGCCTTTTCCTTGTGTTATATCTTTCACTTGAATGTTATAAGTTGCACTGAGTAAATACATCTGGATGAAACTGTGTCTGTCTTCATTTCAGATTGTAAAGCAACAAAATGTGATTATTTTAAGGCCTCATGCACACAGGACATTTTTTGACAGTTTTACAGCAGTTGTTTTTAGCTGCAGACGTTTTTTCCTACAGTCATTAAACCCTCCATCATGTTATCCTATGTGTTCATGCACACATAGGCTGTTATCAACTGTTTTTGGCTAGGACATTTTTGAGCTGTAAAAAAACCCCAAGACCAGTGGGTTCTGGAGAAACGTTTTTCAGCTGTAAAAATGCTCAAACGCTCAAAAACGTTCAAAAGCGCCACTCACCAATGTTTTTGGAAGTTTTAGATCCATTGAGGAAAACAAAAATAAAATAAAATGCTACTGCTCAAAAATGCTAGTGCAAAACGCTGAAAAAACCTGAAGAACTCACTGCAAAGCTACTGTTTTTAGAACTTTTTTTAATGTTCAGTGTGCATGAGGCCTAAAGGTCAGAGGCGATTCTTTTCTGTACAGCCATGGCCAAAAGTTTTGAGAATGACACAAATACTAATTTTCAGTCTGCTGCCTCAGTTTTTATGATGGCAATTTGCATATACTCCATAATGTTATGAAGAGTGATCAGATGAATTGGAATTAATTGCAAAGTCTCTCTTTGCCATGAAAATGAACTTAATCCCATAAAAAAAACATTTCCACAAGGCTTCAGGGCTCCCAAGAAAGTCCAGCAAGCGCCAGGACCGTCTCCTACAGATGACTCAGCTGTGGGATTGGGGCACCACCAGTGCAGAGCTTGCTGAGGAACGTCAGCAGGCAGGTGTGAGTGCATCTTTCCACACAGTGAGGAGAAGACTTTTTGAGGATGGCCTGGTGTCAAGAAGGGCAGCAAAGAAGCAGGAAAAACATTGGGGACAGACTGATATTCTGCAAAAGGTACAGGGATTGGACAGCCGAGGATTGGGGTAAAGTCATTTTCTCTGATGAATCCCCTTTCAGATTGTTTGGGACATCCGGAAAAAAATATGTCTGGAGAAGAAAAGGTGAGCGCTACCATCAGTCCTGTGTAGGGTTGCCACATCATCCCTTTAATCCAGGACACATATTAATTACACAGGTTCTGTGGCCAATTAAGGTGGTAATTAAACTCACTTGGTGCCTGATCTGCATCAAATTATTCTCAGAACCTGGGTAATTCATATGTGTCCTGGATTAAAGGGATGATGTGGCAACCCTAGTCCTGTGTCATGTCAACAGTAAAGCATCCTGAGACCCTTCATGTGTGGGGTTGCTTCTCAGCCAAGGGAGTCGGCTCTCACAATTTTGCCTAAGAACACAGCCATGAATAAAGAATGGTACAAAAACATCCTCCAAGAGCAACATCTCCCAACCATCCAAGAACAGTTTGGTGAGGAGCAATGCCTTTTGCAGCATGATGGGGCACCTTGCCATAAGGTAAAAGTGATAACTAAGTGGTTTGGGAAACAAAAGATCAACATTTTGGGTCCATGGCTAAGAAATTCCCCAGAACTTAATCCCATTGAGAACTTGCAATCAATCCTCAAGAGGCGGGCAAACAAAAAAACCCCACAAATTCTGACAAACTCCAAGCATTCATTATGCAAGAATAGGCTGCCATCCGTCAGGATGTGACCCAGAAGTTGATTGACAGCATGCCAGGGAGAATTGCAAAGGTCTTGAAAAAGAAGGGTCAACACTTCAAATATTGACTCTTTTGCATAAACTTCATGTAAT
The DNA here is from genome assembly GCA_018402905.1 of Glandirana rugosa. Classification (NCBI taxonomy): domain Eukaryota; kingdom Metazoa; phylum Chordata; class Amphibia; order Anura; family Ranidae; genus Glandirana; species Glandirana rugosa. The sequence continues at coordinate 1,279,873 of BLSH010437196.1, forward strand.
TGCCAATAAAAGCCGTATGAAATGCTTGCATTTATACTTCAGTAACATAAAGACAAAAAGATCTAAAGACACTGAAGCAGCAGACTTTGTGAAAATTAATATTTGCGTCATTCTCAAAACTTTTGGCCACGGCTGTATGTCTATACTTCTGGGAGTCACAAACAGTGGATCCAGCACTGCAGTAGATTGGTCAAGTCAGCACCAGCCACAGGCCCCCACTTGGTGGGTAACATAGTAATGCCTTCTTCAGACAGAAGGTGTTGTATTCACGTCTCATTCCATCATATTCCAAAAATAAAAAGGTTATTCCTCATTTCAGGACAGTGGGCGGAGCTATGCAAATCATAATGATTAGCGGGGGGGGGGGCACATCTATGGGGAATGTTGCCCATGACAGCACTCATATTCAGCCACTGAAAATGTGTCTTGCGTGCACGAACCATCAGTCAGATACAGAACAGACCAAAAGCTAGTTTGGGTACGCAGTTAGAAGGTAAAATGATCATTGCATTCGCATTATGCTAAGCCCCCTATAGTCTAAAATACATAAGCATTTTCATATGTGATCATTGACACCAGGCAGTGAGGACATGCTTTTCCTTGCTCTTCATCCAGCATTTTTGGAAGCTGGACCCATCTAATCATTTATTCTAAGAAAATTCCTTCATCCCACTGTAAACATTTATATAAAAATCCGGCATGTTCATTATTTGTGCTTCTTGGATCATTGCATCATTATTTATCGGCATCGGGTTAAAGGGAAGTCTGGGATTAGGTATCACTTTTCACTATGCACCAACTGAGACTCATTTTATAGACTTGTTAAATGATTTAATAACCGAGAGGAAAGACAAAGCTTACATAAAGACTTCAGCAACAGAGGAGCTGCTTGACCGGCCAATATAAAAACATCATGACCTAATGGGAATTCACAGTCTTTCTGTCAACTGCTTGATAGTTGCCAACGTTATGCTAAAAGTTTGCCGGGAGCGACAAGTGAATCAGCCGGATGGATGGGGCCAAGTGGAGGCAGAAATTTGCCAACTTTTTGCAGTTTGCAATTAAAGTTAAAGCAGTACTATGGCTTCCCATTAAAAAAAATGATGTGTATCAGCACTAAATTATAAGTCCATTTGCACATTTTTATCTTAGTCCCCTGCAAAGCCTCACACATACCTGTTGATCCTGCCAGGGAAGTCTACCTGCTGCAGGTTAATGTGATAGAGTGGCAACAATGCTGCACTGCTCCTGAATCCAAAGTAGAGTTGCCACTCTCATGTAGGATGTGCCTTTCACTACAGTGGGATGAGAAGATGTTACAGGGGTGTGGCTAACAGCATTGTCACTGCTGATTCGCAGGCTTGTAGCTTGTCAATTAGCACCTGGCCACACCCAATCCTGCCCACTACTTTCTTGATTGACATCACTGCTTCTGTTATTGAACTCCTCCCTCTGTGGGCTGCAGTGTCTGGGATAGGGAGTGTGAGAGACACAAATGAACAGTGGCGGCTGGTGCTCGGTATTTTGCTGGGGCAAACAAACCCCCCCTCACTCACACCACCCACGCCACCCCCACCCCCGCAGGAGACAGACCAGAAGATGGCCTTACCTTAGGAAACATTGAGGACAAGGGTTAGGGCTGCTGCTCCTCACTCCAGCCGAGGGAAGAGCCGGGGCTTGTCCTCCCAGGCAAACAGACGTTGCTTCCCCTCCCGGCCAAACAGGAAGGGTGTCCTAAGACCCGATTGGCCAGGAGTCCTAAGACTCCCTGGCCAATCGGGTCTCAATTGGAAGAGAATCAGGAAGACAAAAGTGAATATTAATTCACTAATGTCACACAACTGGGTGGGCTCAGGGCGCAGTGCTCTGCGCCCCAAGCCCACCCTTTTTTGAAGCCAATTAGAGCCTCTGGCTCTAATCACCTGCTATTAAAAAAAAAACCCATTGGAATTAATGCGTCCGGCGCCCTGCATGTAGATTAGGGGCCAGGCACATGGATTAGGGGGTGGTGCCCCTAATGGACGGGCCGCCACTGCAAATGAAGGAGAATTAGGTTAGGGAAGGTAAAGGAATTTTTTCGTGTACTTTATTAGGATTCTGCACCACATAGTAACTGGATTAGGGACCTGATTGGATTGTAATATACGAGCTTTCAGTTGTACTTTAAAGTAGAACTGTGGGCAAAACTTTTTTTTTTTCATTTTGGATAGAGTAAGGGAGGGTTATAACCCCTGTTGGTTTATTTTTTGCAATCTGGGCCCCATTGGGGAGATTTACCTTAATTTCCTGTCCCATAGCCAAAACTGCTAGTAAGAGGAAATCCCTGCTAATGAAGAGAATCCCTTGGGGACCCCCAGGCCATCAGTGTCCCCATTGGAAGATTTATCCTCTGTTACTTTTCTTGGGACAACCCACCATTTGGGATTTTCCATTACTTTCACTTTCAGCCCTCGTTCACATTAAACACAGTTTTGAAATTGTGCAACTTCATCTGAACTTGTACAATTTCAAAGCCGCATTTCAGTCCGACTTTGGGGGCAACTTGAAAGACATCTGTTCGGGGTCCTGCACAGATGTCTATGGAAGTCGCTGCTGAAGTCGCCAAAAGTAGTGCAAGAACTACTTTTGAAAATCGGCACAGCGCTGCAAAGTCGGCACCGTACCAGTTAGGTTGGTGCCAATGCTGGCAATAGGCTGTGATTTGTCATGCGGTTTGACCTGTCAAATCGCATGTCAAATCACGCTGATGTGAATGACGGCTCAATGATAATGGTAAACAGGACAAATAGAGAGGGCAAATCTCCCTAATGGGGACACAGACAGCAATAAAAACTGACAGGTGTTCTAATTTCTCTCCACTCCAAAAAGTTGTGCTTTAGTTATACTTTAATCTCCTTTTACACCTCCAACTGTGCAACATTGGGTCATCTAGTGGGCTTTTTAAAAATATATATAACATTATTTTAAACTAGGAATTACAGGAGGTGGAGTCAGTAAAGGAATCACTGCTTGCAGGCAACAATGTACCATGGGATATGTAGTCATTAGAAATGGAAAGTAAACAGCAGAGGTGAAGCAGCAAAGCAAAGTTGTGGAAAGAGACGGCCAGCAGACAGGCAGAACTCACAACCTGAAAAGAGATTTTCCAAGTAAGCTTATACTGGAGTCAAATATAAGTTATTATTACAATGTTGATGCTATAAAAATACAATGAATGCTGTGACTATATGTCTCCTTTATCAACTGGTCCAGAGTCGTTGGCTAGGCTGAGATAATGTCATCAGTCTGCTGCAGGCAGGTAAAGGCATTTTTACTCAGTCTCCCCTCCCCCCATTGATCAGACTGCAAGGTGACATCACTATGCCAGCGTCCCAGTCCAGGAAGTAGATGCTGAAACTGGTTGATGCCTGAACAAAGATGGCTCTGACTCTCTGGAGGGAAAAGCAGATATAAACATTGTCATGGGTATACTGCGATCTCTGTGAGAGGTAATAAATACTGGGAAGTGTAGCACATGCACTTCATACATCTCTTGCTATGTCTACTTTAAATATGCATTGTTCATTGTCATTTACGTTTAAAGTGTAACTCCACATTCGTGGGACTAAAATAGCAAAAAAATAAATAAATAATATAACGTATACAATTGTGACGCAAGTCATATTGCAATTGAATGTTTTTAAACATGACCTTTCCTGTTCAATCTGCAGCACTATAATTTTCTATATAATGTAATGCAATATGGCTACCTGGAGGCCACACAGATGGAGTACAGAACACCCCACCCCCCAGAAATGTAATTTCCTGCTTTTGTGATTGGCCTAGTCATTTTCCCAGAAGTCTGCACTAAAGATACAAGTCAGATTTTGGGCATCCCGTGCAACAAAGATGTCAGTTTTAGTGAGATAATCCCAAAAGGAAACCACATTTAAAAGGATGCAGAGCCTGCCACTTTCTTTATTAGAGCCCCGCAAGTGCAGCAGCTGATTGATATTTATAAAATCACTTCCATACAGATTTGTTTTGCTCATATACACAGAAAAACAAACAGCTATTTCTTCAGATTAACAAAAGGTAGGAATCTGCAACAAAGTTTGTTAAAATCCCTGCAATGTACATTGATCTCCCTAAGGGGATTTTTTTTTCTCAACAAAAGTACAATTACTCTTTATAGGTTTAGTCACTCTGCGCTGAAACAGTTAACGTAAATTAACTTTTTAAGCTCAAGAAAACCGTTTCCATGTTCTGGTAGAGAGACATTAAAGTATTACAAGCTTTTCACAGAAGCTCTTCCAGGACTCTGGACTGTGTTAGAATAAGAAAATAAACTAAAAAGAACTACAAAAGCCTCACAAAGCAAGGATCTTTCCTTATACGCTGGTCTCCCGCTTGCTGGCGAAGACGCGTTCTGAAGACCGCGCAGGGGCACAAAACGCTGCAGTGTTTCCAGCGTGAAGATGAAAAGCTGTCAATGATTTTCAGATTATTTCAATTCTGCACATCCCGCCTTTGAAGTTGTCTATTTTATTAAACAGAAAATTATTTTCAGAGCCCGGAGTCTTTTTTTGCCCACACAATTGTGCTGAGGGCGACGCTCCAACATCTGGGTGGTTTGTCAACAGAAAGTCCCGTTCCAGAAGGTCTGTTCCAATAGCGGGATGGTGCCAGGAACTGGAGCTGTTGTGTGATGATGACTCAAATCAAAGGAACAAGTGTCTAGGTGTTAAAGTAGACCTGCCTGAGGAACCTCAGAGACAGGCATTTTGTTGGCCATAGTCAAGCCGGGGCTCTCAAAGTGCCATCCAGCCTGTGCTCGCCATAGCTGGTGAATGTTTGCGACTTCCAAGGACATCCTTGTTTTTTGTTTTTTCTCTCTTGGAAGTATTTTCAAAAGTGACCTTATGTAGCATCTGTCCTTTTTCTATGATATTCACAGTAAATGTTCTTAACCAGTACAGATCTGCGCTATAGCCGAAAGATGGCTACAGCGTGGATCTTAATTGCCCTGCGGACGTTCCATGGACATCCGCCCCTTTGCGCGCACCCCGCACGCTGCTAGCAGTGGCACGCTCTTGCCTGTTATAGCTGCAGAATGGGGAACCGCCCGTGTAAACAGCAGTTCTCCATTCTGTGAAGGGGGACATAACAGATCTACTGATCCCTGTCATCGGGATCAGTTAGAGCTGTTATGTCCCTGGTAGCCCCGCCCCCTCACAGTTAGAACACACCCAGGGAACACAGTTAACCCCTTCACTGCCCCCTTAGTGTTAACCCCTTCCCTGCCAATGACATTTATACAGTAATCAGTGGGCATTTAAATTTCTGATCGCTGTATAAATGTCATTGGTCCCAAAAAAGTGTCAAAAATGTCCGACATGTCCGCTGCAATCACACAGTCGTGATAAAAATCGCAGATCGCTGCCATCACTAGTAAAAATAATAATAATAATAATAAAAACGCCATAAATCAATTCCCATAGTTTGTAGACATGATAACTTTTGCGCAAACCAATCAATATACGCTTTTTTTAAAATCAAAAATATGTAGAAGAATATATATCGGCCAAAACTGATGAATCATTTTTTTTTATAGTTTTTTTTTTTGGGATATTTATTATAGCAAAAAGTTAAAAATATTGTTCTTTTTTCAAAATCATCACTCTTTGTTTGTTTAGAAAATTTAAAATTTGACAGCGCTGAAAGCCAAAAATGGGTCTGGGAGGGAGGGGAATTTAAGTGCCCAGTAAGCAAGTGGTTAATACAGAACGAGTCTGCATGTCTACTCTAACAGGCTACAATGAGGATGGGTCAAAGCATCCTGTCTAGTTATATTCTCTTAGGTAGAGTTCTCAACTGTCCTCATTTAGAGGGCCAGGCCCCTTTTTGTCTGTCCTGTCCCTTATTCCTCCTTAGTTGTCCCTCTTTTTGGTCTAATGCATGAGTCTCTTTAAAAAAAGTATTATTCAAAGTGGAATTCACCCTTATGCTGCCACTGATATATGGCACATGTCAGAGGCATAACTACAACCTTCAGGTGCCCTGATGAAGAAAACCATGAAGGGCCTCCCCTGACCACCGGAGCACTTCCCTTCGGTCCCGGGGCCCTTCCCACTGATCCAGGGGCCTTTTATTCCCATCTTAATCAATGCAATTCAAGTCGCAGTGACAACAAAAAAGGTTCCTGCACTACTTTCCTGTGACTTTGGTGTGATTTGAGTGCCATAGTCTGCAATGTAAAATCACAAGTCACAAGGAAATCGCAAGCAAATCTCAAGGAAATCACAAGCAAGTTGCACGACTTTGGGCTCACAGCAGTATGAACCCAGCCTTACGGTCCAGCAGCGGGACCCTTTCACATGTTCTGCAGCTGCCCCCTTTCTACCGTCTTGGGGCCCCCCCACAGTGGCAGAACGCCAGGGTCCAGTGGTAAGTGCGACCTTTGAGACCCTGATAGTTCTGCTACTGGCATAAGTTGTACACACATCTGGTTGCTACAGCAGCTGAGAATGTGGTAAATCTGACAATCAACTGTCCACTGCCACATTTCCCAGTCACTGCATTCCCACCTTTGGACCTGGGACTGGCATGGTTGGTGCCAATGGGTAGAGGGGAGAGAGACCAGTGAACGTCTGTCCGCTGATATCCCTTGCCTAGTAAGAACCTGGAAGCAACCAACCTGTATTACATCACTTCTGGGTTCAGCAGTCATTTTACCCAGCCACTGTGTCCAGGAAGAAGTGAATGGAGCATTATCTGCACTTCTTTAGCTTCAGTAGGGGACAGATTTAAAATACCTTTGATGTCTTATTAAAGCAGAGCTTCATCCTACCTAACAACCATGTCTCCATTAGTAGCTATAGCCTCTGTCTAAAATATATTTGAATTTGACATAAGTACCTTTTTTAGTTAAACTCCTGCCACTTCCAGGTCCTCATCACCGCGGTGATATACGTCATCTCTGGTTTCCTGTTGACTCCTGGGATATTGGTGTCATCAATCCCAGGAGTTAACGGCATCCCCCTGCGCCCCGCACAGTGCTGTTATCGCATGCGTGAGATCAAAATGTGCATGCTGGGTTACCAGCTGCACAAAATATATCAAGAGAACAGCTGGAAGCTTCAGATGCTAGTAGCTGACATGGCTGCCACTAGCCGTTCGAGAGTACCAGTTCGGGTAGGGATTTACATCCCATTAGTATTAATAACAATACCCAATGTAGGAGGAGTGATACTTATGAGGAACAAATGTTTTTATTTAAAATTCATCTGGAAGACTGTAGCTCCTCTTTAAAGAGAACATATCAAAGCAAAATAGTATGTCCTGCCTAGTTTAGATTTGCTGTGGTTGGTCACTGTGATCACATGGTACCAGCAGTGAGCCGATGGACACAGTCGGTGACTGACGCACTGCAGCGTGGCCCCGCAGTGGTTCACGAGGCACAATTCAGGAGGACGTTTTATGACGTCTACCAGGATCGATGAATGTCCTGCCTGGCTGTCATTTTGCTATAGGCCGAAAGGGAACTGGTTAAATTTTATTTGTTGGGCAAGCAGATGCCATTGGATGGATTGGTAGAGAGGGGTGGCAGACACTAATGTTGGTTGGTAAGGTGAATGAGTCTAGAAGCATTTATGATGGCCTGGAGGTGGGACAGCCTTGGTAAAGGTATGCCAATGAAGAGGCAATTGCAGTACTCGAGGCGAGACATAAAAAAGAAGTGAATTAATAACTTTGTGGTTTTGTTGGTATAGAAGGGTGAAGATGTTATGAGGTTAAGGCACCAAAATGTTTTTCTCCTCTCTTTCTCCTGGGACATTTTTTTTTTTATACAAAAGCCATTTGTTTCTGCAGTTTTCCCCACCAACCCTAAGGCATTTCACCAGAATGGCAAACTTTTCAGAGATCTGATTTTTGCCAACATTTTGTTTTCAGATCTGCTCATGACAGGCTCACTCCAATTGGTGGAGCGGCCTTCTGCACTATACCTTTACCTCTATGGTAGTCAAAGGTCCTGAGGAAGTCAACTGCATTTTGAGGTTTTTCAGCTCCATTCACAACACACGCTGACCTTGGCTCTTCTGATTACTGTGCGTACGTATGGAAGGGTGGAGACTTAAGTTCCCAAACTGACCTGAAGTATTGAATGACAAGGAAAACTCTGTTTTATTATTTGTGCGGTGGAGAAAAGCTGACACAAAGAATATATATTTGCTTGCCTGAGGTGCTGGCACGGTTTGAAACACATAGTTCCTGCGATACAAGGATTGGCATTTCACTTTTTTATGCATTTTTTTTTTCCACCAGAAGACACCTGGTTTGGTGGCTGCTGAAAACAGCTATTCAGTATCGCACTCTGATCTTTTGTTGTGTACGGGGAAAATAAGGGAGAAGCGGTGCTTTTTGCCTTCCAGGAAATACCTCTCTCTCTTATGTGGGCACTTTGCATGCTAGTTCTGCGGTAAAATAAAGAGGGTGTTGTGTTTTCTCAAGTGAAAACTTTCCTTTAAGAAGAACCCCACCAAGCACTGTTACAAAACCTCAGTTTGAAAAAAAAAGTGGCGAAAGGCAGCAGCAGCTTATGATACTCTAATTCTATCATATATCAGGCGCATGTGAAAGAATTACAAGTAAAAGTTAGAACCTTTGTGTATGGCTGCTTATCATATGACTGAGCAGACCTGAAACAGGAAAAAAATGATCATTATAGTGCACTTGGAACCTCTGCTACTCTGTGTAAGATACACGATCAGTCAGTAGGTGGACTCAGACAGAACATATTTCAGGATGCAGTAGCTGTAATGCGTATTGCCTTCTCTCTTCTTGCAGGAAGTAGGCCTGTCGCATTAAAGCAGACAAAACCTTTATTTATTAAATGGGGACTTAACTCACCCCTAACTTAAAACCCTACTTACCTGCCTCCAGTGTTGTCCTGCACCAGTCCATTGTTTGGGTGTCTCTGCCTGTGCCCTGCACCTCCATCTTGGACCTCTTCGGCCAGCGCCCTCTTCTGAGATCAGGCAGGCTGACCCCTCAAGATGTGGCTGCTCTGTAATGGGCTCCTGCAGATTCCTGGGATATATGAAAGGGCTTCCCCAAGGGGCAGCGAGAGCAGGACACATCATTCTGGTCTAGACCAAAATGACAGCTGGGGCGGGGCTGGCAGAAAAAGAAAAGAAAAGCACCGAAAAAAAAAACTTCCAATATTATTGTGGCAGGTGCAGGGTGGAGTGGGGTTTAAAAATATAGTCAAGCTGACTACTCGGTATCATCCATAAATACAAATGTTTATTGGCTACATGATAGATTGGGTTTGGTGGGTTCGGCCGAACTTCGGGAAAAAGTCCGGGTTTGGTACCGAACTTGAACCGAACTTTACCCCGAACCCCATTGAATTCAATGGGGACCCAAACTTTTCGGCACAAAAATGACTGTAAAAAAGTCCTGGAAAGAAAAAAGAAAAAAGTGCTAAATGGCCCATTGTCTGTAAATGCTCAGTCCCTGTGTATTGGCCGATTGTATGTGTAATGGCTCAGTCCCTGTGTAATGGCCAATTGTCTGTGTAATGGCTCAGTCCCTGTGTAATGGCCGATTCTCTGTGTAGTGGCTCAGTCCCTGTGTAATGGCTCAATCCCTGTGTAATGGCCGAGTCTCTGTGTAATGGCTACAATACCTGTGTTCTGGCTACAATACCTGTGCAGCACCTGAAACTACGGATACTGGAAGCCTGTGCTAGCATTTCTCCTGCGGTGTTGCTATCAGTGTGTGAAGAGTGGGAGAAGAGGGTTGCATTGACAATCCAACACAATGGGCAGCACATGTAACACATTTTATAAGTGGTCAGAAACTTGTAAATAACTCATGAAAGAATAAAGTTACGTTAAAACCAAGCACACCATTGCTTTTCTTGTGAAATTCCCAATAAGTTTGATGTGTCACATGACCCTCTTCCTATTGAAAAAACAAAAGTTGGATTCAAAATGGCCAACTTCAAAATGGCCGCCATGGTCACCACCCATCTTGAAAAGTTTCCCCCCTCACATATACTAATGTGCCACAAACAGGAAGTTAATATCACCAACCATTCGCATTTTATTAAGGTGTATCCATATAAAGGGCCCACCCTGCACATAGTTTGTCCCATCTAAATAAGCTAAATTCTTTGGGCATCTCATAAATCCCCATCCCCATCCAAGTTTATCCCCTCAACAAAATACAAAACACAGTTGGCGGTCTTGTTCATTGACTGTGGTGTGTCTGAGGAAGTAAAGGCCCAGTTGGGCAGGGTGACGAGTGGACCACAATATTCAGCAGCCCCTACCGGGGTACCGCTACAAGTAAAATAATAAATACATTATACATGATCCTGACAGTTCTTCAACTTCTAGTCGTAGGGTAACAACACTCCTGAGTAGCTCCCTACGTAGGACAGAGAGCCAACACCTCCAGCTTTTAGTACACTTTCCTTTTTTGTACCTGTGATCCTGGAAGTTCTTCAGCTTAAGGTAACAATGCTCCTGAGCAGTTCCCTAAGAAGGAGAATCATCCTCACTATAGGATGCGTTCTCTCTGTGGACTTTATGTTGATGTTCTGCAGCTTTTAGTAACTTTTCCTTTCTTTCATTTTTTTTTTCACCTGTGATCCTGGAAATTCTTCAACTGTTTGTCCTAGGGTAACAATGCTCCTGAGCAGGAGTAGTGTTGTCAGATCAGGATTTGAGCTCTTAATGGGCTTTATGCTATACACAGGGAGTCAGCACCTACAGCTTTTAGTACACTTTCCTTCTCCTTTCATTTACCGGTGATTCTAGCAGTTCTTCAACCTTTAGTCTTAAGGTAACAATGCTCCTGAGAAGTTCCCTAAGAAGGAGCATCATTGTCACTATAGGATGTGTTCTCTCTGTGGACCTTATGTCGATGTTCTGATGCACAGAGTGCCAGCACCTACAGCTTTTAGTAACTTTTCCTTACCTTTCTTTCATTTTTTTTACCTGTGATTCTGGAAGTTGTTCAACTGTTAGTCATAGCATAACAATGCTCCTGAGCAGGAGTAATGTTGTCACATCAAGATGTGTACTCTCGGTGGGCTTTATGCTGTTTAACAGGGCACCAGCACCTACAGATTTTGGTACAATTTTCTTCTCCATTCTTACATTTTTTTTTACCTGTGATCCTGGCATTTCTTCAACTGTTAATCCTAGACAGAGGTGTCAAACTCAATTTCATCATGGGCCACATCGACATTATTGTTGCCCTCGAAGGGGTGGTTGTATCTGTTAAACTAGATCTCCAGAGAACCCCCCCTTACATCAGATGTTAAGTGCCACCCCACCATCAGAGGTCAAGAGTCCCCCCACCCTCCCTTATATCACTGTGCACCCCCGACATTGTGCTGCAGCCAGAGCTGGGTAGCAGAAAGTGCAGGATCTGGAGGAGAACCAGAGATGGGCTGGAGTCTGCTGAATACTGAGACCAGGGGAGGCAGAGACAAGGGGAGGCAGAGACAAGGGGATCCTGCTACTGCACAGAGAGGCACAAGATCTGTATTAGGAGTTATGTCCTCCCCTCTGCTGCCAACTGCTGAGACAAGGGAGCGGAAAAGGCTGCAAGGACCACATGAAATGGCCCATGGGTCTTATGTTTGACACGTGTCTTAGAGTAACAAACCTCTTGAGCAGCTCTCTAAGACCCCTTTCACACTGAGGTGCTTTATAGGCACTATTTAGCCAAAAATAGCGCCTGTAAAGCGCCTCAGAAATCCCCCCCCCCAATCCACCCCAATGTGAAAGCCAGAGTGCTTTCACACTGGGGAGGTGAGCTTGCAGGATGTTACAAAGAGTCCTACAAGCAGCATCTTTGGGGCACCGCTCCTCCACCGCACTTGCCCATTGAAAACAAAGGGAGGCTGCACACCGCCTCGGAAGTGCGGTGAGCTGGCACTTTTAACCCATTTTTAACTCCTTGTGGGGGGGGGGGGGTAAAAGTGCCATGCTCCTGCCTGCATAGCGGCACCATAGCACCGCTATAACAGCGGTAAATTGCTACCGATCTCCCGCCCCAGTGTGAAAGGGGCCTAAGCAGGAGTTGTCACATCAGGATTTGTGCTCTTTATGCTGATGTTCTGATGCACAGGGCACCAGAACCTACAACTTTGAGAACACTTTCCTTTTATTTATTTTTATTTTTTTCCTTTTACCTGTGATCCTGGTAGTTCTTGCTGCCAAATGCAATCCCAACACAAGAACATGGTAAATAGTCTTATGTCCTATAGCTTAAAGCATAGCTCCAGTCATTTTTGTGTTTATTAAAAGTCAGAAGCTACAAAAACACACACTCACCTGTCCCAGGATCCAGCATTGTGGTCTGCCGAACCGTCGCTTCTCTCCCTCTCCTCTCCCCGGATTCGGCATTTCAACTCACAGCCGGGTGCGCTCTGCGTATGTCCGAGTCGCGCTGCCCTGCTGAATAGTCTGGCAGTTTAGAAGACTGCAGGGAGGAAGGGAGAGAGGAGAGCTTAGGTTCTAGGCAACCTGAGTGGAAGTGGGAGCGGGTGCCTGTCAAACCGGGTAACCGCCCCCCCCCCCCCACAAAAAAAATGACATGCCTAATGTGGCAGGGGAGGGGGGAGGAGAGCTTAAAGCGGAACTTCCCCTTATGGGTGGAACTCCACTTTAAGTTCTCATCAATGTGCTGCGCTGGTGTGCTCTAAAAAAAAAAAAACAGAACATCATGCATTTTCGAACAAGGCTTTTTGATACGCTATAACCCACAGCAACCCACTGCAGTAATAATATTAGAAGTAACAGCTGCAAGTTTTAGTACACAACAATACTTGTATGCTATGCACACACCAAAGCACAAACTGTGGTATTATATGTGCCTTAGAGCCTCAGCTTTTTAATTGCAGTCTGTGCTCCAGCTGGCTCAACGTATAACACCAGCAGCCTTCAAATATTCCAGGTGGATGGCCCACAGTTGCACCGCAAGCAAAAGATTACAGATTTACTCCAATATCAACTACAAATAACCAATGTTTTTGGGACCCATGGAAGTCAACTTGACCAAGGAGACAGTAAAGGGGACCTCCATATTCCTGAAACATTGGTAGTAGAAATACACGATGCCACAGTAAATACCAACAACGCTGGCTTGGAGTGCTGGTTCAGTTCCTGTTGCAGATCTTTTCAATTGGGACACCAACAAAAAAGCCCCACATTTTTAGTAGAGTAGGGAAGGGTTAGAGCAGTGGTCTCCAAATTGTGGCCCTTTGCTTGCCTTTATCTGGTCCTTGGGGCACTATTTCTTCCACTGACATGAGACACTATTCTGTCATCTGACAACGACAATGGGACCCTGGTTTTCCCACTGACACCAACAATGGGGCACTATTCTTCCCTATGATACCAGCAATGGGATACTATTCCTCCCGCTAATACCAAAAGTGGTGATGTTAACTACCACTGATGCCAGGAAAATTTCAACTCCCGCTGGCTACAATGCTGCCCTCCTAAAATCTGAAGGACAATGAACCGGCCCTTTGTTTAGAAAGTTTGGAGACCCCTGCTAGAGTTTCTGATATTTTTATTGCTGTCAGTGCCTTCCTGCTACAGTGACCACAGTGCCCCTTATATATTGTATAGGTGTAGGAAGTAAAAGAAAACCCCAATGTGGTTGCAGACAAAAAACCTGACAGAAGATGTAATGTATCTCCACTCTATCCAAAACAAAATTTAAAAATCCCTGAATTTCAGGCAAAAAGCTAAATACTGTGCCTAAGTCAGGAACTATGCTTGGCAAATGTTTCTTCTGTCTTTAGCTGCCCCTGTTCCCTTAATACAAGCAGGCCTACTACCAGTACTTGTACCCCCCCCCCCCCCACCCAGGTCTTAGAACACAATGCTATAGTTTCTGGCTAGACAGCAACAAGACTGAACAAAGGTAACAAGGAA
>BLSH010437196.1:1293828-1304891 GCA_018402905.1 Glandirana rugosa
GACCAGTACTTGTACCCCCCCCCCCCCCCCAGGTCTTAGAACACAATGCTATAGTTTCTGGCTAGACAGCAACAAGACTGAACAAAGGTAACAAGGAAGGGTATCTGTGGTCAGGAGAAGGCAGTAGCTGTTAGCAGAATCCAGGGATAGGCAGCGAGCAAGCATAATCCAGTAAACATTTCTAAGGTCAGGGCAGGCAGTGGGCAAAAAAAATCTAGTAAACAGTTTAAGGTCAGGGCAGGCGGTAGTGGGCAAGCAAAATCTAGTAAACAGTTCCAAGGTCAGGGCAGGCAATGGGCAAGTGTAATCCAGTAAACAGTTCTAAGGTCAGGGCAGGCAACGGGAAAGCAAAATCTAGTAAACAGTTCTAAGGTCAGGGCAGGCAGCGGGCAAGTGTAAACCAATAAACAGTTCTAAGGTCAGGACAGGCAATGGGCAAGCAAAATCTAGTAAACAGTTCCAAGGTCAGGGCAGGCAGCAGGCAAGCATAATCCAGTAAACAGTTCTAAGGTCAGAGCAAGCAACGGGCAAGTAAAATCTAGTGTAGCCATTGCCCCCCTTGGGGGTGGCTGAAAGTTGTGGTTCATCTGTCAGTCTGCCCTCAATCACACTGATCCTCACACCCGGAGTCACAGAATAGGCTGGCACTTTGTTTTTTTATGTTTTTATTAGGGGGTTAAACTTGGATGGGGTAAAGGATGATTATTGGATGTCCATGGATCAACAGTTCTTTACACAGGATCTTGATATATCACTTAGTATGTACACTTCTCCCTCCTCCTCCAGCACAACTCTTGCTTCTCAAATGTCTCCTTGTGTGTCTCTCCTGCACAATACTTACTTCTGGTCTAGCTAGCACATGGTGAGGCCTGCTATGGTTTTGACCAGGCCTCAGTAACCGCCTTATGCAGGCAGGGACCGCGGGCCCCTATAGTGTAGAGAAAGTTTGCAGAAGAGCTAGCTAGCCTAATGGACTACTGCTCTCAGCCCATCCTCCACTAGGCCTCTCCAGTCCTCTTGACCGCAAATGCCTGCACACTGCCCATTGACACCGAAGTCCCAGTCTCTTCCTGCACCTCTTCAAGACTGTCTTCCTCCCAACTGCTACAGAGTGCATCTCCACTTCCCTGGGCTGTGTCACTCACCGACACCTGGTGAATTCCTCCTGAGGACCCCGCTGGCAGTACTCTTCTCCCGCTGTCCTTTCCTGCTCTCTCCTTGTGCCGCCAGGATCTCACTCCTCCTGAATGCACCCGGGCCGAGGCCACCCCCCCCCCCCACACTGGGGACTCCCTCAAGGCCCCCGACAGCCCTCAGTACTCTGTATCCATTCTCTGACTTCCACCAGAACCCTTCTCCCAGACTGGGCTGACTCCAGGTATTTAAAGAGGCCTGCCCCCTGCAAATCCAGGTTGGGCATTGGTCAGGGCTCCTTAACATACCTCAAGCAGCTCCACTCACTTTTTCCCCACCCTTTCCTCCAGAACTTTCTGATCCAGAAAGGAGGGTTTACCAAGGGGCGTCACCACCTGCAGTCACCAGCCACTCCCCGATCCAGAATCAAAACAATCAGGCCTGCACACAAATCAGGCCTTACTAAATTTACCTCAGCTGTACAAAAACCCTTACCACTATACACCTACCTAAGTAGAGGGTGCTACACTAGTTAACAGTTCTAAGGTCAGGGCAGGCAGCGGGCAAGCAAAATCTAGTAAACAGTTTCAAGGTAAGGGCAGGCAGCAGACAAGTGTAATCTAGTAAGCAGTTCTATGGTCAGGGCGAGCAACGGGCAAGCAAGATCTACTGAACAATCTGAGGTCAAGTTAGGTTCATGGCAGAGTTCAGCAACAAAAGAATTCAACAACAGGTTAAGCAGCAGAGACAAGTAAGGCACGACATGTAGTAGCACCAAGATAGCACGATCAACATGAAGAAGCAGAGACAGGGGTGTGTGGCTGTTGGCCAAATAGTATTTGAGAAAGCTAAGCAGAGCCTGCAGGCTGCCTAGCAATAATTATGCCTTGCAAGAGCCACAGGCGCAGTCTTCATTGCCTGGCAACAGGGATGCAGGCAAGGCACGAAATAGCTGGTTGTTGGGGAATGGAGTAGGCATATGAGTCAGAGTCAAACTCCTAACAAATATACAAATGATATACATATATAGGAACTGTTTAACTTACCAAATGAGTTATATTTCTGTCCATCCAGTCCAGAGATTTACACAGCTCTGCCACTTGGCATAGCCCTGTCAGGGCAGGACACCTGATTTTTTTCTGCTGCAGTGAAAAGGAGAAATAGCAAACAGATGATTTCATCTCTGGCACTCTGCTCTCTCCTCCCATCAGAAAGTTCCTTGCACTGCAACACAATGAATTGGCTCATTGTGCTGCTTTTCCTTCTCCCAGCCTAAGTTCTGCTTTACAGGAACTGTACAGCAGGCTGATACCAATTTAATTTCAAGTACTTACACTGCTTACATTAAAAAAAGTAGTAAATGTAAAGATTTATGAATGGCTACAGAACTACATCAACTTGTGTCTTTCATGTCTACTTGGAGTTCAGCCTTAAATGTATACACATTAAGTAATAGAGGTTTCATACTTCTACATGAAGTCCCTCAACACATCCTATTTTTATAAGATAAATTATAAATATACCAGATTAAACTAATTTGCATCAGGGTACATCAAGGTTCTTGCAATTGTACATCTATGCATGGTAAACCATTAATTCTGGCATTGGAAATTAAATACTGACATATAAAAATAAACATTTAATAAATTAGCTCCGCTTTTTGGCTTTAGGAATGAGCCTCTAATTGGAGATATGGGGAATTTGTCAGAGCCTGGGGCTCATTTACAATGTAAGTTCATTTGGGAGGGATTAATTACATATCAAAGAGGTACACAGCGCGGTTTACATGATTCATGCTAACAAAAATATATACAAGCTATTAGGGCCTTCTAAAAAATAAGGTTATTTTAGGTTACCCTCTTACAGGGTGAAAACAGAGATGGCTTAATGTTAGTAATATATTATTTTTCTTCCAGTATATTTATAAAGCAAGCCAATTGGAGGGATTCCACTGAGATAGAACCATCAGTCAAGAGCTAAAATATTTGAAAATGTGAATGTTTTCTGGATGGCTGTCCAGATATTCCAGATATTCTTGGGCATATTTAATAATTCTGTAATTTTGGTCAGTTGCTGTATGCTTCACCAAATGTCTACTGCAACTTCCAGTTACTATCTGTGTGATTAAAAAAAATGAAGTGTATCCCTAGACAAAACGTATACTTTTATCTTAATTTTTTGTTTTTTGGATAGAGGTGGGAATAGTTAAAGCAGGATTTCCCAACCAGTGTTCCAGGGAACCCTAAGGTTCTTCTGGAGGCTGTTAGGGGTTCCTTGATCAATGAGCAATTTCTGCTTTTCAGACAAGTTCCCACTGACACCAACAATTTTTTTGTTGCTACAGTGCCTTGAAAAAGTATTCATACTCCTTGGAATTTTCCACATTTTGTCATGTTACAACCAAAAACATAAATGTATTTTATTGACATTTTATGTGATAGACCAACACAAAGTGGCACATAATTGCGAAGTGGAAGGAAAATGATAAATGGTTTTCAAAAATTTTTACAAATAAATATCTGAAAAGTGTGGCATGCATTTTTATTCAGTCCCCCTGAGTCAATACTTTGTAGAACCGCCTTTCCCTGCAATTACAGCTGCAAGTCATTTTGGGGAGGTCTCTACCAGCTTTGCACATCTAGAGAGTGCATTCTTCAAACTGATCATCACCTTAATGTATCATGAGTTGTAGATATAGTCATTTTTAGCAGGGGTTCCCTGAGACCGGAAAGTCATTTAAAGCATTCCTCTGTGTTGAAAAGGTTGAGAAAGGCTCAGTTATAGCCTTACTCTTTGCATTTCCAAAATCATTAAAATTGACCCCCTCCTAAGGTGATAAAGGATCTTTTGCTTATTTAATCTAGGGGATTACATAACAGTAATACTTACTGTAGTGCCTTTCAGCAGTCTCTTTAAACCAGAGGCAGAGCATCACTCCCAGCTACATCTCATTGCTCCATTTCCTGCCTGGGGGCAAAGCACAAGAAGAGAGGAGACTTGAAGCAAGATTGTGTTTGGCTCCCAAGGATGAATATACACCTCTAGTAATGGGGCACAGAGGGTTTCTATTGCCAACTGCAGCTGTGGAGAAAATCACCTGCATGGGTAGAGTTACAGCGTGCCTGGGGTGGCTAGGGCTCAGGCTGGGGAACCCTGGGGTGTGTTGGGTGAGCTGGGACAGTACTGCAGTGAGCCCGGGGAAGGAGCCCAGGAGCTAGAGAGACTTGAGCAGATGGGAGCCTGTTAGTGCATTGGCTTGGGGCTGCTGCCATAGATTGCCTGGGGTTTGGGAAGAAGACTTTGGACTGAGCTGTTGAGAGCCACATGGTTGCTGTGCTGCATCTAGGGTGCAAGAGAGCCCCAAGGCCAAGTGTTGCTGAATTATGCCACTAATGCAGTGTGATATTAGCTGGCAGAACAGTGCTGCAGTAAGCCAGGTAAAAGGGCTCAGGAGCTAGAGAACAGGAGCCTGTATGCAGGGCCTCAGAACTGCTTCTACCTCCACTGCTGCCACAGATCACCTGGAGTCCAGGGAGGAGACTTGACTGGCTGCTGTTCTGTATCTGGGATGAGCGTGCCAGAGAGCCCCAAAGCCATGCATTGCTGATTTGTGCCACTGCTGCAGAGTATTGCTGACTGCTCTGCCCACCAGAGACTGTGTTGCTGTACAGCATTGTGAGCTGTGCTGTGTACCATCCACGGACTGTGCTGCTGTTTGTTAGAGAAGGAATCTTCTACCAGTGGATTCTGGCTATTTCCGTTGGAAACTGCGCGAAGCGGTGCCATTTAAGCCCTGTGATCTCAGCAACAAGTGCTGCTCGTGCTACAGCGTCCGTGACCTGTGAGCCCCAGCTCCTACTATCTGTTCCTGTGTTTGTTCTGCTTCCTGTTGACCCGGCTTGTCCTGACCTGCTGTTCCGCTGCCTGCACCGACCCCGGCTATCCACGACCATCCGATTGTCTGCTCCCTTGTACTTCTGCTGCCCACCCGTTGATGAACCTTGCTTGAACTTGTCTACCCGTTTGCCTGATCCTTTTGTACCTTTCAGGCTGCCTGTTGCCGACGCAGCCTGCATGACCACCCTTCTACCTGCACATCCATCTGGAGCATCACTACATCATCAGTGACCATCCAGCCCTCGTGCCATCCCGCACTCTTGGACCTCTGTACACTCTACCAGGGGTCCTTGAATCGGGTGCGCAAGAGCGGTTGTTCCCTGCACAAGACAGACTCCACCACCAGGTTCGTGACACTGTGCTTGGGCTGTGTGCTAAAAAGTCAAGGGCTACATGTTGTGTGGTGTACTACTGTTCTAGTGCTGTCGTGAGAGGACTTCATGCTGCTGTACTGCAAGGAAGGAGCAGACTTTGGAGAGACCAATAGTTGCGGGCTGGAGATGTAGGTCCAAAGCCTGGTAGGTTACCTTTGCCTAATTATACTTGTGGGTTGCGGCCTAGCATCGATTTTCATCCATCCTGAGTGTGGGAAAACTCAGGTGATCCGAGCAGAAGTTCAGCCCCCCTTCCTTGCCCTCAACCTTCTGGTACACATCACGGGCAGAAGGCTGTGGGACCATTCACAAAGCACAGTGTGGCTCGCACATGTGCAGTGGGAAGCTGCAAGGAGTCACAGCCAGCTTCCCTTAGTAAACATGCTGGCGCCTGGACCTGAATATAGATGAAGAATTGGCCCGGGTGAGGACAGCGTTGGATCCTTGGACAGGTAAGCATTGGTAGCTGCTGATTTTTTTTCAAAATTGGCTTAAGGTCCCCTGTAACTCCCTCCCTAACGATTGTTGCCCCACATACAGGGACCAACATTGCTATCACAGAAGAGGAGTAGTGAATGAGAGGCCCCCGGAATGGAGAAGCTCAGGAACATGTGATGATCTCTTGTGTCAGGGAGAATTCTTGTAATGTCACTAGGAGTGAGGTGACATGTTGGGCTGTGCTGGTGGAGTGTGGTAAAGGCAATGTGGTACACACTCGGAACTGCTGCATCCATTAGGCAAAGTTAAAAAACAGGTTAATTAAAATGTGAACCACCGAGAAGCAAATGTGCACAAAGTGAACTAGGTTAACTGTGCAAAGTGGAACATGCTCACTTCTAAGCTGGAGTGCCGCCTTAAAGACTATTTCAGTGACTGCAGCCTCCGCCTATGAGCACAGGCATTAGTGAGCGTTACAATTGGGTCCATTAAGCCCACCCTACATACACCACACACACCACATGCTTTCAGTATGACCACCCTAATCAATCTTGTTATAAAAAAGCTGCAGTGCCTGAATCCCTCTAGGTAAGGTGAGAGTTATGCTGGCCATGCACTGTGGGTTGAACAAGAGAAAGCAATTGATTGCTTTATTCATGCAAAATAAAGTGGATGGAGGAATCTCGCCTGCTGGCTATTGTATTGTGACAACCAGAAGCCATATGAACAGTGACTGTATCTGATTGGATGCAGGTACTGCTCAGTTGACAATTTACTATATCTGGATCCTTTCAGTTTCAAAGTGTCAATATGTCTAAAAATACATATGTCTATAAATTTCCCACAACTACAGCCCTCAAATCTCACATGAAACAATGTTACAAAACATATAATACAAAATAACAAAATAAAGTGCTACAAAATGTGAAAATTGATTTTCAGATTAAAGGATATTGGGTGGCAGGGTGCCAACAGGGTCACACATGGCTTGAACTTTGTCCAGTTCATCAGGAACAAATCTAAATTATCTCAGTGTATGGCCATCAATAGAATTTCACAATAAAATTCCTATTGCAGGGGATAGCTATCATTTGACTTGTAGCTGTCCGCTAATCACACAGGTGCTGAACAGCCCCAGGTTTGTTGGAAGAGCAACAGCGATGCTACTATATTCAGTGAACTATATGTACTATGTGCATTGTACCTATCTATCCAGCAGGTGTCACTGCAGAGTTATAGTGTGTGTGTTCTATGGTAAAGTAATCAGAGGAAGTACTTTCCTCATGTAAGTGTATGCATTTGTTTGTTGTTCAGTTCCTGTAAGATATGATAAAGATATCCTCCATAAAGTAAAGCTCTCCTCTGCATAAAAGAAGCTTCCAGACCATTATTGCAATACTCTGCACAATAGGTCATGGACCCAGCGCACTGGAAAGAATTCTACAGTAAGTCTGTGAGTACTATAAACAGACTATTGAAAGATGACAAGCAGTTCAGATGTGAAGTTTGCAATAGCAAAGCTAAACAATGCCAATTACCAGCTATGGAATTTTGAGCTAGAAATTTGCTTTTGAACAAGGAGGACTTGTGACAAGTGCTGAATACAGGCAGACCCACAAACGGAGAGACGGAGGACTGGGACAGGAAAGACAGACAGGCAAAAGCAATTATAAGCTTACTAGTGGAAGATGACCAGCGTATCCACATAAGAACAGAGAAAATGACCAAAGGTATGTGGAATTCATTAGAGAAACTGCATGAGTGTTCAAGTCTCAACAGCAGGTTTTGCTACAAAAGTTATATAGATGAGACTAGAAGAAGGCCACAAAATGTGTAACCACGTGAAAGCTATGCTAGTGATCATAGAGCAGCTGTGTGCCATCGGAGACAACATCAGAGATAACCATATTGTTGTCCTGCTCCTCTGCAGCCTTCCAGAGACATATACTGCTCTTATTAACGATTACTGCTGCTGTAGCCCAGTTGCTACGACAGATCTAATAGTGTCTGGGTGATAAAAATAAACTTACAGTGAACTCTCAGTTTCAATATATATACAATTTCACACAAATGCAATAAATAAGTACTATGGAAGATATAAAATATAAAATAAATAATGTATATAAAAGTCCAAGTAAAAGTGCTGTGCTCTGTGCCAAACAATTTTTTATGTGCAATCCAAGGTATAAAGTGAATGGGTGCTGTTTCCGTTCCAGTCTATCTCTGCTTTATCTCCTTGTGCGTGGGACAATTCTTTATACTTTAAGGTGCTCGTGCTGCATTTCGGTGCTGAGTGATGATAAAAATAACTCAGGGTATTGTGCCCTGCTTACCAGATTCCTTTGACTCTCCAACCATACGGTGTGGAGAAGTCAGAACGCGCTTTAGGTCTACAATCCGACCTATGGATGTGGTTGTCCTTTCCTTTCTCACGCTCTCTTCCGCGGTCAGAATTCCATGTGTGGGTAGAAAGAGGAATAACTCATCGCGTATCACTTTTTAAAAGGTTTATTGGCCAAAATAATCACAGTGCAAACATCAAAATGACATGCATTTGCAATATACTGTGACTGCTCTTTGAGGTGATGCTCGCGCTCAGTGCTAGAAACACTTCCTGCTCGCAGACCTACTAGGCGTGGCCTCTCTCACCGTGTGGTCACCTGACGCGTTTCGTCACTTCCTGTGACGTCATCGGAGGTGTCTGCACGGTGTGTTCGTCGGCCTTTTATGTGTGAAACAATTGCGGACACCTGTGTTTGCTAATGGGAGGTTACTGTTCCCATGTGATTGAGCGGCCGATCATGTGACTTTCTTATGTTACAAAAATTATCCTTTATTAGAACATATAAAATGTTATTAAAATATTGTGATCATGTGTGTGTATTAAAACCGTATGATAAAAACATTAATTGCTCCGGGGGTGTGTTCAAAGTATTCAAAGTATAGCTATGTTACTGCTCCTGCTTGGGCTTGTAAGTCATCTTATGCTAGAGGTAGCAGTATTGTGGACAAGACGTACTACAAGATGCTTGTATGCTGATGCAGGGGATGCAAACAAATGTGTTAGGACAAGGTATATGAGTTCGTGAATGCAAATAGGTGCATAGTGAGTTACTAAAATAAATATTACAAAAAAAAATTATATATAATAAATTATATATATATATATATATATATATATATATAATAAAAATTAAAAATAAAAATAAAAAATAAAATATAAAAAAATATAGGAAGAGTGGTATGAATTCTTCAAGGGATGTGAAAACAAACTACTAAAGATTATAATAGCAAGAAGACAGATCAAACTAAACAGACTAAATGAAAACATAAAACAACTAAAGGAACAACTAATGCCGCATTCAGAAACACAGGAATACAAGGATAGATACAAACGACTTAAGGAATTCCTAGACAAACTGGACAAGGATACACAACAGAAAAAAATCAAGAAATATCAGAGAGACCTTTCCGACTACAAAAACAAAACAGTCTATAAATGGCAAGAAACAACAAGTAAGGAGAAAGAAGGAATCGCATCAAGAAACTCATCAGTAGACACAGAGGAACCCATACAAGATATGGGACAAAACATCCAATCAAACCTCAACAGGGGAAACAACGTACCCAAAACTAAACAAGTAGAGGAAAAGACACCTATAAGAAAAACAGAGAGGCCACCCCAAATGACACAGGAACCCAACCCCCACAGAGGAGAACAATACTCAGTACCAACCCACAACAGATACCAACCCCTGGAGCATACACCATACAATAAAAACAGGGGCTATGGGGAATACAACAGAAGGGATTTTCCCTGGAGGGGACCAAGGGAACCCCCGGGATATTACCCCTATCACCAAGGATACAGAGGACGAGCAAGAACAAACAGGGGACGAGGGAGAGGGGGATGGATGCGACATTGGCCGAACCAATACATGGAACAATATACACCACCCAGAAGACCAAGAGAGGAGGAACGAAACGAAGAGGATGCAGGGGAGGCAAGAGCAAAAAGAAAAAGAGAATAATAGGACAAGGTATTTTTAATCTCAGTTCAGCACAATTCACGGAAACTGAACTAAAAGTGTTGGACTTAGGACTAAAATTTGCACCCAACAAAAACGCAGATGATTTTACTACATATATTGACCTCCAAAAATTTATAAGAAAATTGCAAATCAAAAAACATTTCCAAGATAAGGAGGAAAGGAAAAAAGAGACAGAACATAGTATTTACCAACATAGCGGACTCAAAAATAAATCCACGTTCAACCCTAAAACACCCAATAACCACTTCATCGAAACTTTCAAAAAACTTGTGGAAGAAGATATCAAGCTTATCCCCAAAAGAAACCGGAAAAAATTGAAGGGAGCCAAGGAAATATGGGAAGGTATAAAGGAATTGGAAAAACGAAAAGGAGTAGTAATTAGACCAGCAGATAAAGGGGGAGGTCTGGTCATCCTCAACCTAGAGGATTACAAGACAGAACTAAATAGATTAGTAAACGATCACTCAACTTATAAAATACTGACCCGGAATCCTCTAAAAAATTACAGGACCTTGCTGAAGAAACTACTGAAGAAGGCACACAAACAGGGTATACTTACAGGAAAGGAATATAAATATTTACTCCCACAAGCACCCAAAACCCCGGTCATATATCAAGTGCCAAAAATTCATAAAAACCAAACGGCACCACCAGGAAGACCCATCATAAACGGTATAGACTCCTTGTTCTCCAGATTAGGAGAATATACAGGGAGTGCAGAATTATTAGGCAAGTTGTATTTTTGAGGAATAATTTTATTATTGCACAACAACCATGTTCTCAATGATTCCAAAAACTCATTAATATCAAAGCTGAATATTTTTGGAAGTAGTTTTTAGTTTGTTTTTAGTTGTAGCTATTTTAGGAGGATATCTGTGTGTGCAGGTGACTATTACTGTGCATAATTATTAGGCAACTTAACAAAAAACAAATATATACCCATTTCAATTATTTATTTTCAGCAGTGAAACCAATATAACATCTCAAAATTCACAAATATACATTTCTGACATTCAAAAACAAAACAAAAACAAATCAGTGACCAATATAGCCACCTTTCTTTGCAAGGACACTCAAAAGCCTGCCATCCATGGATTCTGTCAGTGTTTTGATCTGTTCACCATCAACATTGCGTGCAGCAGCAACCACAGTCTCCCAGACACTGTTC
>BLSH010437196.1:1304992-1315347 GCA_018402905.1 Glandirana rugosa
CCATATCAAAATCAAGACCAGATCAGAAGAGTTTATAAAGCAGTAAAAGGGTCACTGAATTTTTGTGCAAACGGTGTGACCCCCGTTTAAACCGAGGGTACCGTTGCGGAGACACAACGAGTACCATTAATGGAAGTACGGTCTTCATCAAAGAACGGTATCGGTAAAGATCTCGAAGGTCATACTTAAAGACAACAAGGTAACGATAACAGCTAACCAAATCCCGGGTAAACTGACGAGAGTGACGCAGTAGAACCAAATACAAACATATATCACTGAGATGCAGGTGACATCGGTTCTAACATAATAGAAGATTGGTAGTAGGCTTTCGAGCCTATACAGCTTGGAGTAAGACAACATGCATAAAGAGGATGATGTGGTCAAAATACTCATTTGCCTAATAATTCTGCACACAGTGTATTGATATGTACATCCAACCTCTGGCCCAATCCTACCCGGCATATCTTAAAGATAGCAAACACCTCCTACAATTACTACAGGAAGAAAAAGTAGAAGATAATACAATCTTGGCTACAGTGGACGTAGAGTCACTATATACAAACATAAACCAAGATGACGCAGTGAGAGCAGTCAAATGGGCCCTAAACCAATCGACAATAGCAATGGAACAACAGAAATTCATACTGGAAGCTCTAGAAATGGCTATGGCAAGAAACTACTTCTGGCATGAAGGTAATTACCATGAGCAACACAGAGGCGTTGCCATGGGAGCCAAATTTGCCCCCAGTGTGGCAAACGTGTTTTTAAGTCACTGGGAAAATGACGAAATATTTGAGAAGACTAGACCAGAACTAAAACTATACCGACGCTTCATAGATGACATTATCATTATATGGGAAGGCACAGAGGAAAGCCTAAGGAAGTTCCTGGATGAAATTAATGTGAATGCCTACAACATAAAGTTCACTGGAACCTTTAGTAAAGAGGAAGTAAACTTCCTGGACCTCGTGATATCTAAAAATAACAACCAACTGCACACCAAAACGCACTTTAAACAAACTGATAGAAATGGCTACATACCAGTGCATAGCTGCCATCATCCACAATGGCTAAGAGGGATACCCAGGGGCCAGTTAACCAGAATCAGAAGGAACTGCACCCAACTGACAGACTACAGAAATCAAGCTGAACTATTGACGAACAGATTCCGGGAAAAAGGATACAAAGCCAGGGAGCTCAACCAAATCAAAGATCAAATTGAGAAAATAGATAGAAAAGAACTACTAAGGAACAAAACCCCCAATAACAAGACTATAACAATTCCTTTTATAACACAGTTTAACAGACAGTACAAAGAAATAGAAAATATAGTCAAAAAACACTGGCACTTACTACTGAAGGACAATAAATTGCAACATGTTCTTCCAAAAAACCGAACTTCATCTACAGAAAAACAAGAAACCTAAGAGATAAGCTGGTACACAACATTCCAGAACCTCCCAAAAAAACAATTTATGTTCAAGGACCTAAAAGGTTTTTTCTCCTGTGGGAAATGTGTAATATGCACCACAGTAAAAAAGAGGGATAGAAAACAAACTGAGTTTAAATCTAACACCACAGGCAAAATATATGAGATAAAAAAACTGATCACATGTCACAGTGACCATGTGACCTACCTACTAGCCTGCCCTTGTGGCATGCAATATGTAGGACGCACAACAAGGAAATTATCTATAAGGTTGAGGGAACATGTGTATAACATAAAAAAGGGAGTAAGAACTCACAGCCTCTCCAACCACTTTAGAATCCACCACAGTAGAGACCCTAGCCTGCTAAGTTTCTGTGGTATTGATAAAATAGAACCACATTGGAGAGGAGGAAATAAAAAACAGGCAATATCACAAAATGAGACAAAACGGATCTATGTATTAGAGAGCCTTCAACCTCAGGGTATGAATGTGGAAATAGATTTAAACTGTTTTATTACTAATTTTTAATGTAAATGTGTATGGTAAAGGGAGGACACACCCCAATTTTTTACCCAGAATTTAAAATACATTTTTTAGGCGAATTCTCATTATAATTCAATTTTATTTATAATTTTTTCCATTTTTTTTATATAAATTTTTTAATTTTTTTATTTATTTCTTCCAATCTCTACATTTTTCCATTTCGCAATCTTCCATTTTTTTCATTTTTTCATTTTTTTCAATTTATTCATTTTTTTCACTTTTTACTTTTATTTATTTTTATTTTTATTTTTATTTTACTTATTTATTTTTATTTTTATTTTTATTTTATTTTAATCTTTTTTATATTTTTATTTTATTTTTTATTTTTATTTTTTATTTATTTTTTATTTTTTATATTTTATTTTTTATTTTTATTTTTAATTTTTATTATATATAATTTTTTTTGTAATATTTATTTTAGTAACTCACTATGCACCTATTTGCATTCACGAACTCATATACCTTGTCCTAACACATTTGTTTGCATCCCCTGCATCAGCATACAAGCATCTTGTAGTACGTCTTGTCCACAATACTGCTACCTCTAGCATAAGATGACTTACAAGCCCAAGCAGGAGCAGTAACATAGCTATACTTTGAAAACTTTGAACACACCCCCGGAGCAATTAATGTTTTTATCATACGGTTTTAATACACACACATGATCACAATATTTTAATAACATTTTATATGTTCTAATAAAGGATAATTTTTGTAACATAAGAAAGTCACATGATCGGCCGCTCAATCACATGGGAACAGTAACCTCCCATTAGCAAACACAGGTGTCCGCAATTGTTTCACACATAAAAGGCCGACGAACACACCGTGCAGACACCTCCGATGACGTCACAGGAAGTGACGAAACGCGTCAGGTGACCACACGGTGAGAGAGGCCACGCCTAGTAGGTCTGCGAGCAGGAAGTGTTTCTAGCACTGAGCGCGAGCATCACCTCAAAGAGCAGTCACAGTATATTGCAAATGCATGTCATTTTGATGTTTGCACTGTGATTATTTTGGCCAATAAACCTTTTAAAAAGTGATATGCGATGAGTTATTCCTCTTTCTACCCACACATGGAATTCTGACCGCGGAAGAGAGCGTGAGAAAGGAAAGGACAACCACATCCATAGGTCGGATTGTAGACCTAAAGCGCGTTCTGACTTCTCCACACCGTATGGTTGGAGAGTCAAAGGAATCTGGTAAGCAGGGCACAATACCCTGAGTTATTTTTATCATCACTCAGCACCGAAATGCAGCACGAGCACCTTAAAGTATAAAGAATTGTCCCACGCACAAGGAGATAAAGCAGAGATAGACTGGAACTGAAACAGCACCCATTCACTTTATACCTTGGATTGCACATAAAAAATTGTTTGGCACAGAGCACAGCACTTTTACTTGGACTTTTATATACATTATTTATTTTATATTTTATATCTTCCATAGTACTTACTTATTGCATTTGTGTGAAATTGTATATATATTGGAACTGAGAGTTCACTGTAAGTTTATTTTTATCACCCAGACACTATTAGATCTGTCGTAGCAACTGGGCTACAGCAGCAGTAATCGTTTTTTAATGTATGCAGTATTTTTATGAATGAATGCAATAGCACCAGGAGTATGAAATAGGGGAAATATCACAAACCACGAATTGCAAGCGCTGTTGAACACAAAGCACATATTGTTCACATAAATCACGTTATATCCCAAAAATATTTGGGCCATAACAGCAGCTCGCACATAGGCTATTGCACCTCACACCAGAGGACACGCGCTGCCCAAGGTACTCACACCTTTCAGAAAACCATGCTCTTATTAACGCTTTAGAAACCAGACCCGAGCAGGAACTGACACTGGAATATGTCAAAGGCAAGTTAATCAATGAATATGACAGAAGGAAAGAAAATATGCACCATGATTACAAAGCTCTTAAGACGTACAAAGGCATAAAGCACAACAAAGTAAGCAGAACCTGTTTTCGCTATAAATAGACAGGTTGCTTAAAAAATGACTGTTCCATCTGGAAAGCCGATCAGCGAAAGCTAAAACTATCCACAAAAGAATAAATCAAAGCAGCCACAAAGGAATCAACAGACACTTCATGGAGTGGCACCTTTAAAGTGACACAGATCGGTAAGCCATGCGGCTGGTGCATAGACTGAGGTGCAACAAGCCACGTGACTAGCGATGAGACCTTGTTCACAAACATTGGTTCCACTGCAAAAGACAACATTTTCCTAGAAAACAGGAAAAGCATTGCTGCAGAAGGTAAAGGCCAGGGTTTCCTGAACTGCATTACACCACAAGGAGGTCACCAGAGTATCCTTGTAAAGAAACCGCTCGTCAGGAGAAATTGCGTGGTGTATCTGCAACAGAAAATTATTATTATGAATGGTCTAACAGTAGATACCATAGAAAGGGAAGGGGTAGGTTAACGCCCCCAAAATGAATTATGGTGACAACTTACAATGTTCGTTGCACTGGTTGTAAGGCACCGGGGCAGATGAGACACCCGTGGACATCATGGCCGGGAGCTGTGGGAGGGAAGTACAGCCACAACAGCCGACACCGACAGCACCCCAGGTGGGTATGGGCATCACAGAAGTAGGTTTGTGGATGGTTGAGTTGAATCACTAAAGAAATTGTAAATATTGTGTGATTGGTGATGTGTGAGTGATATATACATTCTGGATAAGAGAGTGAAAAAAAAAGGGGGGGGGGGGGAAGAAAAAAAGAATGATAAATGTGCAGTGAGGATGAATGGAAACCAGCGTGAAAAGCAAATAAAAGTATATTTATTTTGTTTTATATTTCTCTCCCCCTCTCCCCTTCCAGTACTCAGCAGGGATGGAAACACGTGATGGTATAATAGTGGTACAGCTTTTTACCCCATTTCTGCTGTTAATTGGTTATATGATAACCTCCCCCTTTTCACATGTTTATAATTGTATCCCTTCCACCGTTATCTAATTTACTATCCACAGTTTTTTCTTTTTTTTAAGCAGTTCAGATCCGCGCTATAGCCGAAAGATGGCTACGGCGCAGATCCCAATTGCCGGGAACATCTGTGATCGATGTGTCCAAGGGACACAGCCAATCAGAGATCGTGATAAACGGCCAATCACAGCGGCTGTTTACCACGTGATCAGCGGGCCCAATGAGAGATGATCTCAAATGTAAACATATGAGATCATCTCTTGTTGCCTGCCTTCTCTCCTCACACAGACATCGCTGTGTGAGGAGAGATTGATTGATCCACGTTGCCGTAGCCCTGTGAGTTAAAATAAAACACTTACTGTGCCCATCATAGTGCCACCTGTCAGTACCACCTGTCAGTGCCACATATCATTGCCATCTGCCAGTGCCACCTGTCAATGCCACATATCAGTGCCACCTGTCAGTACCACGTATCACCAGTGCCACCTATCAGTGCCATCAAGTGTCACGTGTCATCAAAATGCTACGTGTCATAAAGTGCCACCTGACCTGCCATCAGTGCCATGTGTCAGTGCCACCTGACCTGTCATCAGTGCCACGTGTCAGTGCCACCTGACCTGTCATCAGTGCCACGTGTCAGTGCCACCTGACCTGTCATCAGTTCCACCTGTCAGTGCCACATATCATCAGTGCCACCTGTCAGTGCCATCAATTGTCATCAGTGCCACGTGTCAGTGCCACATATCATCAGTGCCACCTGTCAGTGTCATCAAGTGTCACGTGTCATCAAAGTGTCATCAATGCTGCGTGTCACCTGACCTGTCATCAGTGCCACGTGTCAGTGCCATCAAGTGCCACGTGTCATCCAAGTGTCATCAGTACTACGTGTGATAAAGTGCAACCTGTCCTGTCATCAGGGCAATGTGTCAGTGCCACCTGACCTGTCATCATTGCCACCTGTCAGTGCCATCAGTGTTACTTGTCACCAGTGCCACCTGACCTGCCATAAGTGCCACATATCAGTTCCACCTAACCTGTCCTCAGTGCCACATATCCGTGCCACCTGACCACCTGACCTGACATCAGTTCCATCAGTGTCACGTGTAATCAGAGCCATAAGTGCCCATCACCTCATTAGTGCCATACGTGTCATCAGTGTCAATTAGTGCTGCAACAATGGCAAAAAGATCATTTTCTGCTGAGGAGGCCTACAATATTCTTGCGGCCGAGGAGAGCAATGGGGAGCTCTCTCCTGCAGGTTCTTCTGAGTCTGAGCCTGAGTCTGATATGACCTACGATCTGGTCTCAAGTAGTGAATCAGAGCTGGACTCAGACGAGAAATATTGTCCGCCCGCCAGACGAAGGCGCGTTGGTGAAGAGGCAATACCATCCACCAGCACCGCTGTGCCATCCACCAGCACCGCTGTGTTATCCACCAGCACCCCAGTGCCATCTACCAGCACCGCTGTACCTCAACCCCAAAGGGTTAGGTCCCATGCCGGCCTTCCCTACTCAATCCAGCACCCCTTGTGGCTTCCTCCTAATTCAGGAGAAGCTAGGATTCCCCCTTTTACTGCCCAACCAGGAGTCCAGGTGGACACAGAAAATTTCTCTCCCATTCATTTTTTTAATTTGGTTTTTACTGAGGACATGCTGCGAGCCATTGTGGCCCAGTGCAAACTATATGCACAACAATTTATGTAGGATAATCCAAACTCATACTATTCCCTTCCCTTTGAGTGGGGAGACATAACGGTGGAAGAGTTCAAGACTTTTTTGGGCCTCACGTTCTGCATGGGACTAAGCAACAAAAATGAACTCCGCTCCTACTGGTCCACCCACCCCATCTACCAAGTGCCGCTCTTCTCATCAAAAATGACCAGGAAAAGATTTCTCATGATCATGAGATTTCTTCATTTTAGTGATAATACCCAGTGCCCTCCCCGAAATGCCCCAAATTATGACCGGCTTTATAAGATTCGCCCAATTCTCAATCATTTTTCTGAACTATTCCCCCAATTATTTACCCCGGACCAGCATATATGTATAGATGAATCCCTGGTGAAATTTTGCGGCAGGCTGGGAGTGAAACAATATATCCCCAGTAAAAGGGCCCGCTATGGGGTGAAGGTATATAAATGGTGCGACCGAACCACGGGGTACGTTTACTCCTTCAAAGTATACGAAGGGAAGGACTCCCAGCTGAATCCCCCTAATTGCCCAGAATATTTAGGCACAAGCGGTAAAATTGTTCAGCAACTAATCTACCCACTCCTGGACAAAGGCTACCACCTGTATGTGGATAATTTTTATACCAGTTTACCCCTGTTCCGGAACCTCTACAGGAAGAGTACACCAGCTTGTGGCACAGCCAGAAAAAATCAGATGGGCTTTCCTCAAAGACTAGTCAACATGAGGCTTGGAAAAGGAGAGACGGCGAGTCTGCGGAATGAGGAAATTCTGGCTGTGAAGTGGATGGACAGAAGGGATGTGTATATGTTATTATCTATGCACAACAATTCACTGGTAGAGATCCCCAGATGAAATGGCCCAATACAGAAACCCACCTGTATCCACGATTACAATTTGTACATGGGAGGAGTCGACCTAAACGATCAAATGTTGGAACCCTATTTGCCTACCAGAAGAACATACCACTGGTATAAAAAAGTTGCCCTCTATTTTTTTCATTTGGCCATATACAATACCTATGTTATATATATCGAAATTCCACAGTAAACCCCAAACCCTTCCTTGCCTACCAGGAGGATATCATCACCACACTTCTATACCCCACCAGAAAATATTAGATCCGATGTGTGTAGTAGACTCTCCGAGCGACATTTCCCTGATAAAATACCTCCCAGACCAACAGGCCAAAAACGCCAGAAAAAATGCCGGGTGTGCTCTAGTAGAGGAGTTAGAAGAGACACCACTTATTATTGTGCTCAGTGCCCTTCCCAACCAGGCCTATGCATAGGTGACTGCTTCCGACGTTATCACACCCTAGTCAATTATTGATTCCTCAGTTCTTTTTTCCAGTTCGCACCCCTTATGCCACTGCCTGCTCTGGAACTGACCCTGGCTTGTTATTCGACTATGCTTCTGCCTACCGATTTTGTACATGCTTCTGCCTGATCTGGAACTGACCCTGGACTGTTATTCAACCATGCTTCTGCCTACTGATTTTGTACATACTTTTGCCTGATCTGGAACTGACCTTGAACTGTTTGACCACATTTTTTGCCTGCCTCTTGGACTGATCTTTTACCCTGTAACTGAAGCAGTTTTTTTTTCTGGAAGAAGAAAACATTGTTTTTGTTTTCTTTCTCCCAGGTTAGGGTCTGAAGACTCGGAGGCTTCAAAGAGATTGGGTGGGAGAAGCCTCTACCAGGGACACAGGTGGGGGCAGTTTGCAGTCAGTGACACAGGTGGGGGGCAGTTTGCAGTCAGTGACACAGGTGGGGGGGCAGTTTGCAGCCAGTGACACAGGTGGGGCAGTTTGCAGCCAGTTACACAGGTGGGGGCAGTTTGCAGAGACCCATCCCCCCTCCCCGCACTTACCCCATCCACTAGCAGGATTGTTGCAGAGGTCGGCATGCGGAGAGCACGCTGTCCCCCTCCCCCCTCGCGGTGACTGGGCGTTCATGGTCTCTGTGGAGCGGAAGTCGCTTCCGCTCCCACAGTGACCCACCCCCGGCCACCGCAACCAATCACACTGAGCCGCAGCTCAGGGCAGCCAATCAGCCTATGCAAGGCCGCTGGATCAAGCGCACCTGCATAGGCTTTAATGGCCGGCCAATAGGCTCACTACCCACCTGTAGGGAGGCGGGGCTGACTTTTTTTTTTTTCTTTAGCTGGAAGGGAGGCGGCGCCCAAGCACCCCTCACACACCAGCGGCCGCTGCTGAGATTACATTACACACAGGGGGACGCTATTTACTAATTAGGAGACTTCTGAAGGTAATTGGCTCCACTAGATTTTAGTTAGGGGTATCGGAGTAAAGGGGGCTGAATACAAATGCATGCCACACTTTTCACAGATTTATTTGCAAAAACCAACACTATTAGAAAAAAAACAGCAATTTACACAACACCTAGCTAGAGGGTGCTGCAAATGGAAAGAAATGAAAAGGAAAAACAAAAAATAAACGCTGCATGACTAAAGCTTCAGCAAACTTATTGACAGGTAATACTTTGTGGGCTCTATAACTTTCCTACAGACTAAATAATCGACACTGATTTGGGTCATTTTCACCAAAGAAATGGAGCAGAATACATTTTGGGGTAAATTTATAAAGCAAGATTATTTATTTGCATAATTTTATAACAAAGAAAAAATGTGTTTTTTTTAAACTTAAATCTTTTTTCGTTTATTTAGCAAAAAATAAAAAAATACAGTGGTGATTAAATGCCACCAAAAAGAAAGCTCTATTTGTGGGGGGGGGAAAGGACATAAATTTTAATTGGGTACAACGTCGCACAACCGCGTAATTGTCAGTCAAAGTGATGCAGTGCCGAATCGCAAAAAGATGGCCTGGTCATTAAGGGGGTTATCCTTCAGGGGCTGAAGTGATTAAAGTGTGGGGGCACTGAAAGCTGAAAATTGGGCCAGGAAGGGGGTGAAAGTGCCCAGTATTGAAGTGGTTAAAGATTATTTTTAAGGCCTTTATCCTAAGGCCCCTTTCACACGGGCGGCTGTTCTGCCGTTGCTAAATGCAAGTCAGATACCAGAGGCCAGAAGCACAACGATTACTTGCATTTGTTACATTCCGATTAGCCACGGATAACATTCTTGACATTTCTGAAGTGCTTCCTATTGATTTTCTATGCTTGTTGCCGTTGCTATCCATAGATGACACAGTGCACTGCTTTTACCTGCAGATTCGTGGAGATTCGCGCAGATTTGTGAAGATACGTGCAGATATGTGCAGATACGTGCAGATACGTGCAGATACGTGCAGATACGTGCAGATACGTGAAGATACGTGCAGATACGTGCAGATACGTGCAGATACGTGCAGATACGTGCAGATACGTGCAGATACGTGCAGATACCTGCATAACATCGTTCCTGGACGCATTCCAATCCATTTTTTCTAATCGTCTGTAACGAAACCGTTGCTAAATGCCGAGTGTGAAAGGGGCCATAGGAAAGCATTGTCACAGTATAGCTGCGGTAGATAACTTCATCTATCCACAGCTAAAAGCTGGATTCTATCCCTCCATGTGAAAGGGGCCTAACTCAGCTGAAATACGAGTTTCACCCCTCCCCAGATGTTTTGTGGACAGACCTAGAATCTACACAAACAATGGACCTGAGGTGGCCCTGACTTTGGGGGGGGGGGGGGGGGGGGGGGGGGGGGGGGGGGGGGGGGGGGGGGGGGGGGGGGGGGGGGGGGGGGGGGGGGGGGGGGGGGGGGGGGGGGGGGGGGGGGGG
>BLSH010437196.1:1324502-1350184 GCA_018402905.1 Glandirana rugosa
CACGATAACACAAGATTGGGTTGGTCTTGTGTGGCCAGTCACGAGAGTCGGTAACCTTTCCTGCCTCTCATGTGCCTTGGTGATCCTTTTGAGGTTTATATGTATTCCTGAGACTCTAGCTTGTGGCACAGCATTCAAAGCATATTTTATAGGTACAAGGAAGCTCAGTTTTAATTTTTTTTGTTTACAGACTACTTATTCTCAAGTTCAAAAGTTGGGAGGTATGTTCCTGTATGTATGGACTCTGCACAGTTCCACTTCTCTTGCCTGGTATGCTGGGTTAACAAAAAATCAGTGAGTGTGCCTTCCACAAGATGGTACCCCTTTGCACCTGCCTATTAAGATTTTCTATTACAGTGCACTACCTTGTGGTAGGTGGTCCAATGGCTGAGAGCACTGACCGGTGTGTTCTGGTTGGGTTAGAACACAATAGCACAGCGGGGGAGATCACTGTACTAACACCACATGTGTTAGCACAGTGATCTTTCAGGTTTTTTTTTCTTTCAGGGCTGAACAAAAAAGAGCATACAGTGTGTACCAGGCTTTAGAATGGACAATAGCCAGCCTCACTGGGCAATGTTCATAAAAACTGGAAGAAGGCAAAACTGAAATCAGGTTAAATTTACAAGAGGATGTGAGAAAATAGAATTAAGGATGTGATTGCTTACTATGAGCAACACATCACGTTTCCTCTTCCGAGTCTTTATGAATTTGGTGCAATTTGTTTTATTTAGTACCTGCTGCTGAACCCCCCCCAGAGCAAAAAATTATCTACGGCCCTGCCTTCATTATTTCCATCCTCCACTGTGACCATGGATCCACCCTGGGGTAATGCTAGCCCTATCCTGCCTTGGGGATTTTCTCCTTTCTCCAGCCAGGGAAGCGCTACAATAACGGCCATGTTTCTGCAATTGGATGTCCTTAAGGGACAGAGGTTTTCCTTCAAGTACATTTCTGGATAAAGCACTTCATTAAAACAAATGCAATATATATTTAGAGACCCTTTAAGAAGGTTTTTCTACGTAGCCTGGAATAGTAACAAAAACATCACTTAAAAACAGACACTTATGCTTATGCATTGCAAATTATAGACCGTATGACCTTCTGCTCATGTCAGCTCAGCTGTTTTTCCAGCCAGTACAGAATAGGGTGAAAAGCCCGACTAATGCATATTTCCCTGCCACGGCTTTTGGAAAACAATTCTGATTTATGCTTAAGTAAAAAAGAATGTTACTTGTGGTTTTACAGCTTCTGAAAACAGGAATAGAAATGAGTGCAAAGTCAACATAATCATGCTTACATTTCATTCTGCACATGTGTATACATAAATACATAGGATGTGTTTTAGGAATAAAGAAAAGATTCCAGGGGCTTAAAGGGAACCTCTACTGAGAAGAGAGGCTGCTTCTGCTGATATACACTATATTGTCAAAAGTTTTGGGACACCTGCCTTTCCATACAAATGAACTTTAATGGCATCCCAGTTTTAGTCTGTATGATTCAGTATTGAGTTGGCCCACCCTTCGCAGCTATAACAGCTTCAACTCTTCTGGGAAGGCTGTCCACAAGGTTTAGGAGTGTCTATGGGATTGTTTATGGACCTTGCTTTGTGCAGTGGTGCGCAGTCATGTTGGAACAGGAAGGGGCCATCCCTAAACTGTTCCCTCAAAACTGGAAGCATGAAATTGTCCAAAATGTCTTGGTATGCTGACGCCTTAAGAGTTCCCTTCACTGGAACTAAGGGGCCAAGCCCAACTCCAGAAAAACAACCCCACACCAAAATCCCCCCACCAGCAAATGATTTGGTCCAGTGCACAAAGCAAGGTCAATAAAGACATGGATGAGAGAGTTTGGGGCGGGGATTGTGTCACGTTTCCAACAGTCTTTTTGGCGTGTGTGCTGAGGACTCCCTCCAAAACTGGCTGGGACCACACCATTGAATCACCCCAGTTTGTTTGGAAAGCATTTTGCACAAATTGCACTATTTCACTTTTCTCACAGAGACTTGAACGTTTATGGTTTTATTATCAATGTCACCTATAGGACCACTCTGGAGTCACCAGTAGTGGTTCCACTGTATGGACTATTTCTTTATGGCACAGTGATGATATGCACTTTATATTAAGCGTATGTTTGCTGATATATATGTTATATTAGAAGCACTTATTGTCTTATTGCTACACTTGCACTTTACTGTATGATGTTTACACCAGATTTTAAAAAAAAAGTTTTTTAGGCTGTGCAGTATCACTTTCCTATACTAATCTGTATATATTGTGATCTATATTAGATATTGCAGCAACCTTCTATATTTATCCATTCACATTTTATTTCATTTGGGATTACACCCACACACCTGGTTTATCACCATTCAGGAGCCACATTAAGTGGTGCGAGGGTCTACTTATTATTATTTAAGGAGGCCTGCCCTCTGCCAATCCAAGTTGGGGATTGGCCAGGGCACCCCAAACACCTCAGGCAGCTCCACCTCTCTTCCCCACCCTTTCTTCTTGAACCTTCTTGAAGCAAAGAGGAAGTAACCAAGAGGTGTCACGGCCTGTGAGTCACCAGCCACTCCCTAGGCCACTCCCATGCCTAAGATCAAAACAATCGGCCCTGACTTTTGGTCAGGCCTGACTAAATTTACCTCACCTACCAAAATCCTAACATCTAGCACCTACCTAAAAGTAAAGGGCACTACACACCTTTGGAATGAATTAGAGCGGAGACTGTGAGCCAGGCCTTCTCGTCCAACCTCAGTGCCTGACCTCACAAATGCGCTTCTGGAAGAATGGTCAAACCTTCCCATAGACACTCCTAAACCTTGTGGACAGCCTTCCTAGAAGAGATAAAGCTGTTATAGCTACAAAGGGTGGGCCAACTCAATATTGAACCCTATGGACTAAGACCGGGATGCCATTAAAGTTCAAGTGCGTGTAAAGTAGGTACCAATACTTTTGCCAATCGAGTGTACTTCCCAACATGTTAGTTGCCTGGCTGTTTGCTGTTCCAATAACATCAGCATTTTCTGAGCTATTGACCTGAAACACTCACACTGTGGATCAGCTATGACTTCACTGTGACTTTTACTGACTGGGTCAGTACAGAGCCAGATCATCAGCAAGGCAACCTAGGCAGAAGCCTAGGGCCTGGCAACTGATATATGGGTATAAGATGGCAATACAGTTGAACAATGTGTAATTCAACAAACAGTTAATCAAACAGTTTAAAAGATACTGTACTAGATAAATGATCACTGACCCATGAACTGGTAATCAGTGGAACTGTAGCATTGTTAAATCAAACTATAACACGTGTAAAAGAGGGTCAAACTATCAGCATTGTTATTAGCAGTATTATGAACTAACTGAGAAAAGTAAAGGGTCCTGTGTGCACACTACACATACAGCACCAGTAGCAGGTGGACATATGCAATCCTGATTAAGGGGTGCCCCTGGACATGGCTGTAAAGTATTGGTGCTTATTGTCAGTGTTGTCCAGTTTCTATTGGGGCCCTTTGGTAGATGGTGCACATGTAGTTGTCCCTTTTAAGCCTTGTACACATGCGCTGATTGTTGGACAACCGAACATCCAACTTTTGTCCAAATTGGCTGTTGGCGGATTTGTCTAACGTACTGACGATAGTCAAGTAATCGGCCAACAAAGCTGAACGTAGTGACGTGTTACGAGCGTATTACGAGGAAGTTCAGGTAAATGTGATTTGTGAATTAGGAACACAGGTTACACGACCGAACACTTCCTGAATTCCGAGCATACACTTCCAACTTTTTGTTGGCCAACTTCTGTACACATGAGCCGAAAATTGGCCAACGCCTTGTTGGCCAACAAATGTTTTCTAGTCTTTTCTAGTCTTGTCAGCCAGCTTCTGTTGGATGACAGTTGGAAATTGGCTGTCGAATCGTGCATACGGATTATTGGCCAACAGGCTGTTGGACGACTGTTGTTGGCCAATAATTGGACAGTGTGGCCTCTAGAGTGTGCAATAGATGGATAGTATGCTGCTGAATACCCTAAATTTGATTTATCTGATTTCCCTAAATGTGTCAATGTTGGGAAAAGCACAGATGGCCAGCTCACCCCTTCTGGTACACAGAAATCCAGTCCAGATCCCACAAGGCTCAGTCTCTGTGCTCGGATCCTCACAAGGTTCACAGGTCCTATCTCTCTGGACCCTCTCAGATGTATGCAGACAGGCACAAGCAGCAGGTCTGCTCTCTATCCTTGCACAGCCATACTGTTTTTGAAAAGTAACAGCGGGTCCGGGGAGAAGCACCCCAGCCCGCTGTTAAATTGGGGGGGGGGGGCTGCTGGAGCATGTTACACCCTACATATGGGTGTAGTGTGTAACATACATGCTCCAAAAGCTGAACCTACCATTTAAAGTCCAGCTAAAAAAGTTTTTCTAATTTTAGAGTGCACCGGCTTAGAACATCTGGGGGAGTTTATTGCTGCCTGTTTCCCCATTAGGGAGCCCTAATGTCATCATTTGTCCTGAATACCATTGTCTCCAGGTGAGAGTGATCGGAAATCCAAAATGGTATTGCTGTCACCAGGACAGGAGTAGAGGAATATGATTTAATAAGGATATTTGCTCCAATGACAATGGTCCATAAAGACATGGATGAGCAAGTCTGGGTTGGAGGAACTTGACTGGCCTGCACAACTCAACCCGATCTGACCTCAACCCGATAGAACACCTTTGGGAGGAATTAGAGAAGAGACTGCAAGCCAGGCCTTCTCATCCAACATCAGTGCCACCTCCATGTTCTCCTCAGAGGCATGGAACATTGTGACTGACTACAGACAGTGCACAGAGGGAGAGAGAACTGGAGCCAAACCTTTGAGTTTAGTGCTACAGAAGAAGGCTATCTCTGCTATATGTGCTCGCTCTGTTTGATTCTGCCTTTAGCGCGGATAATCTTTGTTTTCTGTATATTACATTTGTGTGTATATATATATATATATATATATATATATTATTTTTTTCCCTTTTATTGGTTGAACTAGATGTACTTGTATCTTTTTTCAACCAGACTAATTGTGTAACTTAAGCACCCATCAGTGGTAAAGAGTTTGTCTCATCCCTGTAACTGCTACATCTGCAGTAGAGCTTTTTCTGTTGAAAAACAATAGACTTACTGGCTGGATCACCAGGTGGAAATCAGGGTGGATTTGATTTAAATCATTAGTAAAAAGGCTTGATTTAAATTAAAGTGATTTAAATAATAATTTTTAAAGAGCAGCTGTCATCTCTTTATCACAGTGGCTCCTCCTCTGATCCACTGTTGACTCACCGACAGTCCCATTCACTTTAATGGGATGGCTGGTGATGCGGCAGTGACCCAACAAGGTGAGGGATGTGGCGGCAGCAGGTGAGTGGGTGCCACTAACAGGCGTTGCCATGATGAATCTGAAATGACAGGTACTCTTTAAATGTAAGAACTTATTTTTGCTTATAATCTTTAATATTTGCAAACAAAATTAAGGTTTCCTATTTAGAATAATAAGCTGTCAGTTTAGTAAAACCCAATATCAGAACCGATTCAATCATACAGTTTGTAGTGTACATAGATTTGGAAAACAATGGGATAAAGGAATATTCCTGAACTTTGTTTCATCTCATGGTTACTGCGACATTGTGTGAATGCATCAATGCAGTGCATGTTATCTCAGCTTGCAGAGCTTGGATTCATTGAATGAGTTTACCAAAAATATAAATATTGCAGAATATACAGCCTCATGCTACATAACTAAGCCCCATTTCATGCTGAATAAACTAAATTATTAATGTATCTTAAATAGAAAATGATCTTTAGATAGATTTTTACTCAGAAAGCATTTTATTAAAATAAATTTGATAAAAAATTTAAAAATCAGATTTTTAAAAAAAAAATCACAGATTTTTATCCAACCTGGTGAAAATAAGGGAAAGAAAGATAAAAAATAGAAAACAAATGCAGCTATGACATAGAATTGCTAATCTGTAATATAATAAATGTTTGTTCTTGGATTTAATGAAATCATTTTCAGACGTGCCGTGTGACTGGGAACACATAACAAACATATAGTGCAGGTTTCTCAAATTTGATTGCAAAAGTGGATACACACATTAGGATTACATGATGGAAGTTCTCTCTGGATAGAAAAGACTGCTTTTGGCCCAGTAGCATCTTATCACTCTCCTGGTGACCCCACCCACACAGTCATGGCTGAGCCCGGACAGGTGGTCAGAGAGGGGAGTCATGTCTGATTCTGCTCTGTAGCTGCTGACTCACAACTTAATAACGACTTCCATACAATAAGCCTTCAGATAGCCTGACCGCCCTGACCCCGCTGACAGGCAGCAGCCGAAGTGATAACTGTTAAAGTGTCAGTGGAAGATCTGGGAACACCTGATGAAGAGGCGATGACGAGGGAAGACAACTGGTACGGAGGCTGGAGGGCCACACTGCATCCATTGTATCCGGAGAATCTTCCGTGTATTAGCTGTGTGTGATAATCGTGCCGGATCCTTTCATGCTTCACATAACTCAATTATATTAATGTGTCGTTAGTGTTGCCAAGCCTGATCTCCCTGCCAGCTATTGTCAGTCATATAATGAAACTGTATGTTATTCTTACTGCTCATTAAGACACCTGATATGAGACAGCGATGGCAGCCAAGCCTTTCATCTCTGGGCCGTCTGCACAGGAGAATCACTTTGTGATAGTCTATCAAGTTAGAAGACGGCGGCACAAGAAATGTTACAGGCGGATTCCCAAAAAAAAATAGATAAATAAGCTGATGAAACACACATAGGCAAATTGTTTTACCTGGCATAAGACGTGGAACGTAGTGCGGCGACTACTGTGATCTGCCCAGCCCTGATATAAGATTGCGTAGTTTGAGAAAGGTGACAACAATTGTTATGGTGTTCTTGGCAGGAGACACAGGCTCACCCGAGGTGCGGAATCTAATTGGCAGTTGGTCTTCTCCAGAGTTCTTGATGGTGGAGCCTGGAATCCTAGTGGTCCCAGATTACTTTGCTGCAAGCAGGCACCAGGTTGCGACCCTCAGGATTGTATCACCAAGAAAGTGGCTGGAAAAGAGAGGCTAGGGTTTAGAGACTGTGCACAGGGCTGCAGGAGAGAGAGTAGCCAGGTCCAGGCAAGGGTCAAGGCAGGCAGCAGATCAGAGAATAGTCAGGTGGAGGCATGCAACAGGCAAAAGAGTAGTCAGGTTCAGGCAGTGGCTGAGCCAGACAGCAGGCAAGAGAGTACTCAGATCCAGGCAGGGGTCGAGGCAGGGAGAATGCAAGACAGTAGTCAGGTCCAGGCAGGGATGGAGGCAGGCAGCATGCAAGAGAATAGTCAGGCTGAAGCAGGAGTCGAGGCAGGAGGCTGGTGAGAGAGTAGTCAGGTCCATACAGGAATGGAGGTAGGCAGCAGGCGAGAGGGTACTCAGGACCAGGCAAGGGTTGAGGCAGACGGTAGAGGAGAGACTAGTCAGGTCCAAGCAGAGGTCTTGATGGGCACCTGGCACAAGAGTAGTAAGGCCCAGGCAAGGGTCCAGCCAGCAAGCAAGCAATAGAGTAGTCAGGTTAACCTGGGTTGGAAACAAAGAGGCAAATGTAGCACCCTCTAGCTAGGTAGGTGCTAGAAGTGAGATTTTTTGGAGTATAGGTACATTTAGGAAGGCCTGGCTAGCAGCCAGGCCTGTTTGTTTTGATTTAATCTGGACTGGCAGTGGCTTAGGGTAGCAGCTGGTGACTCTTCTTTCCAGAGGCTTCTGGAAAGTGTCTGGAAAGAGAGGAAGAGAGGAGAGGTGGAGCTGCCTGGGGCGTTTTAGGGAGCCCTAACCAATCCCGAACCTGCATTGGCAGGGGGCAGGCCTCCTTCAATGCCTAGGGTCAGCCCAGCTGAGGAAGAGTTGGAGTTGTTCAGAGCTTGGAGATGGAATACTAGGCTGTTGGGGCCTTCCAGGGAGCACCCAGTCCGGAGGGGGGGCTGACCTTTGGCCTGGGTTTGGGTGCAGGACAGAGCCATTCAAGAAATCGTGAAGGTTCTGGACAGGAGGCACAGAAGGAGCAAGAGAGGACAGCAGGAGATAGCAATGCCGGGCAAGTCTTCAGGGAGAGGAACAACTGGTAGCAGCCAGGAGGGCTGATGAGTGACATGCACAGTCAGGAGGACTGGAGAGGCACACCTGAGAGGACTGGGAGCATGTACTCTGATATGGGTGCAGAGCCAGTCGAGTGGACTGTGGTGTCATGGGCAGTGGAGTCGGGCAACTGCAGTCAGGAGGGCTGGTAGGGCCTGAAGAGGGCTGACTGGGATTAGTAGTCCGTATGTAG
The DNA here is from genome assembly GCA_018402905.1 of Glandirana rugosa. Taxonomy (NCBI): domain Eukaryota; kingdom Metazoa; phylum Chordata; class Amphibia; order Anura; family Ranidae; genus Glandirana; species Glandirana rugosa. The sequence goes on from BLSH010437196.1 coordinate 1,332,857, forward strand.
GACAGCTAGCACCAGAGACTTTCTATTTTCTCACTACACTATAGGGGCCCGCAGTCAGGGCTGCCATCAGGGGGGTACAGGCAGTAATGTTGTAAGAGGCCCCAGTGTCTCTAGGGGCCCTTACAACAAGTAGTCTTTAGAATTGGAGTGTATGGGAGGGGGACACCCGGTTTGGGGACACCGTTCTCCCGAACCATAGGTGGTAAAAATACCAAACTTGGGTCACATGGAGAGGGCCCCCTGGACAACAGTTAGTCCATGTTTGGGACCTCCAGCACCTATGGTTCGGCCTTTCTGGGTCCTCAAAGTGACCAGTCATTGACTGGCAATTGTCGGATGAATTTCAGACTTTACATTGGAGGCTATGGGAGGGGGGCACCCGTTTTGGGGACACCGTTCTCATGAACCATAGGCAATAAAAATACCAAACTTGGGTCACATGGAGAGGGCACCCTGGACCACAACTGGTCCAAGTTTGGGACCTCCAGCACCCACACTAGCATGCATTGCACACTTCACTTCACTTGAATGGATCATGCTTAGCAGGCTACACCTGGTAAGTGTGACAGGGTGTACAATTCCTACTGCGGCTGCAACAGGTGTACACCCCTGGCCAGTGGGCGAATGTGGTGGGATGGCCAGCGGGCGGGGCCTGGGAATGTTGTTGGTCAGACGGGGGGGCCCAGGTCTAAAGCTGTGTATGGGGCCCCAACATTTCTGATGGCTGCCCTGCCTGCGGCCCCTGCCTGCAAATGGTAATTGCTAAGGCCTGACTTGAGCCAGTGTCAGGTCTAACCTTAAATGTGGTAGCTGCTCCTGGGGGTCAAGAGATGTGCAGGAGGAAGAAAGAGGAATAGTCTGCAAGCAAGGAAAGCGCTGGAGGAGACTTAAGGAGTAGTATGTACCGAGAGTGTACATCGTTTTGTACCAAATCAAGTTGCAATTTGCTGGGCATCCCATATTTCCCTTACCCCATCCAAGTTAAATCCCCTCAATAAAACAAACAAAAACAAGCACATAGACTGTTCATTGTCTTAGAGTGACTGAGAATTGAATGCTGGGCTGGGCAGAGTGACAAGTCGACCACAACCCTCAGCAGCCCCTATGGGGGTACCACTACGCAAATAACCAGGGGCTGCCTGTCCATTAAGGGTGCACGGACTCCGCCCCAACTATCAATGCCGCCCCCCATCTGGCCCCTTTCAAGACACTGGGTGCATGGATTCCAATGCGGGGGTGTTTTTTATGAAGCACCTGATTAGAGCCAGAGGCTCTAAGCGGCTTCAAAATAGGTTGGGCTGCGTCCGGAGCCCACCCAGGTGTGTTGCAATAGCGAATGACTATTTGCTATTGTAACACTGATCATCCTCCCGGCTAATCAGGAAGCAGGTTTTCAGACCTGTCACCCGATTGGCTGAAAGGACAGGCAATCCTATTGGAAGTCTAGGAGGAGGGGAGGAGACCCAAAGCCGCTGAGATGGAGGAGCCCGATGCTGATGCCCGATCCCGCTGCCGCTGCCGATGCCCGATCTCGCTGCCGACGCCTGATCCGGCTGCGAGGCCAATCTGATGCCCAACACCTAGATGGGGTAAGACAACAAGCGGGCGGGGGACTGGGGGGTTTGAAGTGCCGTCGGCAGCAGAGGGGTGGTTGTTTGCCACCCCCCCCCCCCCAAAAAAAGTTTTGTAGCTCCCAGGTAGCAGACAAGAAACAACACCAGTCATTTCAAAGGCTAGAGCTTAAATACCCTTATGGTCAGAGCACTAGGAAAATTTAAAAAAAAGCTTTGTTTGGCTGGACATACACTTTAATACAAAGATATATAATCTGCCATTCTTATATTTTAGTTCTGGATACATTTTGGTAGGCTCATTCATGTACCCGTTGCTTATAGGTAACATAATGTGATAGATTTCATGATTTCAGGCTGTCACAAACTGTAACTGAGTCACCCTTTACTGTTTACTTTTCTCCTGCATGTTGGTTGGCGGGGGGCTCAAGCAAAATAGTGTCTCTTTTGTCTTCTTTCCTCAGACACACCTCAAGAAGTCCAGACGTGCTATCTCGTGGCTCCTTGCTAAGCTACTGACACCTATCTATCAGGCTTACACACCATATACCTTGTGCTACCTTTCCACTGCCCCAGCAGTCTTATATACCTGAGCCGCTTCCTGGTGGATACGTTGGTCCCTGTCGGACTGTGGGGTCCTGGCACCATTGTTACGAGCATGCTGTCAATAGCATTTTGTCGTTTTTGCCTACTGTGATACTATACATATTACACCTTTGACCTTTCCCCTGATGAAGGAAATCACCCTAAGATTCCGAAACGCGTTGGGATGGTCAGCTGTGAACTCGTTCCATATGCGGTCCTGACTCACATTAGGCCTGCTTTGGCGTTCCAGCTCCTCCAACTGGTCTGGGAGCCTTCCTTTTTAATGTGTATATATGTTTTATATCTCACCATGGCATTTATTATCACCATGTTCCCAACTGATTGAGAACTGGCTTTTACCCATGTACTGTATAAATAAAGTTTGTTACTTTTTACTTAAACTTTGTCTTTACTCCTCCCCCATCTGTCTCTAAAGTCCCCGTTGGGGCTCATACATTTCTTCTGCTATTTACACATGGGATGTTGACAGATGTAGTGGGATTGCGTGGTTCCCCCAGCTCCTCCCTTTCCATACACCTCAAGAAGTTATCCTCCGACCACAAATGAATCAGTATTATTGCAATCCGGACAACTGTTATAGTTTTATAATGGCTCATGTGACAGGATTAGTGTGGACAGATGCAAAGCTACAGATAACAATAAAAACGGGTTCCCTGGTGGGCACCTTATGTCTCCCTACGGCTTCATTACCTCGAGCAGCGACATATACTGAATGTCACACATTGCTACATTAGGTATATGGTATACCTAGAAATGACCAAAGGTGTTCCTCCAGCTACATTAGACAGACAGTTAGACTTCTCCTTGGGGAGCACATGGGCGTGCCTGGCACCGTATACCCACCACCATGGAAGCCAAGTGTGAGATTGATGGGGATCCTGACACATGAATCATTGAAGGCTTGTAAGCATTTAGTTACTGCATTCCATTTCTATTATAATCACCATTACCCTCGTATTTACTTTGATAGTCTATTGGGTGACTAAGTGCAAAACATTCCCGCCTATGCTGAAAAGGATGAAGAAAATTCCTTGCAATCAGTTAATGCAGACATGTTCATACAATGGAATTTATAACACTAAGGAAAGACTGCTGATGCACCATAGGAGAATAAGCCACCTTGAACCAATTATGGTAAATTACAGAAGGAAACGATTTTTAGGTTCACCTCCATGAACATAGAATGGGCTACTGCGGTCAGCCTGCAGTTCTTCAACATTCACATGTACTTTTGCTATTCAACTGCTTGTGTGCTGCAGCTGGCGAAGGCACAGAAGCAAGCTAGGGGTTGGATCACGTGACTTCCCTTTAACCGCCACTGGTCCATAACTGTGCTTACTTTCCCCAGTGGAGCTTGCAATCTATTGTCCCTTTTAAAGTCATTAGTTTGACATAGAACCTAATTAGGTTACCAAAATGTAATGGGTTGTGGGAGGTAACCGAAACACCAGGAGAAACCCCATGTACTGTATGTATGGGGAGAACATACAAACTCCATGCAACTTATTCACTAGGCCAGGGGTCGTCAAACTTTCTAAACAAAGGGCAAGTTTATTATCCTTCAGACTTTAGAGGGGCTAGGCATGTGGTCAGTAGTAGTAGATGTCCTGGTGTCGGTAATAGTGCCCAATCATTGGTGTCAACGAGAGGAATAGTGTCCCATTGTTGGCGTCAGTGGAAGGAATGGTGCCCCATTGTTGGTGTCAGTGGAAGGAATAATATCTCATCATAGGTGTAATTGAGAGCAATGGTGCCCTATCATTGGTGTCATTGAGAGGAATGATGCCCCATTATTGGTGTAAGTGGAAGGAATAGTGCCCCATTGTTGGTGTAAGTGGAAGGAATAGTGCCCCATTGTTGGTGTTAGTGGCAGGAATAGTGTCTCATCATTGGTGTCATTAAGAGGAATAGTGCCCCATCATTGGTGTCAGTGAGAGGAATAGTGCCCTATCATTGGTGTCAGTGGGAGGAATAGTGCCCTATCATTGGTGTCTTTGAGAGGAATGGTGCCCAATCATTGGTGTCATTGAGAGGAATGATGCCCTATCATTGATGTCATTGAGAGGAATGGTGCCCCATCATTGGTGTCAGTGGGAGGAATAGTGCCCCATCATTGGTGTCAGTGGCAGGAATAGTGTCTCATCATTGGTGTCATTAAGAGGAATAGTGCCCCATCATTGGTGTCAGTGAAAGGAATAGTGCCCTATCATTGGTGTCAGTGGGAGGAATAGTGCCCTATCATTGGTGTCTTTGAGAGGAATGTTGCCCCATCATTGGTGTCATTGAGAGGAATGGTGCCCTATCATTGCTGTCAGTGAAAGGAATAGTGCCCCATCATTGCTGTCAGTGGGAAGTAAAATTTACTGGCACGACATAAAAAAGTTAATGACAGCGCCAAATTTTGTACTGCACAACAAAACAATTACTGACAGAGCCAACATTTTATAGCTAGCGCAATTAGCAATATGTTTAAGGTATAACCAAAGGCAACAAAAACATATTTCTTCTTTTATGTGAAGGTCAGATTAATATAACCCACCACAGAGTTACCCCTTACATCAAAGTCTGCAGGGTTCCCCTTTACAGTGGCAAGGGGGAACTCTGTGGACCCTGATGTAAAAGGGAACATTGTGGACCCTGATGTAAAGGAGAACTCTGAAGACTCTGATGTAAGGGGGAATGCTGTGGACTCTGGTGTAAAGCGAAACTCTGATGTAAGGGGTCTCTGCTCACCACCCCTTACACAAGGTTCCACAGAGCTCCCCTTTACATTACAGTCCATACAGTTCCACCTTACATCAGTCTCCAAAGTTCCCCTTTACATCACAGTCCACAAAGTTCTCTCTTACATTAGAGTCCACAGAGTTCCTCTTTACATCAGAGTCCATACACAGTTTAAGGGGGAACTCTGAATTCTGATGTAAAGGGGAACACTTTGGACCCTGATGTAAACGTGAACTTTGATGTAAGGGTGTCTCTGGTCACCAAAGCCCCCCTTATACAAGAGTCCACAGAGTTCACCTTTACATCAGAGTCAGCAGGATTCCCCTTACAGTGCATGAGGAAACTCTATGGACCCTGATGTAAATGGGAACGCTGCGGACCATGATGTGAGGGGGAATGCTGCAGACTCTGGTGTAAAGGGAAACTCTGATGTAAGGTGGTCTCTGGTCACCAAATCTTCCCCCCTCCTTATATCAGAGTCAGCAGCATCCCCCTTCACATCAGTGTTCCCACTTACATTAGGGTCTGCAGCATTGTCAACAGGGTCAGCAGAGTTTCCCATTACACTGTAAGGGGGAATCTTGCAGACTCTGATGTAAAGGGGAACTCTGTGGACACTGATTTAAGGGGGAATGCCCCTCTGATGTGGGTGGGGGAGGGGGGTTTTGGTGACCACAGACCACCTTCCGCAGAATGAATACACTAAGGTAATGGGGGGTATTGATATAAGGCAGAAGCTTTTTATTAGTGTCCCCAATTACATTAGCATATTCACTCCCACCTTACATCAGTGCCCTAACCCCCCCACAGAGACGGTGTGGCCTGGCTGGAGGCTGGAGCTGTCACACTGACCTCCTCCATAAGAGTTCTTACTCGATTGGATGCAAGGCAGGCTCAGTCAGATGGTCCTCTGGGTGGCTTGGTTCTCCTCTGCTTTGAGTCTTCACCATCTCAGTCTGCCCTCTTCTCCTCCACCACCAGGCCAGTCCTCCAGTACTGGGGGCCAGCGGAGATCCCAAATTCCGGTTCCCCCTGCTGCAGTTCATAAAAGGTGCCATGACATCACTGTACAAACACCCCCCCACCCCCCACCCCATCTGAGCATGGCCAACTTCGCAACGGTGAATGTGCAGCTCCAAAGCTGGCGCGTGGCCATATTTGTTTACGACCAACCATTGTCTGTAATGGATATTCATGGACAGTTTGTAAATTGGCATTAGGTGTGTGCACCCCAAAGCTCAAATACACATGCCTTTCTCTCCAAAAAATTGTTGGTCTTGGGAACCCCACAAAATATTTCTCTGTAGCCTCAGCTACAAAGGACAGTAAATGAATGTGCAGTGCTCTGTGCTGAATGGCTTCCTGTTCATTCACAAACTGAAGCATAGTAAACATAATTTACTATGAAGGACACAGTGAGTTCCCTGTGTTCATTTAGAAAAGGAAGGGGATGGTAAATTACATATTTACTTGCCCCTCTCCCCGCTCTCCGTCCTGAAACATCCCCCGCAGCAGCCGGGGAGAAACGAGAGGAGGGAAACCAACAGCACTGCGAGGCAGGGGGGGCCAACAAGAGGAGGGAAGCCTGTGAAGTAGGGGGAATCGGCACCACTCATAGGGATTAGGGTGTGCCCAGGCACCCCTGGCACTCCCCCTGCGCATGCCTATGAAATTGGGCTATATTTACAAACTGTCCGTAAATTTACAGATGGATAGCAACCATGATACATGTGTGAGAACAGCAATACTGGAGAGAACAGAAAAAACAAAAAGTCCCTTTCCTGTGCAGAATCTACAAGCATATACAGTATATTCACAGAGACGCTGGTATACTACCACAGTGCCATCTATACTGTAGTTTGGAGTGCATAGTAAATGTTGTTGCACTTCCAAAAAAAAAGGATGGGCTTTAACCTCCACACGCCACACATATGCCTCACTGTGCTCTCTGTGTGGGGGCAGCAAACAGTACACCCACAGCCACCCCCCTCCCCAGTCAGGTAACCCACCCACCCCCGGTCCGGTCAGTCGGATTATCAGCAGCACCGAAGCATTTACCCGATCTATGGCGGCATCTTCTCTTTCACCTGCTCTCCTCCTCAGCATCATGGACGGCTTCCCCTTCCCCTGCTCTCCTCCGCAGGCATCACTGCGACTTCCGTCTCCTCCCTCCTCCTCGGCAGCCAATCGCAGTGCTTCTCAGACACACTTCCTGATTGGCCGGGAGGAGAATCAGTGTGAAAATAGCAAATATTCATTCGCTATTGTCACACAACTGGGTGGGCTCAGAGCACAGTGCTCTGCGCCCCAAGCCCACCCTTTTCTGAAGCCAATTAGAGCCTCTGGCTCTAATCATGTGCTTCAATAAAAATCACCCCCCCCCCCCATTGGAATCCATGCGCCTGGCGCCCTGCATGTAGATTAGGGGGCTGGATGCGTGGATGGGGGGGGCAGCGCCCGTGCTCCTCTAATGGACGGGCCACCACTGCCAAGCTGTCAGTCCCCATTAACAATTAATAGCCAGTGGGACCGGCTCCAGATCACGTGACCACTGGGCCAGCCAATTACAGCGATCACATGAGTGTAGTCAGGTTATTTAGAGGCGTTTTGACATGTAACTTGTAGTATCGGAGTAGAATCACATGTTTTTGGCCCAACAGACGTTTAAATGAGAGCACCTGAAAAGTGCATGTAAACATTTTAAGTTCATATACTAGTTTGAGCTTCACACAACAGGTGACAAGTGACAGAATGCTAGGGGGCCAGTGGGCCCACTGAGAACAATGGGATTCATCACCTTCACCCTTGTCACACTTCACATGACAAAACACTTAGGTGTGAATGGGGGCTTGGTCTCTCTTGCCACCATGACCAGATTAACACATTGTTCCTGCTGAACCGGCCACATTTCGATCCGTGCATGGCCGGTGTAAGAGTGTGGATTAGAGTTGTCCCGATACCACTTTATTAAGACCGAGTACCGATACTTTTTTCAAATACTCGCCAATACCGATTACTGATATTTTTTATGTCATGTGACAGTGGCACTAATATGCAGCACTGATGATGTGTGGACTGTGTCAGTAGTTTTTTAATTTTTATTTATTTTATTTTTTTACAATTTTATTTTTTACAATTTGTTTTTAATTATTTTTTACAATTAATTTATTTATTTTTTTTTACAATGCTTTCTTTATTAGTGGGGTTTGTACAGTGTGTTTTTTATTTTATTTTTTTATAATTTTTACAACGTAAACGTTTAAATATTTATTTGTTACAATTCTTTTTTTTTTTTTTTAACCAGCCCTGTTGGTGGGGGGCTTTGGTGAGATATCAGGGGTTTGACATCTCCCTTTTGAGACAGGGAAAGGGACTAAGGACTCAGATTTCCCAGTCCCTTTCTCTGCAGCCTGAACAGCACTGAAGATGAATGAACAGGAGACAGAACCTCCTCCCCATTCATAAACTGAAGCATCGTAAAAAGTGATTTTATTAAGAACTTACCGTAAAATCCTTTTCTCTGAGTTCACTGACAGACGCAGCCCTTCATTGAGAAGTGGGGTTTATGCACATCCTACTAGGAGTAGACTAGGCAAATAGAAAAAAAGCAAGCTGGCCCCTCCCAGGGGGCCGTCCTCACTCCAGCATATAACTCCTCAGCTCTGTATAGCATATCAGTTCGTAACAAGCCGTACAAACGCAACACAGAGGGGTGGGTGCTGCGTCTGTCAATGAACTCAGAGAAAAGGATTTTACGGTAAGTTCTTAATAAAATCCCTTTTTCTCTTACGTTCACTGACAGACGCAGCCCTTCATTGATAAGTGGGGATGTCCCAAAGCAGTGTCATTCAAGAGGGGTGGGTAAACAACAACTGTACCCAACAGAATCCTCTCAGGAGGCGCCAGCCGCGCCTACACCGCCGCCTGTAAAACTTTACGGCCAAAAGCAGTATCCGCAGATGCTGACACATCAATTTTGTAAAACTTAGCAAAAGTTTGCACCGAGGCCCAAGTAGCCGCCTTGCACACCTGGGACACCGAAGCCTGGTGTCTGAAAGCCCAGGAAGTACTAACTGCCCTGGTGGAATGAGCCGTGACTAGAAAAGGGGGGACTTTGCCCCGAACAGTATACGCATGGGTCACGGTCTGCCCTTTGCGCGGTCCTTCCGTCAGTACAAACAACGCATCAGACTTCCGAAAGGAAGCTGTAGCCGCCAAATACACCCGCAAAGCCCTCACGACATCCAAAGAATGTAACTCAAATTCCTTGGAATGCGACGGGTGCGGACATAATGAAGGGAGAACAATATCCTCATTAATGTGAAAAGAAGAGACCACCTTCGGTAGAAACGAAGGGGAAGGTCGCAAGACCGCCTTGTCCTTATAAAGGACCAAGTAGGGAGACTTGCAGGACAACGCTGCCAACTCAGACACCCACCTAGCGGATGTAATGGCCACCAAGAAAGCCACTTTTTGCGACAGCAATTGTAAGGGAATATCCCTGATCTTCTCATATGGCGGATACTGCAGTACCGAAAGTACCAAATTCAAATCCCACGGCGCCAAAGGCGACCGTATCCGAGGAGCCACATGGCGTACCCCCTGTACAAATGCACGTATCAACAAATGTAATGCCAAAGGCCGTTGAAAGAGGATCGCCAGAGCCGAAATCTGACCCTTGAGAGTACTCAATGCCAACTTGTTATCCAGGCCCTGCTGCAATAAAGCCAGGACCCGGGACACAACGTAAGAGCGAGGGTTCCAACCTCCCGCCTCACACCAGGCAATATAGGCCTTCCAAGTATGATGATAAATCTTGTGCGAAGTACACTTGCTCACCTTAAGCATGGTAGGGATCACGGAGTGAGAGACACCCCTATCCCTCAACACCTGGGACTCAATAGCCAAGCCGTCAAAGCCAGCGAGGGTAAAGCAGGGTGCAGGATGGGTCCCTGCGACAGCAGATCTTCGCGCAGCAGAAGACGCCAGGGAACATCTGTCTCCATCCGCACCACGTCGGCGTACCAAGGGCGCCGAGGCCAATCCGGAGTTACCAGGATTGTCGGATTCCCCTCCGCTTCTATCCTGCACAGTAGCCACAGTAAAAGCTTGATGGGAGGGAAAGCATACAGGAGCCGGTACCGACCCCAAGGGGCTGCCAACGGGTCCCTTGTTCTGCACACAAAGGTCTGCACCTTGTGATTGAACCTGGATGCCATGAGGTCCATGTCTGGTGTGCCCCACTTGTAGCAAATTTGGCGGAACACCTCTGGATGTAGGGACCATTGCCCCTGATCCAGCGTCTGGCGACTGAGAAAGTCCGCCTACCAATTTTCTATGCCCGGAATGTAAATGGCGGAGATTGCCGGCATGTGAAGTTCTGCCCATCTCAGAATGAGAGCCGCTTCCGCAGCCACTGTCGAGCTCCTTGTTCCGCCCTGATGGTTCACGTACGCCACCGCCGTGGCTTTGTCCGATGCAGCCTTACTGTCCAGTGGGAGAGGCAGAGCCTGATCGCCCTCAACTCCAACACATTTATCGGAAGGCAAGATTCCTGCGCCGACCAACGGCCCTGGGCAGACAGCTGCCCCAGGACCCCCCCCCCCCCCAGCCTGATAGGCTGCCGTCCGTCGTGACTATCGACCAATTCAGGGGGAGAAAAGACTTCCCTAACGTTAGAGCCGGGGCCCGAAGCCACCAGGTCAACGATCCTCTGGTCTAATGATCCAATCTGATCAGCTGGTCCAGGGACAAGGGAGTCTTGTCCCACCGTGACAGATTCGCTCGCTGTAGGAGCCGAGTGTGACCCTGGGCGTAAGGTACCGCCTCGAAGGCTGAGACCATGAGCCCCAACACCCGCATACAGAACCGTAAGGAGGACCACTGGCATGACAGCAGGGTTCGCACCGCTGCTTGCAGTGTAAGTAACTTGGCCGGAGGTAAGAACACCTTCGCCTGCTCCGTGTCCAGAATCAGACCCAGATATTCCAGTCGACAGGACGGGGCCAACGTCGACTTCTGCAGGTTGATCAGCCAGCCGAAGCCTTTCAACGAGGCCATGGTGATAGCCACATTCTCCTCCAGGGCCGAAGCAGACTCTGCTCGCAGGAGTAAGTCGTCGAGGTATGCTACTACCGCAATGCCTCTCTGCCTCAATAGCACCATCACCGGAGCCACCAGCTTGGTGAACACCCGAGGAGCCGAGGCCAGACCGAAGGGAAGTGCCACAAATTGGTAATGTAGTTCCCCCACCGCAAAGCGCAGAAAATGCTGTTGCCGGGGACAAATGGGGACATGCAGATACGCGTCCCTGATATCCAGAGATGCCATGAAGTCCCCTTGGTGCAGGGCGGCCACGACCGATCGGACAGATTCCATCCGGAACTTTTGCTCCTTCACGAAGTGGTTCAGCGCTTTTAGGTCCAAGACCGGCCTGACGCCACCCTTTTTGGGCACCATAAAGAGATTTGAATAGAAGCCGCGGAACCTTTCCAGCGGAGGTACCGGCACAATCACCCCTTGTTCGGAGAGCGCCTGAACAGCCCCTAAAAGGGTCTCCCGACGCCCATGCGGGAGTCCCAAGTTTGATGGGAAGAACCTGTCTGGGGGTAGAGTGCTGAACTCTATCCTGTATCCGGAGGACACCACCTCCTGCACCCACCGGTCAGAAATGCGTGCAGTCCACCTGTCTGCGAACCCCAGAAGTCGGCCCATCATGCGGAGGAGGACTTATCCTCCGCCTTTTCGCTCTTGCACTGCCAGGGCCGTTTACTGGACCCCGAGGCAGACTTGCCGGGCCTTGAGCCCTTGCCCACTGCACCGGGCGCACGAAAAAAACTCTTCTGACCCGAAGAAGCAGGACCCTGCTTACGGTGGAACTCCCGTCGCCTGGGCTCCGGGAGAAATGTACTCTTCCCCCCGGGGAAATCTTTAATGATTTCATCCAACTGTGCCTCAAAGAGCCGACCACCCTGAAAGGGAAGATCCGTGAGGCCCTTCTTAGACGCGTGGTCACCCGACCAACAGCGTAACCACATCACCCATCTGATAATGACTGCGAAAACAGACATCTTAGACAGTATGGGAAGCAGGTCCAAAGCTGAGTCACACAGATAACGGAGACAGATAACGGAGACCCTGTATCAGATGGTCCACTCGCTGTGACGCCTCAAGCGAGCTCCCGCAGCTCAACTCATTGTGCAACTCAGTCGCACACTTGGTAAGGGATTGCGCCACCATGGCTGACGCCAGGGCTGGTCTCATGGCCGACCCCGCCAACAAGAACAGTGCCTTGGATACTGCCGCCTATCAGCCGAATCCTTAAAATAGGCAGACCCCTCCAATTGGATGGTCTTTGCCTTATTCAGGCGAGCCATCGGAGGGTCCAGTGCGGGGGATGCCCACTTCTTCACAAAACTATCCTCAAAGGGATAGCGTATATCAAAACGTTAGGGCAAGGAAAAGGATTTCTGCGGACGCTGCCATTCCTTATAGACCAGCTGGTCAAAGAATTGATCATAGGGATAAGCCCTAGGGGACCTAGGTGGCTTAAAGGACCCACAAACGTTTGCAGTCTCCTGCGACTCCCTGGCTTGGTCCAGTCGCAAGGACGCGTGGATATTGGTGATCAGGGAGCCCACCAGCGCCCTCTCGCGCGCTACTGAGGCCCCCTGGTCTTCTTCGCCATCCGAGGGCTCCAGTTCACCATCTGAGACCTCCACGGGGGTCCCCGTGACCACTGAGGCCCCTTCCGGTTCAGAATCCTCCCCCGATGAAGGAGGGGGCGGTGGACGCTTTTTAGTCACCCCCTTGGCACGGCACCTCCCGGGGAAAAAATTCCCCCAATACAGATCTTAGCTGATCCAGGGGAACCAGAGGCCCCAGCGCAGGTTGCGCTTCACCCAGGTTCAGCCGCCATTGCGCCACCGGACACTGACAGGCCAAAAGGCCCTGACACCCCCACAATGCAGCCCTACCTCTGCCTCACAGATCAACTAGGGAGACACCCAGGAGGACTGCACCCACCGCTACCAGCACCCCAGGGAGAGCCCAGCTATACTTGCTGTGTGTGATTGCCCTTTAAGCTGTGTATGATTTCCCAGAAGGAGTGCCTTGCCGCCAGTCAGGAGCCTGCGCCGCCCTGTGCCAACCACGCTATCCCAGAGTGAAAGAGGAAGAAGCGGCGTCAGCCGCACATTTTCATCCACAGGCACATCAAACATGGCCGCCAAGCAGTCACAAGAGGCCAAAGCCTGTTACACAGGCCGCGACTACGGCAAAATGGCCGCCAGTCCGTCACTAGAGGCCAAAATAGCCCACAAAATGGGCGGCTACGGCAAAATGGCGGCGGATCGCGCATCGCGGCTTTTTGAGCGTGGGGTGCGGTGCGAGGGAAGGGGGGTGTAGGAAGGGGCGACCCGAGAAAAAACACCCAGGGGGACCTGTAGCCCTAGAAACCCTCCACCGGCCGGCCTAGTCCGCTAAAAACGCCCAGCCCCCCCCCCGCACCCCTAGGGGGGGAGAGCGGGGGTCACTCACCAATCCGACGGGCGTAGCGGGTAGCCACCCGGTTGCAGACCTTCCTCCCATCTGGTGGAGAGGGATGCTGCAGACCAAGCGCCCCTGGACATGAGCAGAGCCCGGTCACTGGGCGCAAGTGGGGGTCACCCACCCTCCTGCACGGAACGGGTACCATGCGGCGGACCCCGCCAGGGCTAAGGGTAGCTTGCATCGGTCGGCCGCACTGGGGACTGTTCAGGATTCGGGAAACAACAAATACATGGGTAAATCTCCTCAGCAATAAAAATCTGACAGGGGTTCTAACCCTTCCACACTCTATGCAGTGGCAGCTGGTGGGGTTTTTCTGGCTGGTGGGTTTTTTCTGGCAGGCAGACCGGCTCTTGTCCGATCTAGTGATCTACGTGCGGGCAGCGGCTCTGGTGTCCCTTCCTCCAGCGGCTTCCTCCGCCGTGTGTCTCCTCTCCCTTCCACCTAAGCGCTAGGCATCCAATAGGATTGCCTGATGTTTTGACCAATCGGGAAACAGGTCTCACGACCTGCCTCCTGATTGGCGGGGAGGAACTTTACTGTGAAAATAGCAAACATTAATTCGTTATAATAACACAACTTCCTCTGGCTCTAATCACATGCCAGTGCCCTGATATGTATGTAGATCAGGGGGTTGGACGCATGATTAGGGGGGCCGGCGCCCGTGCGCCCTCAATGGACGGGCCGCCACTGACTCTATCACAAACTCTGAAAAAAGATTTGCACTTTAAAGTGGAGTTCCACCCATTTAAAAGTCAGCAGCTACAAAAAGTGTAGCTGCTGGCTTTAAATAAATGGCTACTCACCTGTCCCCCGGTCCAGCGATGCGCTTGCCTGGAGCCTCGCTCCTCTCCCCCTCCCTTCCGCGGTGCTGGCATAGCTAGTGTGGGTCCGGCTGTGAAGCCACAGCCGGGCATGCACTGCGCATGCGCGAGCTGCGCTGCACGTTGTGAATGGCCGGGCAATCTTCTGGGACCTGTGACGTGACCCAGAAGATTGCAGGGGGGAGGGGGAAGAGGTGAACTTCCTTTCCGGAGCAGCGGCGCCAGGAGAGGAAGTGGGAGCTGGGTACCTATAAAAACTGGGTACCCGCTCCCCCCGCCCCCAAAAAAATGACATGCCAATCGTGGCATGTCAGGGGGTCACCTGTACTTAAAGCGGAAGTTCTACTTTTAGGTGGAACTCCGCTTTAACATAATTTTAGAGAAGACCTTTTGGTCCCCTACTTACTGTAGTTGTCCTGTCTTATGGTTGACCCCAAAACTCTCTGGATTTTCTAAAGAACATCAAGATCCCATTCCCTGTGATCTCAGTGTGTGAATTCCCCCTCCCTTGTTCATCATGGGAACTGTCTGAATCATGAAGTTCTGGTAGTCCCATCCCAAGCACTGGCCAGGATTGTGTAGGACAGGGTGATGACCTCAGCTTCTCTTACAGGAAGGACACACCGAATGTACTGGATATGAATGGCAAATGCTCTGAACACATCTGATATTTCCATCACAAAAAATGTTGCTGAGGGTGGAGAGGAATTTGTAAATGAAACTTGTACATCCAATATCTGCAGTCATGTCACATACAACCCTGCTTTTGTTGAGTTAATAAAAACTCCATACGTGGCAAGGATTTTTCCAAACTTTACTGGCAGATTCACAACTTAAAGCGGTAGTAAACCCATCCATTTAACAGTTTAAAATCAGTTATATTTCCGGCATGTGCCGGAAATGTAACACTCCCATTGGTTGTGCTCTAAATCAAACTGTCAAACCATCCAATGGCTGGTGTCATAGCTGATCACATGTGCAGCATCATAGCAGTTGTAGATTAAACAGAGGCCAAGATGGCAGCTTCCTTGGCTGAAAATGATAGGAGGGTTTACCGCCACTTTAATGAAGGGGTTGTCAACTTTAGAGCTAAAAGGGGGCTCAAATGCGACCCCTGACATCACAAAAGGGCCACATATAATATTTAAGATAAGTAATCAGGGCCGCTAATAAGGCAGTACAACCAGCCCTCCTGTACTGGGCCCAGGCCCCATCAGTTCAAAAAGGGGGCCCAGGCACCTGCTGAGCTGAAGAGCCCCAAATAGTACTGTCTTATTGCGGAAACCAATCCTCTTCTGCCTCCCCTTGCAGTGCTGCCAGCTTTTTTTCCTTTCTCCCTCCAGCTGCACTGCAGGGACAGTGGTTCTAGCACATTCCCCACCTTCCATCTGCTGCCCGAGCCCTGCTGTGTGCCCCCTTCCCCCGAAGCGCTGCAGGCTTCCTTCCTCTCCTGCCAGCAGCTGCTAAAGGCACACAGGGGGATGTGAATGGAGAGCGTGGGAAGGGGCCGGTAAATGTATACTTTATTGGCCCCTTCCTTTTCTGAATGACCGCGGGGAGTGATCGTATCAATCACTCCTGTGCCCATTCATCACAGAGGCATAGTAAACCGTTTTTACTATGCTTCAGTTTGTGAATGAGCAAGAAGCTTCAGAGTGCTTCCAATATATTCATCTGTGCAGCTGAGGCTGCAGAGAAAGGGAATGAAAAGTTGATGTCCTCAGTCATCTTCGGCCAGGAGGCCCTGTCAGGTACACTGTATGGGGCCCCATGATTTCTAACAGCAGCCCTGTATGTAATGCTTGAGGGGACTGTAAGAAACTGCCAACCTAATAGAGGAAATGACGGTTAGAAATTATGAAAATGCTACATTTTTGGCTGGGGATATGCTGCAGAAGACAAAATGAACATAGCTCGCAACTGTCCTTGATTTCGAGGGACTGTCCCTGATTTCGAGGGACTGTCCCTGATTTGGAATAAAGTCCCTCTGCTCCTCTTTTCTTCTCATTTGTCTCTATAAATTTGTATATAAAATGCACTTTTTACTTTCCAAAAGTGTTTCCCAGTGCTAAACCTTTCGGCTCGGGAGCCGCTTGGTCATTATCCCGGACCGCGGGAGCCGCCGCTTTCTGCTACTCTTCTCCCACCGGGAGCTCTGATCTGGCGCTTCCGCCGGCTAGGAGGAGACCTGAAGGAAGCCGGAATCTACTCCAATCGGGTCTCCCTCGTCAAATTCCAGAAGCGACGTCACAACGTCTCTTCCAGTTTACTTGGCGGCTAAATGCGCAAATACCGTGTGACTAAAAGTATTGCAACAATCGCTATTTTATTCTCTATCTCATTGGTTCTCAACTCCTGTCCTCAGGACCCACTAACAGGCCAGGTTTGCAGGATAACTGAAATACATCACAGGTGATATCATTTGCTGCTCTGTGATTTCTAGTCTGCATCTCCCCAAGGTAATACTTATAATCTGGCCTGTTAGTGAGTCCCAAGGACAGGAGTTGAGAACCACTGCCCTAGGGTGTTTGAAAAAATATATAAGTAATTTTCCAGCAAAAAAAAATGTTTTTAATTTGTAAACAACAAATGTAAAAAAGGGCTCCGGTGGATAAATGCTTAATGAGTGTGGCGGGGGGGGGGGGGTGTCCTATGCCTACATACTTTTGATAATAGGTGTCCCTCGTTCCCATCTCAAAAAGTTGGGAGGTATGTATGAAACTGGGAAAATTCTACATGAGGCTAATAGAGATGAATGCTATTACCATAATTAATGTACCCACTACAGATTGCTGAGGTCTGAGTGCCGCACATCATATACCAAATAGAACTGTGTGGTTCGTTTTGAATTGAAATTCGGATTAATTTTGTATTATTATTATTATACTATTATTACAATAGTATGAATTTAAATGAATCAGAAATAAGGAATCAAAATTTCATATGAATTTGAATTTGAATAGTTTTCTAATCAAATTAGAATTGTTTTTGAATAGAATTTGACTACTTGTCTAATCAAATTAGAATAGTTTTCTAATCAAATTAAAATTTCTGAC
>BLSH010437196.1:1350194-1367365 GCA_018402905.1 Glandirana rugosa
TAAGTGGTTAATGAGTGTGGCGGGGGGGGTGTCCTATGCCTACATACTTTTGATAATAGGTGTCCCTCGTTCCCATCTCAAAAAGTTGGGAGGTATGTATGAAACTGGGAAAATTCTACATGAGGCTAATAGAGATGAATGCTATTACCATAATTAATGTACCCACTACAGATTGCTGAGGTCTGAGTGCCGCACATCATATACCAAATAGAACTGTGTGGTTCGTTTTGAATTGAAATTCGGATTAATTTTGTATTATTATTATTATACTATTATTACAATAGTATGAATTTAAATGAATCAGAAATAAGGAATCAAAATTTCATATGAATTTGAATTTGAATAGTTTTCTAATCAAATTAGAATTGTTTTTGAATAGAATTTGACTACTTGTCTAATCAAATTAGAATAGTTTTCTAATCAAATTAAAATTTCTGACGAGAATAAAATAGAATAGAAAATAAAAGAATAGAATAGAAAAGAATATAACAGAAAATCAAAGAATAGAATATAATATAGTAAACCAGAATAGAACACAAAATAAAAGAATAGAAAAAAATTGAATAGAAAAATAACATCTGATTGGCAAGCAAGGAAAAAAAAAAAGCTGCATCAATCGCCCCCACTAGAGCCCCTTGTATGCAGACACAAAGATCACGTGGAGCATAGAGGAGGGGGAGAGGGAGGACATGTTATTGAAGTATGTGTATTACTCGCTTCTGACCCCGGCACTCTGTATATTACATACAGCTGAGCCCTGCACTCTGTGTATTACCCAGGCCCGACCTCTGAACTCTGTACTTTACATACATATCACCCGGTGACACCCCATGTCTAGCCCGGGAGCTGATGGTGCAGAGCCGCAGAAGGCCCCGCAGGGTCCAACTGGACGATGGGCATGGCATGGGAGGGTTTTCTGTGGCTCCACCCCATCAGCTCCCGGGCTAGACATGCGCCACCACTGCCTTGCGGGTAGTCAACCTATGGCACTCTGGTATTGCCAAATAATAAGTAGGGGTTCCCCACACTAAGGCCCCTCTTACAATGTGTGTAGAAATACATCTACTATCTGACCTATATCCTAATTGATATTTTCCATTCTACACACACCACATATGCATCCACTCCTGAGAAAGCGAGCTGAGTCTCGCGAATCGCGTAGAGATTTAAGACGCTATGAATGCTCTTATATGGCGTGTTTTAATAAGCGTGTATATCTATAATACTCTTCATTATGTCATTGACAAATTGGTTTGACTTTTATGTCTCTGTAATTTATGTATGACCATTGTACCATACTTGTAATAAAATGTAGATTATTTTTACTCATCCACTTCTTTACTCTCGTTACATTTATTGACCTAAAATGTGCTCAGCTCACCTCACTCAATGTCCCAGGGCAGAATTCCCCCTTTTGTTGCTGTATTTAGGGATGGAGGTGTGTCATTGGTTGGCATCAGACCATTTCCTTATCTTCGTTATGATGTACAGGTTTCCTTCAACTGACAGCGCCCTCTGCAGAAGCTCCCAGTGATGTCATTGTTGCCAGCGTGATGACATCGCACAATTCAGCCCTAATGATAGCATTTAAAGGGCCCTGAGGGAGTGAAATAAACTTTACAGCACTTTGTAAAAATAGTAACTTTCCAAGAAACATCATCGGAATGACTGCTCATGCTATGAAAAATCTTTCTTTTGTGTCATTCACGCCCACTTAACAGAGAACAGCTGCAATGTCAAATCTGGGTATTTCTATATGATTTAATATGGAGGGAGTAGTGTCAGCACAGTGACATCACTGGAGAATGTGAACACAGGACCCCCAGAGTGAGAGGGGTCTGTTGGATGTGATTTCCAGCTAAAGTGCTGCTGTCATCACAAGACACAGCCAGGGATGAATCATAACTGGTGTGCAGGGATCTCATTCAGGTTCCCACATTGATCTGGATGGACTCTAATGGTTCATGTTGATGGCCATTCTTGTCAAACGCTGCATTTTCCATTTAAAAGCATGCAGCTGCATTTAAATGGAAAGCAAAGTTTGATAAGAAAATTCGTCTGCATTTGACCTTCTTCGTTAAATGCCCCTCAGTAGGATTTGCTGCATCCAAAAAAAAACTCAGCACAACAATGCAAAGCAGGTCAAATGCAGCCTCTGGGCTGTCATGTGTAGTGCTCCATTAGGGTCAATGGCAATGACCTGCGTTTGACTTGCATTACAAATGCAGGAAAACATCACCCGTTGACATAAACGTAAATGTTGGCCATACACAGGCTGCCATCAATATGACAATAGTGAGAATAAAAGATCATGTCCATCTTGACACTGACACTTGGATGACCTCCCTCATCTCTGTCCCCACCTTGTCTTATTAGTCAGCAGCAGAGAGGAGGACAGAACTGCTCCATCAGATTCTGTGCTTATCCGTACAGCCGCAGAGAGGCTCATCTCTGCTCCCATCTTGGCTCAGCAGCAGTAGCGGCTGGTGTTTTTTTTTTTGGGAGGGGGGGGGGCTTTGGCTGCACGGCACTACCACCCCCCTTTGTCCACCGGTCTGGCACTTACCCCATCAAGGCGGCGGGTGGGGCTTCGGCTCTTCGGCTCCCGCTCTGTCCTCTTCTCCATCTTCCGTGTGTCTCCTCCTCCTATGTGATAGGCTTCAAATAGGATTGCCTGTCCTTTCAGCTAATCGGGTGACAGGTCTCAGACCCGCTTCCTGATTGGCTGGGAGGAGGATCAGTATTAGAATAGCGAATTATCATTTGCTATTCTAACACACCTGGGTGGGCTGAGAGCGCACTCTCTGTGCCCTGAGCCCACTCTATTTTCTAACCTATTAGAGCTTTTGGCTTTAATAGGTGCTTCAAAAAAACACCCCTACAATTGTAATTCATGCACCCGACGTCCTGAAAAAGGTTGAGCGCATGGCAGGGATAGAGGAGCAGCAGTGGCAGGGATAGTGGAGGCGGTTCCTGTGCTCCCTCAATGGACAGGCTGCTGCTCAGCGGTCAGCAACAGAGAGGAGGACAGAACTCCTTCACCAGATCCTGTGCTTCTCTATGTAGCCGAGGAGAGGCTCATCTCTGCCCCCATCTTGTTTCAGCAGTCAGCAGCAGAGAGGGGGACAGAACTCCTCCTACAGATCCTGCACTTTTGTGCAGCTGCCACACATGCTCGTCTACGCCTCCCCTGGTCTTAGCATTCAGCAGACATCCGGCAGCTGACTCCAGGCCTACTCTGGTCCTCCTCCAGAACCCGTCACTTTCCGCTTCCAGCTCCGGCCCCAGCTTCTTCCTGGCAGCAGCACAAGGTAAGGGGGGCTGCAATGTTATGTAAGGGGGGGGGCTATTGACTTCTGATGGTGGAGTGCTCTGGACATCAAGTCTTATAGATGCAACTGGCCCTTTGAGGGCAACCATAATGGTCATGCAACCTGTAATGAAATTCAGTGGCGGCTGGGGAGCTGGCCAACAAACCACCCGAACCACCCCCCCACCCCTCCCCCGGGGCGACAGGGGTGGTGGCAATCAGACCACTCGACCCCTTACACGATCAGGTGGCGATACAGAGCAGATAGATTGCTCTAATGCTCCGATGAGGGCACCAATCTTCCTTTCTGGATCTCACAGTACATTCTCCCCACCCCAATACAATCACGCTCCTCCCACTTCCTGATTGGCTTGGAGGAGAAGCAGGAAGACGATAGTGAATATTAACCACTTCAGCCCTGAAAGGATTTCCCACCTTAGGACCAGAGCACTTTTTGTGATTCGACACTGCGTCACTTTAACTGAGAATTGCGCGGTCATGTGGCGTTGTACCCAAACAAAATTGGCGTCCTTTTTTCCCACAAATAGAGCTTTCTTTTGGTGGCATTTGATCACCTCTGCGTCATTTCTGATCGCCACTATAAACAAAAAAAGAGCGACAATTTTGCAAAAGAAAAAAACAATATTTCTTACTTTTTGCTAAAATACAAATCCAAAAAAAAAATATATAAAAAAAAATGTATTCATCGGTTTTGGCCAATTTATATTCTTCCTCATATTTTTGGTAAAAAAATGCGATCTGCGTTTATTGATTGGTTTGCGCAAAAGTTGCCACGTTTACAAACCATGAGAATTAATTTCTGGCGTTTTTACTTCTTTTTTTTTTTTTTTACTAGTAATGGCGGTGATCTGCGGGACTTTGATATTGGGGCGAACATGTTGGACGTTTTTTACACTTTTTTGGGACCAATGACATTTATACAGCGATCAGAAATTTAAATATCCACTGATTACTGTATAAATGTCATTGGCAGTGAAGGGGTTAACCTGCAGGGGGAGATCTAGGGGTTAACTGTGTTCCCTAGGTGTGTTGTAACTGTGAGGGGGCTGGGCTGCCAGGGGCATAACAGATCTAACTGATCCCAGTGACAGAGATCAGTAGATCTTTTAAATGTCCACTGACAGAGCGGGGAACCGCCGTGATTACATCAGCGGTTCCCCACTCTTCCTCTCTGACAGGCAATCGTGGCTTGCCAGCAGAGATCGGGTCTGTCTGAGCAGCAGCCACACTCCTGCAGAGTGCGGGGGGCACAAGAGAGCGCTGGCCTGCTACAGTGCACACGCCAGCTGGTCGGGAACCGGTTAATTCGCTATTGTCACACAACCGGGTGTGCTCGGGGTGCAGAGCCCACCCTTTTTTGAAGCCAATTAGAGCCTCAGGCTGTAATCACATGCTTCAACAAAAAAAAAAAACCCTCTCCCCCTCTCAATCCGGTGATGACGAATGATATAGCATTCCTCCCTAGGGTATTGGTCCTCTACAATGCATTTTTATAGAGTTCTACTGTATACATCAGGCCAAAAAAAGGAGGATCTGTACCTCCAACAGAGGAAGGAAGACAGATGGATTTGGTTCCAAATGAGAGATAGTCCCTCTATATGTTGGTATCAGTATAAATACAGCAGTTCTGTGAAGCCCTCAGGGGTTTGTTAGAGAACCTTAGTGACCAAACAGCATCATGAATGCCAAGGAACACGCCAGACAGGTCAGGGATAAAGTTGTGGAGAAGTTTAAAGCAGGGTTAGGTTATAAAAAATATTCCAAGCCTTGAACAGCTCACGGCGCACTGTTCAATCCATCATCCCAAAATGGAAAGAGTATGGCACAACTGCAAACCTACAAGGACATGGCCGTCCACCAAAACTGACCGGCTGGGCAAGGAGAGCATTAATCAGGGAAGCAGCCAAGAGGCCCATGGTAACTCTGGAGGAGCTGCAGAGATCCACAGCTCAGGGGGGAGAATCTGTCCTCAGGACAACTATCAGTCATCGCCTCCACATATCTGGCCTTTATGGAAGAGTGGCAAGAAGAAAGCCATTGTTGAAAGAAAGCCATAGGAAGTCCCGTTTGTAGTTTGCGAGAAGCCATGTGGGGGACACAGCAAACATGTGGAAGAAGGTGCTCTGGTCAGATGAGACCAAAATTTAACTTTTTTGACTAAAAGCAAAACGCTATGTGTGGAGGAAAACTAACACTGCACATCACCCTGAACACATCATCCCCACCGTGAAACATGGTGGTGGCAACATGATGTTGTGGGGATGCTTTTCTTCAGCAGGGACAGGGAAGCTGGTCAGAGTTGATGGGAGCCAAATACAGGGCAATATTAGAAGAAAACCTGTTAGAGTCTGCAAAAGACTTGAGACTGGGGCGGAGGTTCACCTTTCAGCAGGACAACGACCCTAAACTTACAGCCAGAGCTACAATGGAATGGTTTTGATCAAAACATATTCATGTGATAGAATCGCCCAGTCAAAGTCCAGATCTAAATCCAATTGAGAATCTGTGGCAAGACTTGAAAATTGCTGTTCACAGCTCTCCATCCAATCTGACAGCTTGAGCTATTTTGCAAAGAAGAATGGGCAAAAATGTCCTCTCTAGATGTGCAAAGCTGGTAGAGACCTCCCCAAAGACTTGCAGCTGTAATTGCAGAGAAAGGCGGTTCTACAAAGTATTGACTCAGGGGTGCTGAATACAAATGCCCCCCCCACACTTTTCAGATATTTATTTGTAAAAGCTTTTGAAAACCATTTATCATTTTACTTTCACATCACAATTATGTGCCACTTTGTGTTGGTCTATCTATACAATTCCAATAAAATACATTTACGTTTTTTGGTTGTAACATGACAAAATGTGTAAAATTTCAAGGGGTATGAATACTTTTTCAAGGCACTGTATATGTTTTATTTAAATTTGGACAAACATCAACGGATTGGTGCTCTCACCCTTTACTTTTCTTTTATGTTTTTACAAGAGCCTACTCAGGAATTCTGAAAATTAGAGAGCTGCCTGGGGATTCACACATATAAAAATACCCTCAACCAGGATTTCGGTTGCACTTAGAGGTCCAGCGCATCTCAACCTTTTCACAAAACAAACAAATCCTGACAGAGGGTCAACCCTGGCTAGGGTTCCCGACTAGGGTTCCATCAGAGGTTGGTAGGGGTTCCTTGAGCTATGGCAAACTGATCTTCCACCTGATGATGCCCACGTACTGTAGTTCCAGGGCTGGCATCACTTGGTCACTTGCCAGCAACCAGTAGAGCCTCCACTCATGACGCTCAAATAAGTAGCAACTAACATCAAAAACCTATATATACTGTATATATGTATGCATATATATATATATATATATATATATATATACTGTAGATAGTAGGGGTATATTCCTACCACTGATCCCCAGTGTAAATGGGATAGTCTTCTAGTAACTGTAACCAAGCATTCATTCTACTGACTTCCCACAAGTGGACATCTCCCCCTGACCACCAATGGAAGTCGAGCCCTTCTCCCACTGGTGCCCATTGTAAGAGGGTAGGCTTTGTTCTACAGGTGGAAAATATATGAGGGGCCTTCTTCCGCTGACCACAAATACAAGGGGCCCTTTTGCCACTGATCATCAATGTAAGATACCCTTCTCCACTGACTACCAATGTAAGATACACTTCTCCATTGACCACCAACGTAAGATGCCCTTCTCCACTGACCACCAATGTAAGATGCCCTTCTACACTGACCTCTAGTATAAGATGTCCTCCTCCATCAGCCACCAATGCAAAATGTCCTTTTCCATTGACCAACAATGTTAAGCCTCGTACACACGGGACAAAGATCGTATACAACAGGTCGTACTAACGACCGTTGTATGCAATATCGATCGTTCGTATGCACGATTAGAACAGCCGAACATACGACGGTCGTACAAGGGAGTTGTATGAGCAAACTAGAAAACTTGGTCGTACCAACAAGCGCTCATACGACCGTTGTATCGTGTGTACAGAGCAGTTGGTACAACAAGTTGTATTGTGCAAAACACGCATGCTCAGAAGTCAGGAACGGCCGGATGCTAATTACATGCACCTGAACGGTCTTTCTGTGCTCGTACGATTGTGTAGTGCAGTCAGTATGCAAGTTACATTATGCAACATACGATTTGCGATGATCGTACGTACGATCGTCGTCCCGTGTGTACGAGGCTTAAGATGTCCTTCCCCATCGGTCACCAATTCAATGTCCTTCTCCACCAGCCAAGATGTCCTTTTTCACTGACCACCAATGTAAGGTGCCCTCTCCACTGACCACCAATGTAAGGTGCCCTCTCCACTGACCACCAACATAAAAGAGCACCTCACTTGTTGATCACACAAATATATTGGGAGATTTTAGAGAGTGTTCCCGAGAACTGAAACTTAATTCAAGGGTTCCCCCAAAGTAAAAAGCTGCTCTATCCATTCCCTTGTTTATCCAAAATAAAAAAAATTATTTGGCAAGAGAAACACTTAAAGCGTAACTTTACCCTAAAAGGGCTTTATGTCCTCCTCCCACCCTCTTCTAACATTTTTTGACGTTTTCATTTTTGGGGGAAGCAGGTACCTAGTTTTTGTAGGTACCCACTCCCAGTTCCAATCAGATCGCCTAGGCAATTCCACAGGAAGTTCAATCCCCCTCCCTGCCTGCAGCCTTCTGGGACACGTTGCAGATCCCAGCAAGCTGCAGGACCATTCACACAGCGCAGCGTGGCTTGGATATGTGCAATGGGAAGCTGGCTGTGCAGCCATAAGGAGTCACAGCTGCCTTCCCACACTAAACACGCCGGCACCGGGAACCCAAAGACCGGTGAATAACTGGCCTAGATGAGGATGGTGCTGGATCCTTGGACAGGTAAGTGTCCTTTAATTAAAAGTCAGCAGCTACAGTACTTTTCAGAAAGGCTGAAGACCTTTTTTAACCACCTACTTTGGTGGCTATGGGAGATCCCTCTGATCCCCCTTAATGTAAGCCTACAATAAGTAATTCCTTCAAGACATTTTCCTAAATGTTTTAAATGAGCGTTGCCTGTTAGTATCTTATTGTCTCTTCAATAGCTGTGACATATATTGACACACTTACTCATGGAGGATGATGCAAATCCTGCTTAGCCATCAGCCTCAATTTGCAATGATTTCATCTGGTCCTTTCTTACTTACTTCATGAAAAGAAATTGTTAAGACCCCCCTCCCATGGTGTATTCACATATAATGACCTCCTGGGGAATTTTGGGAAACTCGGATCTACCCCATGCTGTGTATCTGATAAATACGGAAGCCGACATCAAAGGAGACACACAAAGAGGTAACAAACAGCTGCAGGGACAGTTTATTAAAGTGTATGTCCAGCACAAACTTTTTTTTTGGTTTCGTATAAAGTGAGGCTCTGATAGAGAAATTTCCCCTCATTTCCTGTCCCAATGGTTAAACCAGACAGGAAGTGAGGGAAAATCTCCAGCAAGAACATAGCCGAACATGGATACATAGAGTCAGAACTATCTAGCTATATACAGCAACACATGCCATCCTCACAGACACACATAAACCTCAGGACAAAGTATTTTTCAGGTTATATGGGAATGAAGTCCTGTACCAACTGCTGTGAGTGTTGGCCAGGAAAGGAGCTTGTCTATGCTCCAGGCAATGGTGGAGAGTAATAGATGTCCTGGGAGCCGTACGTCAAGTTAAGAACTGCTATATGATAGTGAATGGCAGTCTCAGCCTGGACTCCCTGCCAAGCCACACCCCCAACACATTTCACTTCGCCCACCGGAGCTTACTCATATGCATGAGTCCCCAGGAATCCCTTACTTTGCAGGGATTTCCTCTCACTTTCTCTTTTGGCTATGGGACAGGAAGTGAAGGGAAATCTCCCCTATGGGACAAAACAAAACTGATAGGTGTTATAACCCTCCCTTATACCCCATTTACACTAAGCATAGTGGGAATGCACATTCACTAAAGCCTCTTACACACGCATAGATGTTCGGACGACCGTTCGTCCGTTTTTTGTTGGAAGCTTGTCTCATGTCGAAAGTGAAGAGAGTACCAACACATTTTGACATGTTCTTCGCACATTTTGACATGTGACAGTGACAAAACGTGGGACCGCGACCTGCATTTGGCTACATTCACACCTAGCTGAGTGTTTTCATGTGTTTTTGAGCATTTTTGTTTAGCAGATTCTCAAATATTATAGGTGTTTTTCAGGTGTTTTTTTAACTAAAAAGTGTGAGGTGCTACTGAAAAAGGGGCAGGGAGCTGCAGTTTGAGCAGAAAATCGCATGACAAAACGCTTGCAAAAACGCTTGCAAAAACGCTTCTGTTGCAGTTTTCAAAGCATTTCCATTCAAGTCTATGGGGACAAAAATGCTCAGATTGGCCCGAAAAGAAGCTCGTGTACTTTTTTAAGTGATAGGCATTTTGCTACAGGCGGCTCAAATGTGAACAGGGGCCATTGAAACGAATGGAATTTTGCTGGATGAGTGTTTCTGAGCGTCAAGCTTCGAGCTAAAAAAATGCTCAGGCGTTACCAGGGTCTTAGGCTGCATTCACACAAATAAATTCACATAAATAAAAAATAAATACATTCAATAAATTAATACTAAGTAACAATAAATAAATAATTAACCCTTAACTTTAACCCTTACCCCTTAAAAAATAAAATAATAATAAATAACTAAACACCCTAACACAAAAAAATATATTATTATTAATGTATCTTTTTGTTTGAGTTTGGGCGTTTATTGTATTATTATTGTTAATTATAATAATAATAATAATACATTTAATATATATATATATTTTTTTTACAATCTTTTATTAGAAGGTCATCATATAAAAAAGACAAGTACAATCTTTATGCACTATGACAATCATGGCAAGCTACAAAATTGTAGAAAAGATTACGGTAAGGCACAAGTGATAGGCATTTCAGGAACTACAGTAAAGCACATATAAGGCTTACATATGAGTAAGGATTGTTAGAGATTGAGTACAATAATTAACTATTATCCCAAAGGGACCAATTTTCATTAAATAAGTGCATACTGTCTTGAATAGAGTCATTTAAACATTCTGTTTTGACCATACTCATCTTATTCAAGACTTTTGACCACGAGAGGTTGGATGACAACCAGTTGCATGCGATCATCCACTGCACAGAACTCAGTAGTGTGTGAATGAGTCTCGAGCATGATTTGGAGACATCTGGGATGGTGTCATAGAGAATGCATATATGCGGAGTGAGGTTTATTGTTTTTTTCGAGATTTGCGATATTCTGGCAATTGTATTGATCCATATGGGGTCTAGGTGGGTGCATTTCAAAAAAATATGGAGCAAAGTTCCAGCTTCATCACAGCCTCTAAAACATTTATGAGATATATTAGGGTAATAGAGATGAATTCTAGCTGGTGTCATATATAGTGTTGAGCGAACCCGGACTGTAACGTTCGGGTCCGTACCGAACTTTCGGGTGTCCGGGACCCGGACCCGAACACGGACATTTCAAAAAACTTTCGGGTCCGGGTCCGGGGTTCTGGTATTTTACTCCACGTGTTGAGAAGCTGCAGGGCAGCCAATCAACAAGCGTTTCACTGGTTTGCCCTTAGAAGCCATCACAGCCATGCCTACTAATGGCATGGCTGTGATTGGCCAGTGCATCATGTGACCCAGCCTCTTTATAAGCTGGAGTCACTTGAAGCTGCAGTCACATGCTCTTGGGTTAGCTGTAGGGAGAGGGAGCTGACGGCATCAGGGAGAGATTAGAGACATTTTAACAACATCTGATCCTGCATCCTGAGATAGATTACTACTGCTGTGCTGTTGCTCTGAGGACAGATAGCAGAAATTTGAGATTTCACATACCGCTGCTTTGAGTTGCAGATCAAACTCTGCATAAAACAACGATCGCTACGATCGTACACAACGATCAGATTGTTGGAGGAATTTGAGATTTCAAATATTGCTGCTTTGAGTTGCAGATTGCAGATCAAACTCTGCCTAACACAACGATCGCTACGATCGTACACAACGATCAGATTGTGGGATCGTACACAACGATCAGATTGTGGGATCGTACACAACGATCAGATTGTGGGATCGTACACAACGCTCAGATTGTGGGAGTAATTTGAGATTTCACATACTGCTGCTTTGAGCGATCTGACTGCACTAGGTAGAGGGACAGATTATTGTTCAAAAATCATCTCCTAGTTCTAAAGGGAGAGGTTTTAGCTGCAGCTGTGACACATTATTGTTCAAAAATTATCTACTAGTTTATTTGATTTTAATTTATTTTCCCTATCCCCATTTTTTTGTAGGGCACTTGCCCCACTCTTACCCCCATTTTACTTCCTTTTGCAGCCCTCTAGCACTTGCCAGGACTTTGTTACAGCCATTTTTGTGCCTAAAAGTTCGGGTCCCCGTTGACTTCAATGGGGTTCTGGGTCCGGGATAACGTTCGGGCAACGTTCGGAAGCCGAACCCGGACTTTTTCCCAAAGTTCGGACGGACCCGCAGAACCCGAATGTCCAGGTGTTCGCTCAACTCTAGTCATATACCAATGGATGAGAAGTTTAGTTGGTGAGTCTTTAAATGCTGTGGACCTGTTGCATTTACGCATATTATCAATTCTGATATACCATTCTTTAATAGAAATAGAGCACTCCAGGTCTGATTCCCATTTGGACATGGTTTGAGTTTTCAGAGGTTGGGTTAGAATGTTCAGGAACTTGTACAAGGAAGAAATCAAGTCCTTACCTCTGGGATTGTTAATACAAATTTGTTCAAAGGTTGTGTATGGGGGGCTAAGTGAAAGGGGGCGAAGTTATTGGAGTAAAATTATTTTATAGAATTGTATTGCGGTTCGAGAGAGAGCGGGAGGTTGTATTTTGCAGCTAGTTTGTTAAATGAGAGAAAAGAGCCCACCTCTACAAAGGCTTTCAGTGTTGAGAGGTTTAGTGACTTCCATGGTGGGTATGAGTAGTCATGTTTAAAAAAATCTATGGATGTCCGAGTCGCCCACAAATGAGGCTAATGGAGGGATTGGGGATGAAAGTTTAAATAAATCTTTATGTTTGAGCCAGAATTGAAGGAGATGTGATATTAAACTATTTTTGTGTTGGAAATGCCTGGATTTGATTCTAGGGGACCACATGAAGCCTTGAATATTGTATGGGAGGATGGAGGTGGGCTCAAAAGTCAACCAGGGGATTTGCTCGGAGTGGGAGAACCATTGTGAGATATGCGTTAGTCTAGTTGCTATATAATAAAGCCAGATGTTTGGTAACCCTATGCCTCCTTCTGATTGGGGTCTATACATTAAGCTGGAGTTACATCTGGGCTTTCAACCTGCCCATATAAATCTGTTAATGTCCTTTTGGATAGCAGAAATTTTATATTTAGGGATATTAACGAAGACTGTTCGAAAATAAAAAATGATTT
Source organism: Glandirana rugosa (assembly GCA_018402905.1). Classification (NCBI taxonomy): domain Eukaryota; kingdom Metazoa; phylum Chordata; class Amphibia; order Anura; family Ranidae; genus Glandirana; species Glandirana rugosa. The sequence continues at coordinate 1,363,000 of BLSH010437196.1, forward strand.
TGGGGAGGATAGTCATGATAGTCATCTTAGCCGTGCATAATCCTCCCATAAAATATATTTGGTAAGATGACCATAGCTTGAAAAGGTTTTTCATTTGAGAGATAAGGTGTGGGAAATTGTATTGATATAATGTTTGAAATTGAGGGGTGATTTGAATGCCTAGGTAGCTAATTGATTGGAAGCACCATGTGAAGGAATATTGGCTTTGAATTGTACATAATAAATCGGGAGAGATTTTGACTGCGAGAAAGGAACATTTGGATTGATTAATACTAAGGCCGGATATTAGGTGAAAAGAGTCTAATTCTTTAAATAAGTAGGTGAGCGATGAGTGTGGGTCTGAGAGTGTGAGGATGGCATCGTCAGCATATAGACTGATTTATAGTGATATAGCCTTTGATGTTGGGATTGTTTCTAATGGCCCAAGCGAGCGGTTCCATGGCTAGGGCAAATATTAAAGGGGATAATGGATATCCTTGTCTTGTACCTTTGTTTAAGGTAAAGAATTCAGAATTAACACCTGGGATTCTTATTCTTGTTTGTGGGTTATTGTAGAGAGCCTTAAAGCCATGTAGAAATTTGTCAGAAATATCGGAATTTGAAAGAATAGTATCTAGATATGGCCAGCTGACACTTTCGAAGGCCTTGTTGATGTCAAGACTGAGTAGACTTAAGGCTCGTACACACGGGACGACGATCGCGCGTACGACCGTGTTGAATCGTACGTTGACGGTTGTATGTAGCCTACTGACATGCACACGACAGTCGTACATACAACTTGCGGCCGGCCGAACGTGATGACGCGAACGACCGTATAATGAGGAAGTAGCGTCACCTTTTGGGCTCCTTTCTAATTTCATGTTAGTTGAAGTGGACTTGGCGCATGCGTGTTTAGCACAATACAACTTTGTTGAACACAGCTGCTCTACACACGACTCAACGGTCGTATGCGAGCTTGTTGACACGACCAAGTTTTCTAGTCTGCACATACAACTCCCACGAACGACCGTCGTACGTTCAACTGTTGAAAGCGCCGCCACAGACGATCGATTCTGCATGCAACGGTCGTGAGTACGACGTGTTGAACACGATCGTCGTCCCGTGTGTACGAGGCTTGAGGGAGTGGGAATATAGGTTAGAGTCTTGGACTATATTGGTGAATTGGTCTACTTGGCATAAAGCCGTTTGATAGAAGTGAACTAAGTTTGTTATGACCTTGGCAAGGCGGTCCGCTAAGAGGCGGCCAATAATTTTCATGTCGTTGTTTAAGACTGAGATTGGACGGTAGTTTTGGGGAAGGGTATAATCTTTGTAAAGGAATAAGGAAGAAAAAATGTAAAGCGCCCATATATAAGTCGCGTCCGCATATGAAAACAGTGTTCAAACCACACATGTAAGGTATCGCCGCAATCGTTAGAGCGAGAGCAATAATTCTAGCACTAGACCTCCTGTGTAACTCTAAACTGGTAACCTGTAGAAATTTTTAAACGTCACTGATGGAAATTTTTAAGTGCCTAAGTTTGTCCCCATTCCACGAGCGGGCGCAATTTTGAAGCATGACATGTTGAGTATAAATTTACTTGGCGTAACATTATCTTTCACAATATAGAAAAAAATTGGGCTAACTTTACTGTTTTCTTATTTTTTTTAATTCAAAAAAGTGTATTTTTTCCAAAAAATTGCATTTGTAAGACCACTGCGCAAATACGGTGTGACATAAAATATTGCAATGACTGCCATTTTATTCTCTAGGGCAGTGGTTCTCAGCTCCTGGCCTCAGGAACCAATAACAGGCCAGATTTTAAGTATTACCTTGGGGCGATGCAGACTAGAATACTGCAATCACTGAGCAGCAAATGATATCACCTGTGATGTATTTCAGTTATCTTGCAAACTTGGCCTGTAAAGCCTCGTACACACGGGACGACGATCGTATACAACAGGTCGTACTAACGACCGTTGTATGCAAAATTGATCGTTCGTATGCGCGATTAGAACAGTCGAACATAAGATGGTCGTACAAGGGAGTTGTATGAGCAGACTAGAAAACTTGGTCGTACCAACAAGCGCTCATACGACCGTTGTATCGTGTGTACAGAGCAGTTGGTCCAACAAGTTGTATTGTGCAAAACACGCATGCTCAGAAGTCAGGAACGGCCGGATGCTAATTACATGCACCTGAACGTTCTTTCTGTGGTCGTACGATCGTGTAGTGCAGTCAGTATGCAAGTTACATTATGCAACCTACGATTTGCGACGATCGTACGTACGATCGTCGTCTCGTGTGTACGAGGCTTTAGTGGGTCCTGAGGACAGCAGTTGAGAACCACTGCTCTAAGGTGTTTGAAAAAATACATAACATTTATGGGTTCTAAGTAATTTTCTAGCAAAAAACACTGATTTTAACTTGTAAACAACAAGTGTCAAAAATAGGCTTGGTCCTTAAGGGGTTAAAGGGGTTGTAAGCCCTTACCTTTTTTATATAAAAATAACAAACGTGTCTATACTCACCTGCTCTGTGCAATCATTTTGCACAGAGCAGCCCCAATCCTCTTCTTTTGGGGTGCCTTCACAGAAAGCCTTCACAGGGGCACCCGTGGCCTGCTGCTGTGTCCATTGACAAAGACAGCGAGACTCAGCCCCGCCCCCAGCTACTGTCACTGGATTTGATTGACAGCAACGGGAGACAATAACTTCTGCTGCTATCAATCTATCCAATAAGGAGAGAGACAGCAGCCAGAGCCGCTGCACTTGTGCACATGGTTGGATCAGTTCAGGCTCAGGTAGGAAAAAAAGGGGGGGGGGGGGTCTGGGAGGAGCTGCAGCACAGAATGTAGAATGTATTGAGGTGAAAAACCTTGAGGCTTTACAACCCCTTTAACTCTATCCAAAATGAAGGAAAAAAGTTTTGCATTTAGTTCTACTTTACTATGGAAAGGGTTACTTTGTGTTTCATGTGTGTTCCATCATACAGAGATGGGTTGTGTTTTCTCCAGCCCAGATAACAAGGATAACTTGTCACAAATTTGTGGCAGTGTTAAATTCTAAGTCTGTTAACTTGCTGCACTTTTTCACTGGCAAGTTGTACACTTGCAGAGCACTTGAAGTTCTATTGGACATTTTTCTGATTTGTAGTAAACTTGCGCGGCAAGTCTCTAGCAAGAGCAAAGTCGCAGTGGCGAGTCTACAGCAAGAGCTCTGCAGGTCTACAGCATGAAAATTCAGCCACAGTGACCCCCTGTGGTGGGATGACTATAGGGCAACATAACTGAACCAGAACTTGCAGCCGACTTGCAGAATGTTTGCAAAGAAAGTTAATCTGGAGTAGGGTTGCCACATCATCCCTTTAATCCAGGACACATATGAATTACGCAGGTTCTGTGGCTAATTTAATGCAGATAAGGCACCAAGTGAGTTTAATCACCACCTTAATCAGCCTCAGAACCTGTGTAATTAGTATGTGTCCTGGATTAAAGGGATGATGTGGCAACTCTAATCTGGAGTCATGCAATACCGTCTTGCTGCAATTGTGCAACAAACTTGTGAAGCCTGGCAAGTCTAGCAATAGCTTAGGAAACGTACAGCACAAGTGCTTGCTATCTGGGAGTAGGGTTGCCACATCATCCCTTTAATCCAGGACACATATGAATTACACAGGTTCTGTGGCTGATTAAGGTGGTGATTAAACTCACTTGGTGCCTCATCTGCATTAAATTAGCCTCAGAACAACCTGTGTAATTCATATGTGTCCTGGATTAAAGGGATGATGTGGCAACCCTATCTGGGAGGTGTATGTAGCGGTACCAACATTATGTTTGCTTCAAGCCACCAATGGCCAAGTAATATTTTTTGGAACCACAACGACCACAAATAAAGCCAAGTCTTTGGAGCAGGGAGGCAGGGAGGAATCTGGTAATCAGCGATGAGGAATGGTGTCTGAGTCCCGGTCCCCTCTGATAACCCCGGCTCACATCTCTTAGATGGGCTTTGTTTGTCTGTAATCATTTCTGGCTGATTTTGATATATCTTGATTACAGCTTCCCCCAGAACACGTCATGTAACAAACACATGTTGTAAATAATTCATTACAAAGGAAAAACAAGTCATGGAGGGGACAGAGGGGGTGCAGAATTTGTAGTCTGGTTTGTAATACTACTAAAGGGAAAGTTTTCATTTAATCTTCTTTGGGAAGGTTACGTGTTTATATACAAATGTTTTATGTTGTTTGTAATTATTCGTATACATTTTTATTTTACAAGTATGCACAAAGGTCGTTAAAAAAGTTCCAAAAACGTCAGTAACTTTGTAGTGAGTTTTTCAGCTTTTATGAGCGTTTTTGAGCGTTTTGAGCGCCAGCATTTATGAG
>BLSH010437196.1:1395206-1428504 GCA_018402905.1 Glandirana rugosa
CCCCCCGACGGGCGGAGTGCCCCCCAGCACCCCGGGACGTCAGAGCAGGAGCAGCCGGCCCACGGCCCCCCAGCCACCGCAGGGCCACAGGCCCCCGGGGAGAGATGTCTCCCGTCCACTGCACGGAGCCCCGTGAGGCGGGCAGCCCCCCAGCAGCCGGACGCCGCAGGCCGGCCCCCCCACCCCCGATCAATCCCCACATCCAGTCACACACATACCTCGATACGTGGCACGGGGCCATTATGTCCAACACAGATCAAAGGAACACAGGAATCCCAATTAAGTGGGCCATAACCCACCCCCTTTCATTCCCCCCTGCACCTCCCCAGACAACCGTGAAACGTAATATTGCTCTAGGATAACCATTTGTCTAGAACAAAGAGATGCAGTAAGGGTGGGCATGGTAGTCCGGCATACAAAGCATAGTCTCTATTGGAAATGGTCGGTCTGAGCTGACCGAGGATCAACCCGCCTGCCCAAGTCACAAAGTCTAATACCTAACCATGAACCCCGCAGCCAGAAGTCCGGTGATGTGGAATCAGTGACCAAGTCTGTCGGGACGTCCGTAGGGCTTCAAGAGGGCAACCAGGCATATCCAGTGGCCAAGGCAGCCAGGAGGGACCAATAATTAGGGTAGAGAATCCCTACTCCAATCCGTCTGCCAAAGCACCCGGAAGTGATGCAAACACACAGTCTCTTCAGGCAGAGAGGAGAGACATCCGGGGGCACCCCCTAAAACCAGAGAGCATAAGGGGGATGGGGAAGCATTCGCCAACAGTCCACCTAGGCTCCCATCCATCGAAATGGTGCATCAGAGTGCACATGAGTCTATCACCGTGGCGGAGCCCTTAAGGAAGCATAGATAGTTCCGGTTCCCCCCGAGCTTCAAAACATAGTCAGCGAGGGAATTTACAAATAAAAAAAAGAAAAAATTTAAAGAAAATGGAATAAACTGCCAACAGGAAACTAGATGAGTCAAGGGGATTTCAAAGACTTACAAATGGCCCTGTTAGGTCTCTCTGTCCACCGGGAGGGACCTGCTACGCGAATTCCTACGTCTTTCTGTAGGTCGTGGAGGGAGGCCCCTGCCCGCGGCCCGTCCAGGGATCCCTCCAGTAGCCCGGGGCAGGGGCTGCAGCCAATTAGGAACTGGAAAGCTTTCAATCTCCAGAAATTCAAACAGTGTGGGCAGCTCCTCCGGGTGCCGAAGTGTGAAAGAAGAGGGTCCCTTCCTCACTGTTAGAGCGATAGGGAACCCCCACCTATATGTGCAGCCCAGTTGTCGTAGCCTGTCCAGAAGAGGCCGAAGTAGAGCCCGGCGTTGTAAGGTGGCCCTGGAAAGATCAGGGAGCAGTTTTACTTGAGCCCCATCAAAGTCAATAGCTCCTGTCTCCCATGCTTTGCACATTATTATCTCTTTATGTGCATACCTGTGCAGGCGGCATATGACATCCCGTGGCCTGTTTGGATCAGTCGAGCGTGGGCCCAGTGCACGGTGCACCCGATCGAATTCAAGGTCCAGTGGGGGGATGGAAGTAGTTAGTTGCTGGCAGATCGCCAGGACCGTGGGCTGCATATTATTACGATGGCTCCGGTCCTCGAGCTCCTCCAAATGGAGTTGTAGTGAAGAGACTAGGGCTGATTGATCTGATTGAGCCCTCTCCAGGCGCAGCACCCGGCTCTCCAGAGACGCGAGTGAGGCCTCACCTCCCGTCACTCTGCCCTCCAGCCGCTGCACCTCCGAGCGTACCGCCTGCAGGTCCCTGCGGTGTGACTCCTCCAGCCGAAGAACCAGGGCCTCCATGTCGGCCCGGGTAGGCAGAGCCTGTAACAGCGTCCGGAGTTCTGTGTCCCCTACCGACATTGCTGGTGTTGCTTGCGTGCCTGATGTGCCCGTCGGGTGGGAGAGAAGATCCTCTGGGAAGCCCGCTAGTGAGTCCGCAGCACCGGATGAGGCGGGTGAGGACGGGGGGGCCGCCATGCGTAGCTTCGGATGCGGGGCTCCACTCACCGCCGCCTTGCAGGCCCGAGATGTGGCTGACCGGGTTCCGTGGAAGTAGTGGCGGATCTCGGAACGGGGTGTATTCCTCAGCTGCTTGCCTGAATTCCTCCGCCTAGCAGGGCTCATGCCGAGAAGCCAGACGAGTGATATCTGCTGAAAAATAGGAGAGATGGCGGGAGCTCATGTAAAGCACTTCTTCACTCCGCCATTGCCAGACCACGCCCCCTTATTTTCTATTCTTTTCTATTCGAATTCAAATTTATTCTATTCTAAATTTGAATTTCAGAAGATGTTTATATTTTTTCTATTGTATTCTATTCTATTGTTTTTTTCCATTCTATTTTATTTTATTCTTTAATGTTCTATTCTATTCTAATCTATTCTTTTCTATTCTATTCTGATTTTGGGAAATGGTTATATTCATTCTATTCTATTTCATAGTTTTTTTAAAATCTATTTTATTCTTTTATTTTCTATTCTATTCAAATTCGAATTTATTCTATTCAAATTTAAGAAGAAGGTTATATTCTTTCTATTTTATTTTATTCTATTCCTTTTCTATGCTATCTTTTCTATTCTATTTCATGCTGTTCTTTTACTTTCTATTTTATTTTGTTCTGTTCTTTTATTTTCTATTCTATTTTGTTCTGTTCTACTCCATTCTTTTCTATTCTATTCTTTTCATTTTCAGTTCTATTTCTTTACTTTCTTTTCTATCCCTTTATTTTCTATTCTATGTTTTTTTCTTTTGTTTAGTATTCCGGTCTGTTTTACTCTATTATATTCCATTCTTTTATATTCTATTCTATTCTTTTCTATCCTATTATATTATTTTCTATTCTGTTCTTTTATTTTCTATTCTACTTTATTCTCTTTGGAAATTTGAATTTGATTTGAAAACTATTAGAATTTTGTCTGAAATTTTCATTTCGTTATTTCTTTTTCATTTAAATTCATTACTATTGTAATTGAGAGATTCGGATACATCCAAATTTCCAAATAATGAATCCAAATTTTGATTCAGAACGAAACAAACCACACGTCTAGCCAGAACCAACATGCACCCCTTTGAATAACTTCAGACCAGGCTCATAACATTAAATGTAACATCACTGTTAAAATGCGGTATGGCGATATAAAATGAATAACGTTATGTCCCTGATTCCTGATAACCAATGTAGCGTAGAGGTCCAGGCGTACCTCCATGAAGGGAGAGTCCATAAAGACAAAGTCCATGGCTTGGATGCTGTCCGTGATTCCCGGTTTCTTCAGCGCCACACTTGAAATTGCAGTTAAGTCTACGTTCCACCTATACCCACTTATACCCACCTATACCCACGTCCCATTCTCCAGCTTTCTCAGTCTTAGCTAGAGATTACATCTATTTCAACTGATTATTTAGCGTTTTTGATTAAACATTCAGATATTCATGGTTGCAAGTTTTGTTTTGCTTGAATGAAGTGCAGATTTTTCAATATCTGTTTTTTTTCCTTAAACTTAGCAAAAAAAGTTTGGAATTTGAGATTCTGCTTTTGTAAGATTTATTTCTCCTCTGAAACCGAAAAGAATGCTTTTATTGGCCTAATCTCTGTCCCATTGTGGCTACTAACCGCTTGTTACAATAAATGTGGCGGTATAATATTCTGTACACCACGGCAAAGCCACGGAATGTCATTAAACAAATTGAGAAAGAGGAAGAGCCATGATTTAGCTGTAACTTCATGCCACATGAATGGCGGGGGGAATCTACAGCCAGAACTTTCCCTTGTCAAATTTCATATGTTGTAAAGTACAACTCCACTCTATCTTTTTTTTTTTTTATAATCAAGGTTTTTATTGAGATTTCTCAACATCACATAAATGAAAAGAAAGAAAAACATAGATCAAAGTAGACAACCAAGATAAAGAAATGGCAGTACATAACAGCATGTCAGCAAAATAAAGCTACGAATGAGTTGGATACGACTTGCCACATAAAACCTTGATTGAGAAGTAAGAAAAAAGAAGTGAAGGGAAACTCTAGATTGTATAAAACTAAAAATAAAAATTAAAAATAAAAATAAAGATAAAAATAGAATGAGAACTAAGTTAAAGTAAAATAAAAATAAGATAAAATATAGTAAAATAAAATAAAATATAGTAAAATAAAATTAAAATAAAATAAAATAAGAAAAAATAAAATAAAATAAAATAAGCACCCATAGAAACCAATCGGGGGAGAGGGCACTGGTTCCTCTTGGATGATAGAACGTATTGGGCACCAAGTACCATGCCGTGAGATCACAAGCGAGGGCTACCTCAGGGCAGTCCCTGGGCCCCCACCTTGGCCGGGTCGCCGGGACACCCCCTCCCCACGCCATCAGCAAGTTGGGCGTTACATAGGGGAGAAAGGGGGCGTCCCTGGCAAGCCAGCCAGGGGGGGCCCAACCCAAACAGGGTCGTGGGCCGCATCCGAGCATGGAAGAGGCTAGGTGATCTCACAAAGGAGTCCCTCCGCGCCCCGCGTGGTTTAATGATTATGTAGTGGGGGAGGTGGAAGACCAGGAGGGAGGCAGTGGGATGGGGGGGAAGCTTGATCGAACAGAAATGGTCGGGGATTCACAATGGGAACCCCGTCTCCTATGGAGAACCTTCTATGTAAAAGTGGGAGGGGAACCAAAGGGAAGGGGGAGTCCACCCGACAGGGGCCGCATGAGTTATTCGAGGCCACACCCAAGGGGCACTTACTGGCTAGACATCACACCTTGATCACTCGCTAGAATCTCATGCGAGTAATATTGCCAACCAGCCCAGGTATCCTTGAATCTGTCATATTTATCCTTAGCCTTAGCCACCCATTCCTCAGCTTCCATAATAGAGTCGACCTCTCTCTTCCAATCCTGGAGAGTCGGACAGTGAGATTGCTTCCAATACCTCGGTATGAGTGCCTTAGCAGCGTTTAACAGGTGGGGGATCACACTACGTTTGTAGAGTTTGGAGGAGGCAGGCATCCCATGAAATAAGAAGTGGAGTGGGGTACATGTGATGTTCCGCAGGGTCAGTTTGCGAATCCAGGGGGTAATGGCCTCCCAGAATTCCTGGATCATGGGACAGGTCCACCATATATGGAGGAACGTGCCCTGCTGGCCACAGCCCCTCCAGCATCTATTGTCGGCGGAAGGGAACATTTGGGCCAGTCTGGAAGGCGTTCTGTACCACCTGGCCAGGAATTTAAATGAAGATTCCTGTATCCGGGAGGACAGAGAGGATGAGTGGGTAAACCCAATCAGCCGTTGCACCTGGGAAGTTGTGAACTGCTCCCCCAACTCCCTTTCCCATTCCCTTATGTAGTTAGGGGTACTGGTTCCCAATGATCCCAGAACAAGCCCGTACATCTGAGACAACAGATGCCTGGGCTCCTGCAGCTCCACACACATTGCTTCAAATTCCGTGAGGGAACTGCAGGGCCTAATTCCCGGTTCCAACGACCAAAGGAAACTGTCCAACTGTCTATGCCTCCATTCTGCAAAAGGTATAGTCCCCATTATAGACCTCAGGGTTGGTAGGGATAGTAAAACACCCTCCGGGGCAAAACGGGCACAGGGGCCCCTCCCATCAGGGGCCCAGGAACCCAGGGAGCCCCTCTCCTCACCCGGGGCAAACCACGGGTAACCTACCAATGGTGCCAGGGGGGAGGTCGAGGGAGCGAATTTCCCATTCGAATTCAGGTTATCCCAAGCAGACAACGCGGCCACGGTCAGAGGGGATGTCCAGTCTGAAAGACCTCTGCAATGGCGTGGAACCCAGGGGGCACCTGCCAGATCCCTGCCCGCCATGGTCTTCTCCAGATTGACCCACAGTCTGGTCCTACCGTCGTGGTTCCAATTTAAAATCCGCACCAAGGCCATTGCTTTGTAGTAGATCGCTATATCTGGGAGGCCAAGGCCACCGCAGCGCTTGGACCTTCTCAGGAGATCGTACGCCAGACGGGGGGGCTTACCCTGCCAGACAAAGATTTGGAAACATCTGCGTAATCTACGGAAGAAAACCCTGGGAAGGGCTATAGGGACCGTATGAAGGAGGTAAATTATACGAGGTAAGATAGTCATCTTTATGGCGCTAATGCGACCAAACCATGTAAGGGGTATGTCTCTCCATGATCTAAGGTCTTTCTCTATAGTAGTCACTAAATTACCAAAATTAAGGTCGTATAACATATTTTGGTCCGGGGAGATATGCGTACCCAGATAAGGAAGGGAGCCCCCACACCACTTGAACGGGAAAGCGCTGCTCAGAGAGTCCCTCAATGGTGCAGGAACATTGATAGGGAGTAGTTCGGACTTGTCAAAATTAATTTTGTAGTTCGACATTAAGCCAAACTCCTTTACCTCGTTCATCACTATAGGCAACGTAACCGCGGGATTGGAGAGGTAAAATAATAAGTCGTCTGCGTAGGCAGACACCTTATGTTCTCTGGAGCCTATTACCATCCCCTTAATGTCTGGGTTAGCCCTCACACGACACAAAAAGGGCTCCAGCACCAGGGCGAAGAGCAATGGGGAAAGGGGGCAGCCCTGCCTGGTCCCATTACGGACAGGCAGAGGGTCTGACAACACCCCGTTCACACGCACCTTGGCCGAATTGTCTGCATATAGGGAACTGATCCAACCCAGCATGCGCTCCCCCAGCCCCATCTCCCGGAGCACGGACATCAGATACTTCCAAGAGACCCTATCAAAGGCCTTCTCGGCGTCCATCGAGATGACCACACAGGGACTACGGGTAGGGCCATATTTAGCCCAGTGCAGAATATGGAGGGCTCTGATAGTGTTGTCTCTGGCCTCTCGGCCCAACATAAAACCGGTTTGATCCGGGTGTATCAGATCCGTCACATGAGTCTGCAAGCGCAGGGCTAAAAGCTTGGCTAAGAGTTTAGTGTCCGCATTCAGCAGCGAGATGGGGCGGTAATTGGAGCACAGCTGGGGGTCCCTACCGGGCTTGGGCAGGACCACAATGTGTGCCATCAAGGCCTCTGGAGGAAGGGGTGAGGAGGGGCCAAGGGAGTTGAAGTAGTCGCATAATGGGGTCTCTAGCACCGGGAGAAACGCTTTATAGTACGCGTTAGAGAAGCCATCAGGGCCCGGGCTCTTCCCAGCCGGGAGAGCAGAAACCGCCGCCCTGAGCTCCTCCACAGTAAAGGGGGCCTCCAACTCCTCAAGCACCTCAGACGCGAGGGAGGAGAATCCCGATCCCTGTACATAGGACCGCAAGGTCTGTGACTCCACCCCCGAGTCGGAGGATGGCCGAGGGCGGGGTAGGTTGTATAAAGATTCATAATAACGCCTAAACTCGGACGCGATGTCTCTGGAATCTACCAGGGACCCCCCTCTGGCTGATAAAGTATGGACATGTCGTTGAGCCTGCTGACGTTTCAGTTGTCTCGCCAACAATCTCCCACACTTATTGCCTTGCTCGTAGAAGCGATGTGCATAAAATCGCATTTTATTTTTAGCCCTCCGGTCCAAGCAAAGGGCGAGTTCTGACCGCAGGCCCGACAGTTGGTCCGCAACCCCAGGAGAGCGAGTCGCCTTGTGGTTGGTCTCAAGGTCATGAATGCGGTCAAGAAGCCTCGTCAACTCCCCCTGTCTGACCTTTTTAAGGCGGGATCCATGGGAGATCAGCTCTCCATGGATCACCGCCTTGTGACCTTCCCAAACTGCACGATGGGATACCTCCCCCGGTAAGTTGATTTCGAAGTAATTATTCAAGGATCTATCTACCGCCTCCCTGACCCCAGAGTCATCCAGCAGGGTCTCGTTCAATCTCCAGGAGTGAGCCCTCTGGTGGGTAAAGGGTCCACTCAATGAGATATAGACTGGCGCGTGGTCCGAGATGGTGATACTGCCTATAGAGGCATTCACTACCGAACCAAGATGGTATTGATCCACTAAGAACAGATCTAACCGAGAGTAAACGTCGTGCGTCTTAGAGTAATAGCTATAATCCCGGACCGTCGGGTGTATGAAGCGCCACGCGTCGACCAGATGGAGAGAGCGAAGGGATCGCTTAATATAACGAAGCGCTTTAAAGGAGAACACCGACCTCCCTGAGGAGGTATCGAGATCGGGGTTCAGGGGGAGATTAAAGTCCCCACCCACTACTAGAAGGCCCTCCCTCACCTCCTCCACCTTACTGCAGATACGAGAGATGAACCGAGTGGTGCGTGCGTTCGGGGCGTAGACATTGAAGAACGTGTAAGTCTGACCTTCAATATTGCCTTTGACTACCAAATAGCGACCCTCTGGGTCTGCAAGGCAGGAAACCAAGGAAAACGGGCATGACTTCTTGATCGCTACGGAGACACCTCTGGCCTTAGGGACAGGGGAGGGGCTGTGATACCATTGGTTGAACATGGATAGGGGCATACGAGGGGTGGAATTGGTGGTAAAATGGGTCTCTTGTAAAAAGAGAATATCGGGTGACTTATGCCGCAATTCCTGCCAAAGCCTACCCCTCTTAGCAGGGCTGCACAAGCCCCTGACGTTGTATGACATAAGACTCAAGGACCCAGGCATGGTGGCAACTGAGCAAGGTCAATCTTAGCTGAGCGAGTAGGACCTGAGCCCCCAGATGAGACCCCGACCCACACGAGCTTATACCTGCCAGGGGATCCCCCTCCCCAGTGGTTGTTCCCTCCTCCTCCTTCTGGATGGTCCTCCACCTTTTTGTAGGGAGCAGGGTGCCTAAAAAAATAGAGAAGAAAAAATAGACATAAGAACAAGAAAACATAGATACAACTGAGTGGTGCACAAGTAGGTAATGAGCAAGGCATCAATGGTAACAAAAAGACTTGCAAACCACTATTCCGAACATTAGCCCGAATAAGTCTAATCGCCCGGGGATTGCTCGAGGGGGAGAAAAAGGACCCCCTCCGAGCAATCCCCCGGCGAACCGCAAAAACACGGCTACACATTCCCCACAAAGTGGAGGTACCTACTGGGGGGAATACGTGACTGACCGCCCGGGAGCGACCGACAGACGGCCACTTGGGCATTGAATCGAAAAAAAGAAAAAACGGGGTAGTAACCCCATGAAGTCTGAACACTCGAACATCACAGCCTGTGAAAAAAGGAAAGTGTTAAGGAACCCTCAAAAATGGAACCCAACGTAAATCAGCTGGACTGGGGGGTGAAGATCACCCCATGCCTCTTTCACTGTCTTGAGGACAAGCCTCTCAAGGTGGCAGGACTGAAGTATCTAGGCACGGAGTCACCTCTCAGGTTGTCATGTCAGGGCAAACCGCGGTAGGTAAAGAACAGTTCGCGGGTAAAAGGCCCTTCTTCCAACGGTAGGCAAACCAGGGGTCCCAAGAAATAACATGGTCCAACAGAGACCGACTAAAAGATCTTGGTAACAGGAGCACTAGGCCCCCGTCTCGCTCTGGTGGCGCCTCCGCTGTCTCTTCCGCCGGCGGGACGGTGTCCGGACCGAGGACCATCTTTCCGGGCGTTGGGGCAGGGGAATGGCGTTATGAAGCCTCCAGTCTGGGAAGTCCACCGGGGGGAGATCCAGAGAATTCAAGAAGTGTTGGAGGTCGTCTTTATTATGTAGGGACGCAGTTTTCCCGTCCCTCGTTGCTGTGAGCCGGAACGGGAATCCCCAGCGGTATGTTGCCCCCGCATTTCGCAGAGCCTCCAGCAGGGGTCTCACGGCCCTGCGTTGCATCAGGGTGCGCCTTGAGAGGTCAGGGAACAAGGAGATCTGAGCTCCATCAAAGTCAATACGAGGGGAGTTCCTAGCGGCCCTCATAATGGCTTCCTTCAGTGGGTACCTGAGCAACTTACAGATAACATCCCGCGGATTGTCCGTGTCTTGGGGGGGAGGTAAGAGGGCGCGATGGACCCTCTCTATCTCAATGTCCACTGGAGCTCCTGCCCCCAGAACCTGGCGAAAGAGACCAGTAACTGAGGGGAGCAGATCTGTAGCATGGGTGGCTTCAGGGAGTCCGCGGATGCGGATGTTCTGGCGTCTGCTCCTGTTCTCCTGGTCATCTAGCTGGTCAAGGAGACTGTTTATGGCTGCACTATGGTGCTGGGCAGTGTCCTTAAGCGATGATAGTGTCTGCATGATATCTTCTTGGCCACTTTCCACAGCTTCCACCCGATGCCCAATAGCTACCGTCTCCTCTCTCAGATCATCTACTGCTTTCTTGCATGAGAGCTCGACCGCAGCTATTAGTCTCTGTATGTCGTCTTTAGTTGGGAGGGCTTTAATGTGAGCCCGGAGGTCCCAGTCTCTCTCAAGGCCTTCTACATCCGAGTGATGTGAGGCCTGCCCTGAGGAGCGTGGGGATGAGGAAGGACTGGAACCCCTCACCTGTGGTGTTGCGGAGAGGTTAGGGGATTCGTCTCCCGAGGTCCGGGGCCGGCTGTGCGGATGCGGCCTGGTCCGCCGCCATCTTGGATGTGGACCGCGTGGCAGGGGTCCGGAGGCCAAAGAATGAATGAAGCCCGCCGGTCGTAGTGCGTCCTCCGCTCGGGGGTTGAGATGATGTACGGCGTCTGGTGGGCATTTAGAGATGGAAATCGGGTCGGCTGGAGCAGTGTGTCAGAGCTTTTTAGCCCGTAGCTGTCGGAGCTCGCCGTTCGTGCGTCTTCACTCCATGACGGCCAGGCCACGCCCCCCCACTCTATCTTTTTAGGTTATATTCAATGAGAACATTTAGAACCTTTGTATTTTTTTCTGTCTTTACTGTGGAGATTTCCCCTTACTCCCAGGGTGGTCATTAGGGCAAAATATCAAAGCTGAACTACAGACAGATATCTGTGACCCATATTGAAGCAGTTGTCT
Organism: Glandirana rugosa; assembly: GCA_018402905.1. Classification (NCBI taxonomy): domain Eukaryota; kingdom Metazoa; phylum Chordata; class Amphibia; order Anura; family Ranidae; genus Glandirana; species Glandirana rugosa. The sequence continues at coordinate 1,406,038 of BLSH010437196.1, forward strand.
TTACTTCCTGCCCAATAGCCAAAACAGGAAGTGAGAGGAAATCCCATCCACGTGAGAGAATCCTTGGTTGTCACCAAAATGAGTGTCCCCATTGGAAGATTTCCCCTCTATTCCTGTTGTGGTGAACACCTTGTGAGTGATCAGCTTCAAGTGGAGGCGTTCCCCAAACAAGTAATCCAGCCGTATGTCAAGTTTAAGGGCTTCCTGCCCCTGTTTATTCACTCAGACAATAAGGATGAACAGAAAGGTCTCCCTCACAGGGATAGAAAAAACAATCCCAAAACCAAAGCGTCCATCAACTGAAAATAAGCATCCTGGCTAACGGACAGACCTCACAAGGTCTGCTTCAGACCTGCAGGCATGTTTCTTCACAGCCTGCTCCTTCTCTCTCAGCACCACACTGATTACACACAGGTCAGGCAAAATTATACCCCAGCTGGGGAGCAAGATGTGACCAATACTTAACCCCTTGCTGCCTACAGACCTCTCCCTGCCAGCCATTTACCTTAGGAATCTCAGGATTCTATATGGCAGATATACTCCATCCACAACTGACATGGGCCCCCCTCTGTTTGAACCCGTCGATTCGAACACCAGCTATTAAACAGTGGGTTCTAGAAAGGGCATCTGCATTTTTCTGGTTGCAACCGGCCCTGTGGTCCACTTTAAATGAAAAATCTTGGAGGGCGAGTAACCAACGGGCAACCCTTGCATTATGGTCCTTAGCCTGGGCCATCCATTTCAAGGGAGCGTGGTCTGTTATGAGTCGGAAGTGGCGCCCCAGCAGGTAGTACCGTAGAGCCTCTAAGGCCCACTTAATGGCCAAGCACTCTCGCTCCACAATACTGTAATTTCCCTCTGCCGGGGTCAGCTTCCGACTCAAATAGACCACCGGGTGTTCTTCTCCACCTACCAGTTGTGACAAAGCAGCCCCCAGACCTATACTGGAGGCATCGGTCTGGACCACAAACTCTTTGCTAAAGTCTGGGGTCTCTATCACCCCGAGGTCGAACATCTGAACTTCCTCGGCTACTGCCTGTCTACCCTCTGGAATACGATAAGGTTTAATGCATACTCGAACCTTGGTGTCAGTGACAATGTCATGTTTAATTACATGTGTGCAGCCGGGCAATTCTGAGAAGAAGTCTTTATTGCACTGTAAAAACTCCCTCACCTCCTGCTGTTGGAACACCGACATGGACTCGGGTATCTGAACTTCACTTATGCCTTCCTATTTTTTAAGTGGCAGATCACCCAGGGCTAGGAGAGCTTCCCTGTCTTTCCATGCTTTGATTCAATTTACATGATAGATCTGCTCTTCTTCCACCTGTCTGGTTGGTATACCTTATAGTTTACCTCCCCAACCTTTTCCAGTGTTTCATAGGGTCCTTGCCACTTAGCTAGGAACTTACTTTCCACCGTGGGAACTAAAACAAGTACGCGATCCCTCGGATGGATAGTCCGAACCTTCGCCGACCTATTGTATATTCATCTCTGGGCTTCTTGGGCTTGCTGCATGTGTTCTCGAACCAGGGGCATTACTGAGGCATTCCTATCCTGCATGCCTGAGATATGTTCAATGACACTCCGGTAGGGAGTAGTTTCAATCTCTCAAGTTTCTTTAGCAATATCCAGCAACCCTCTGGGATGCCTCCCATCAGTGTTGCCAACCTCCAGCAGCGTTTTTTACTGGCAAAACATAGAAAATTTACTGGCGGAGCACATTTTTTACTGGCAACTTGAAAAATAATAGAACTCCTATTAAAAACGAAGACAATTGATATTTAAACACAACATGGAAACACTGACAATACCCATGTCAAGTAGTTTGCTTGGTTTACACTTAAAAAGTCAGCACAGCATGACAAATTATCAGACCCTGATATTTATAGACAGTTGTAAAAATCACTGATTTTTACAAACTGTCAGTAAATTTACTGACGGCTGGCAACCCTGCCTCCCATGTAGGAGTTCAAAGGGTGAGAACCATGTGGAAGACTGGGACCTCTGTAATGGCGAACAGGCATGGCAGTAGACAATACCAATCTCTCCCATCTTTAGCCACCACCTTCTTGAGCATACTCTTGAGGGTTTTGTTAAACCGTTCTACTAAACCATCTGTCTGAGGGTGGTATACTGAAGTATGCAAATGCTTAATACTGAACAATTTGCACAATTCTTTCATCACCTTTGACATGAAAGGAGTCCCTTGGTCGGTTAGGACCTCTTTTGGGATCCCCGTATGGGTAAACATGTGGAACAACTCTTTGGCTATGGTCTTGGAGGAAGTGTTTCTTAAGGGGACAGCCTCGGGATACTGGGTGGCATAATCCATGATGACTAGAATGTGCTGATAGCCTCTGGCAGACTTAACTACTGGCCCTATCAGATCCATGGCAATTCGGTCAAAAGGAATCTCAATCGCAGGCAATGGTACCAGTGGGCTACGGTAATGGGGCATAGGGGCTATCCTTTGACTCTCAGGACATGACTCACAATAGTTTTTCACGTCGGCATGTATCCCAGGCCAGAAGAAGCACTGCACGACATGTTCTTTTGTCTTTTCATAGGCCAGATGGCCACCCAGGGGATGTGTATGGGCCAGGTTCAGCACTGTCCTCCTAAAGGGTCCAGGCACCACGAGTTGTTCCACAACCTCACCCCAAATTTTGTCAAACCAATACAACATTTCATGGTTAACAGCTATATGAGGAAACACATTTTCCAGCCCCAGGGCTAACGGGGTCCCATTGTTTACCTTCACATTTTCCCAGGCTTGTACCAGAGTAGGATCCTGTAACTGGGCGGTCCCGAAGTTGTCCCGAGAAACCTCTAGCTCCGGCGCACTCTAGGGTCTCAGGGGTCACCTCCGGTTCACCCGCATAGACTGCTAGGGGAAAAGACACATTTTCATAAGGGGTCAACCCTACAGCATTTTCCTCAACCTTTGGTTCAGAGGGTTTGGGGTTCCCCCCTTCAGTCCCACTAGGAAGTCCAGGCTCAAGGCCCCCATGCACACATACCACTCCTACCTGATGCTGGGTCAGCTGTTCAGGGTCCACCAGCCAGGTATGGACCAGGGTGACCTGACTGCCAGAGTCCAGGAGGGCACATACACTTTTCCCCCTTTTTTTACCACAGAGCTTGGCATGTCCGGGCGAGCAAACAGGGGCATACGTCGAACTACTTCACATTCCAGGGTTCAAGGGACACTTGCCTGCGATGTGTCCCCACTCACTGCACCGCCAACACTGGGGATGTCCACGGGGTCCTCTGGGGCTTTCAACGGGGAGTGATGCTCTGAGCATTCTCACTGGCCTTTCAGGACTTCCTGTTTTTGGCTTTATCAGTTGTGTTACTGGGGTTGACCAGACAGCCACAGGAGGGGGTCTTTTGACCATCAGGGATCATGAAGCTGCAGATCCAGCGACCAGGTCCTCCTCCGCCAAGTAGCATTCCACTAGCTCAACCAGAATGCCTTTTGCATGTGGGTCAGATTGCCTCACCCATCTCTGCAACTCAGGAGGTAGAGCTCTCAGGAACCGGTCCATTGCAACTTTTTCCACTATTTGGGGCCCTGTGAGTATCTCAGCCTGCAGCCACCGTTTGACCAGGTTGATTAGGTCATACATTTGGGAGCAGGGGGATCCATCTGCTGTGCTCTTACTGCTGCAGTGACTCCCAGATGCCACAAGATCTCAGTTTTTAGTTTGTCATAATATCGGGCATCCTCAGCGGACAAGTCAAAGTATGCCTTTTGGGAGTCCCCTGCTAACAGTGGAGCCACCAGCGGTCTTTAGGCCAGGCCTGCCCCTGAGCGGGTCTCTCAAATGTACATAGAAAGGCCTCCACATCATCCTGCAATGTCATTTTTTGTAGAAGGTGACTTTTGGTGCCTGGCAGCGTGTCACCAAGGGACCCTGTGGAGACATCTGCCGTCTGGGCTGGCATCCGCTGCAGTATTTCAGCTAAGGCCTGTCTGTCTTTCTCAGCTGCCTGAGCCAAAGCAGTCACTTGAGCCCCAGTCTTCTGAGCCAGGGCAGCCATAGCTTGCTGGTTGGCTGCTTGGGCTTGTTGCTGCTGAGCAGCCAACAGTCTATTAGTCTCTTGTTGTGCAGCAGTAGCTTGCTTATAAGCCTGTTGCTGTGTGGCATTACTCTGGAGCAAGGCCTTCAACAAGTCCACCATGCTGCGAATTCATACTTCTACTACAGTATACTGTGCCTTTAAATGGTATATACATACTGCTGTCCTTTTAACACCGCTGACACAACATTCACACAGCTTATTTCACTGCAGTCTTTTAACACCAGGTACACAGTGTAGCCAGTACTTGCCTTTTAGCGTGGATCAGTAGCGGGCTTGCATGCATCCGTTTCCACCAATTGCGGGCGATCAGCTTCAAGTGGAGGGGTTCCCCAAACAAGTAATCCAGCCGTATGTCAGGTTTAAGGGCTTCCTGCCCATGTTTATTCACTCAGACAATAAGGATGAACAGAAAGGTCTCCCTTGCAGGGGTAGAAAAAACAGTCCCACAACCAAAGCGTCCATCAACTTAAAATAAGCCTCCTGGCTAACGGACAGACCTCACAAGGTCTGCTTCAGTCCTACAGGCATGTTCCTTCACAGCCTGCTCTCTCTCAGAACCACACTGATTACACACAGGTCAGGCAAAATTATACCCCAGCTGGGGAGCAAGGTGTGACCAATACTTAACCCCTTGCTGCCTACAGACCTCTCCCTGCCAGCCATTTACCTTAGGAATCTCAGGATTCTATGTGGCAGATATACTCCATCCACAACTGACATGGGCTGTTTGTCCTGGTGATTGATTGCTCCTGTCTGCCTCTGGAAGAGGCTTCCAGAAATAGATTAGGAGGGGTAGCCAATCTTTGAGAGGTAGGCCTAGAAGGTGTGGCTGGAGAGAAAATGAATGTATGGAAGGGCCTGATCCAAACTCTCTCTTTCGCTGGGGCCTCTGCCCTTAGGAGACAGCCTGTGTTACTGAAGAGCTGTTGTTGTCAGGCCTCAGCATGCTTGGCTGAGGTCCTGGAGAAACCTGGCCTAATAACATTTGCTGCAGGATGACACCTTAGGAAGATTGTCTGGAGAAGAGTGTCGCAGGGAAGCTGGTTGGGAGCTGTCTCTGGACATTGTGAGTAGGACAATTTACCTAGAGCTCCAGGTATACCTGTGCTTTGAGGTTAGATGCCAGGGGTAGCTACATGGACAGATATCTTAGAGCCATATTAAAGGAGCTCTCTTTACCTACTGCCCAATAGCCAAAACAGGAAGTGAGAGGAAATACCATCAAAGCGAGGGAATCCTTGGTTGTCACCAGAACTAGTGTCCCCATTGGAAGATTTCCTCTTTATTCCCATTCTGGTGAACACCTATAGATGTGGGATTTTCTTTCAGTAGCTCCCTGCCCTAGATTGGTTGTATGAAGTTTTTGCTCTGCTGTACTCAACTAAACAGCAATTTATTTTTTAGGTCTGCTCAGTTCTTCCCAGGCCTGGTGGTTGATTGCTCTTGTCTGCCTCTGGAAGAGGCTTCCAGAAATAGATTAGGAGGGTTAGCCAATCCTTGGGAGGTAGGCCTAGAAGGTGTGGCTGGGGAGAAGATGAATGTTTGGGAGGGTCTGATCCGAGCTCTCTTTCTCCTGGGGTTTCGACCCTTAGTAGACAGCCTGTGTTACTGAAGAGCTGTTGTTGTCAGGCCTCAGCATGCTTGGCTGAGTCCTGGAGGAACCTGGCCTAAAGACATTTGCTGGAGGATGATACCTTAAGAAGCTTGGCTGGAGAAGGACCCCTTTCACTGAAGAGTGTCGCAGGGAAGCAGGTTGGGAGCTGTCTCTGGACATTGTGAGTAGGACCTTTTACCTAGAGCTTCAGTTTTACCTGTGCTTTGAAGCTTAGATACCAGAGGTAGCTACATGGACTGTGACTAACTGGCTGTCCCCTCTACCTCCAGCAATACTTAAGGCTGCTACTGAAGAACTTTGCTTGAGAATCTGCATGTGTTCTGGAGTATCCTGCGCCCTCATCCCTCTACCGCCTGTGTTGGAAGTACTCAAGTAGATCTTCAGACACCCCTAGACTGAGCCTGAAGTTTGTGGGTGTGCTCTGGAACTGATACCTGGGCTGACAGCCTCTTGACAGATAGGAAGACCTAGGTTATTTCCAGTGGTCCTATTGGGGGTGAGTGCTACATTTCACTTTTGATGATAATGATATACAGGACAAATGGATAGGGTCAATCTCCCTAATGGTGTTCCACTCCCCATGAATGATTATAGCATTGTTTTTTGAGGCGGTTTAAAGTTCCATCGACCTGCAATGGTTGTGGAGTTGTTGTTTTTTTGGGAGGGGGCAGAGGCGTAGCAAGTGCAACCTTTGCGACCCTGGTAGTTCAATCACAGCCAATGAGCCAATGAAGAGATGGGGGGGGGGGGCAAGCCACGGCTCCGTATGTGAATAGACGCAAAGAGCAGGGGCTAAGCTTAGATGCCCCCATAGCAAGATGCAGCAGGAGGATCGGGCCAGAAACGCAGATGAGGGACCCAAAAAGAGGAGGATTGGGGCTGCTCTGTGCAAAACCATTACCCAGAGCAGGTAAGTATAATATGTTTGCTATTTTTTTTAACCACTTCAGCCCCGGAAGATTTTCCTCCTTAATGACCAGGCCATTTTTTGCGATTCAGCACTGCGTCGCTTTAACTGACAATTGCGCGGTCATGCGACGTTGTACCCAAACAAAATCGATGTCTTTTTTTTCCCCATAAATAGAGATTTCTGTTGGGGGTATATGATCACATCTACATCACTGCTAATCACCGCTATAAACAAAAAAAGAGCGACAATTTTGAAAAAAAACTATATTTTTTCCATTTTGCTATAATACATATCCAAAAAAAATATAAAAAAACAAATGTACTCCCCAGTTTAGGCTGATATATATTCTACATATTTGTGGTAAAAAAAAATGCAATCGGCGTATATTGATTGGTTTGCGCAAAAGTTGCCGCGTTTACAAACCATGAGAATTCATTTATGGCATTTTTACTAGTAATGGCAGCTATCTTCGGGACTGCGATATTGCGTCGGACATTTTTGACACTTTTTTTGGGACCATTGACATTTATACAGCGATCAGATCTAAAAATATCCACTGATTACTGTATAATTGTCACTGGCAGGGAAGGGGTTAACCTGCAGGGGGCAATCAAGGGGTTAACGGTGTGCCCTAGGCGTGTTCCAACTGTGTGGGGGCTGGGCTGGCAGCGGCATGACAGATCTAACTGATCCCGATGGCAGAGATCAGTAGATTACATCGGCGGTTCCCCACTGTTCTTGTGTAGTAGCTGATCGCAGGTCGCTGGCGGACATTGAGTCCAGCTGACCTGCGGCCACACTGAGGAGTATGCGGCAGGCACGATAGTGCCCCCTTGCTGCGTTTTTAAATGGCGATTTGCGTTACGCTGCCATTCTGCAGCAGTAAATGTACGCAAGGCGGTCTTTAACCGGTTAAATAAAAAACTAGACTTCAGTACCACTTTAATTGTTGGATTTTTTTTTTACGTGGTTCTAAAGTATAAAAGTTTCTTTTCACCTTAATGCATTCTCTGCGTTAAAGTAAAAAGACACCTCACTAGTCACTATCTTTCCTAGCGCCAGGTCCTCTAAACTCTTACCTGATTCATGTTACGGCTCCAGCTCTGTCTTGGGTACAGCACCGCTCACTGAGGGCAGCAGAACCTGAGGAGGGAGGAGGGATGTGGCTTACCAGGGCCGTGTGTGTCTATTGATGCACACAGTCCCCCCAGGTTCCTCCTTAGCACCCAGCTTGCTAAAGAGGCACCTAGGCAGAGACAAGGTGACATCGCCATTGGTGGACTGCAAAGGAGCAGACGACGGTGCTTGTTTCTGTTCAAGACTTTTGCACAGAACAGGTAAGTATGAACTGCTTATTTTTTTTTTTTCCAGAAAAAGCTTTATTGAAGCTAAAATACATGACAAATAACAAAATAACAGAGGGATGTCTATCATTTGTAGAACATGCATTCAGGTTACAATCTTTTAGCAAACAATATACATTGATATAGTGAGCATTGAATAGTGCCCTCGTATTTGTCCATCCCTTCTTTACTTTGCTAGAGTATTGATTATCTTGTTCCTAGAGGTGTAGGCAGGGAAAGCCACGACCAGCGTAGGGGGGCTGTATAAGAGCTATCTTAATCTGGTAAAGGGGAGTGAATGGGGGGGGTGTAATGGGGGGGGGGGAGGAGGGGAGGGAAGGATCTATAGGAGGGATGCTGGAGGGAGGGGGAGTGTTCCAGCAGGATGGGTGAGTTTTGATTGAACACAGCTGATCACATGATAAAGAGCCAATGTGATTGGCCCTTTACACCGATCAGTGATCGCCTGATACCCGCCCCACGAGTGCTCGGGGGGGGCGTCATTCCGGGAGGATGCCCATTGAGAGAGCCTCGCTGTAGCCATCTTTCGGCTATAGCGTGATCAAGAAATTGTTAAAAACCAACATCTGTCTGTTCCAAAAAATGGTATAAAGATCATTCAGGTACAATGTTGCATGACTAAGTAGGCACTAGGGACGGCCCATCCATTGAGGGTGCGTGGGTGCCACCCCCCCATCCATGCCGCCACCCTCCCTATCCATGCGCCTAGCCCCCTTCAGGACATGCTGCACACTGCCCCGATGCCCGCCACAGCCTGATGCCAGATCCCTGCCGCTCTTTGATGTCCTCCGATCCCCGCTGTTGCCCGCCGCCTAGATGGGGTAGGTGCCGGTGGACCGACCGGCAGACAGCGAGCGGGGGGGGGGGGTTTAAGTGCCACCAGGGGGGTGGTTGTTTGCCGCCCCCCAAACAAAAAAACACCAGCCGCCACTGGTAGGCACAAGACGAACTGAAAACTAGAAAACGGCCTGGAAATGATGGAATATATACAGACCAGTATTCAAGTGGTTAACACACTTTGATTAGATCTTTTTTCACATGTGCAACTAAAAACGTTTAAAAGAATACGGAACTCCATGCAGAACACAGAACACAACAGAGATGAATAATGGCTGTCTCAGATCTTTCATCGTGGCTACGTCCCGTCCTTTGCATCGCAGCCATACATCTGACACAAACCATTGACCGGCCAATATTCTAATGCGTCGGATTTCTGCGATGGCAGACGCTGACCTATAGTACGTCTCGCGGCTGACATAAAAGACAGAGATAACTTCATTCACAAAAGATTTTTGGAATCAGATTTAGAATTTTTTTTTTCAGCCTTAAACAGTCACGCACACATTGGCTCCCAAGCTCCCATAATGTTTCCACAGCAAATTCATTTGCTTTCAAGTTATTCAGAGCTGCATCCTCAATGGACGGGAGCCATGAGAGAGACTGGGAGTAATTTACTGTTGAATTAAATGTTCTTTGAGCCTGCGTTGCTGCCAGCTCCGCTTCCACGGGACACAACGAAACGCCTCCGCTCTCTGCCTGTCTTCTTCCGATGCCACAGAATCAACTGATTCTTATTACTCTGGCGCCAAACAAATGAAAATAAATAAAAAATATGTAAGAAAATGGATTTAACTATTGTCGTCTCTGGTTGGGAAAGATTCTATTTAAAAATTCCTTTTTTTAGATTATTTAATGTTCCAGTTCTTAACTGAACTATCACATGCAGAAGGCATTTTAATAAGCTTGTTTGCTTACTGTTTGCATTCATATGATCCCAAGTGTGATGTGCCCCTTACAGAGATCATGTACTGTAGACGTAATCCAAAAAATCAGGAGATGGAGAAAAGGCAGATAAATGTAGGTGTGCTACAGCATGCGCCTGTGGAAGGGCCCTGCACAAGTTTTCCATGCATCCCCATGCAGGCAGTCCTATTCATTTCAATTGGGATGCAACGGCTGCATAGACATAGCCGCTGCTTCTAATTTGACAGCCTTTTAGGTGTGGGTGTGGGTGTATGGCCCTAAATGCACACTGTCTGCGCTCGGGGCTGTGTAGCTTATGCATCCCAATTGACACAAATGGAACTGCCTACATGGGGATGCATGGAACACTGCCTTGCAGGCAAACATGGCCCTTGCATGGGTGTACGCTGTAGTGAGTGTAGTGTGAATAAGGCCTAAAAGACCATACATCATACCTCTTAACCATCCCTGATTCGCCGGGACCGTCCTGGAATTTGATCCATGCCTCGGGTCCCGGCGAATCAGGGCTGAGTTATGGAAACGCCCACGGATGCCCATGTGGTTCCCACATGCCACGAGCTACACTTTGCATGGCAGCCGGCATCTCTCCCCGGCTGCCTCTGACACACAGTGCACTGAAACCGCCCCTCCTCCTCCTGTGTTTTCCTGTACAAAGAGCAAGAGGCAGGGAGCAGCACACCACTCTGCCAGAACGGGGCTGATCTGAGGTCTGTGATTATGAGGGTGAGAGGGGTATGATGAGCCAGGATGGAATCAAGCAGAAGGATGGAGCTGAAATGGGACCGGGGGAATGGATAGAGTTAGGATGGGATCAGGGTGGTGGATGGAGACGGGATGGGATCAAGGGAATGGATAAAGTTGGGATGGGATCGTGGGATGGATAGAGTTGAGATGGGATCGGGGGATGGTTGGAGCCAGGATGGGATTGGGGGAATGGGTGGAGACGGGTTGGGATCAGGGGATGGATGGAGCTGGGATGGGATCAGGGTGGTGGATGGAGCTAGGATGAGATCGGGGGACGGATGGAGCCGGGATGGGATCAGGGGGAAGGATGGAGCTGGGATGGGATCAGGGGAATGGATAGAATTCTGATGGGATCAAGGTGGCGGATGGAGCCTGGATGGTATAAGGGACTGGATGGAGCCGGGATGAGATAAGAGGAATGGATAGAGTTGGGATGGGATCGGGGTATGTATAGAGTTGTGATGAGGTCAAGGAGAATGGATGAAGATGGAGTGGAATTGAGGCATGGATGGAGCCGGGATGGGATCAGGGTGGTGGATGGAGCCAGGATGGGATCAGGGGAATGGATAGAGTTGGGATGGGATCAGGGGATGGATGGAGCCAGGATTGGATCTGGGTGGTGGATGGAGTCGGGGTGGGATTGGGGGAATGGATAGAGATGGAATGGGATTGGGGAAATGGATAGAGATGGGATGGGATTGGGGGAATGGATGGAGTTGGGATGGGATCGGGGGGAGTGGATGGAGCTGGAATGCGATTGGGGGAATGGAGGGAGCCAGGATGGGATAAGGGGAATAGATGGAGCTGGGATGGATTGGGGGAATAAATGGAGCTGGAATCGGATCTTGGAATGGATGAAGCTGGAATGCAATCGGGGGAATGGATGGAGCCAGGATGGGATAAGGGGAATAGATGGAGCTGGGATGGGATTGGGGGAATAGATTGAGCCGGAATGGGATCTGGGAATGGATGGAGTTGGGATGAGATTGGGGGAATGGATGGAGTTGGAATAGGATTGGGGGAATGGATTGAACTGGAATGGGATTAGGGGAATAGATGGAGCTTGGATGGGATCTGTGGAATAGATGGAGCTGGGATTGGATCGGGGTGGTGGATGGAGCCGGGGTGGGATCGAAGTGGTGGATGGAGCCGGGATGGGATCGGGATGGTGGATGGACCCGGGGTGGGATCAGGGTGGTGGATGGAGCCGGGATGGGATCGGGGGAATGAATGGAGCTGGGATGGGATCGAGGGAATGGATGGAGCTGGGATGGGATCGAGGGGAATGGATGGAGCTGGAATGCGATCGGGGGAATGGATGGAGCCAGGATGGGATAAGGGGAATAGATGGAGCTGGGATGGGATTGGGAGAATAGATGGAGCCGGAATGGGATCTGGGAATGGATGGAGCCAGGATGGTATCGGGGAATGGATGGAGCCAGGATAGGATTTGGGGAATGGATGGAGCCAGGATGGGATCGGGGAATGGATGGAGCCAGGATAGGATTTGGGGAATGGATGGAGCCGGGATGGGATCGGGGAATAGATGGAGCTGGGATGGGATCAGGGGAATGGGTTTTGTTTAACCACATCCCTTAAGCCCCTCCCACTGTTAAGTGCTTAGCCATATCCCTCCTCCAGTGTTCCTCATTCTGAAGTTAATATGTTGGGAGGTATGAATACACTGTTATAATTTTGGGTGATTTGGCTGAAATTCTAACCATGGGTGGCCCTGCCAGCACCAGCCAGCTCCACAAATCTCAAATAAATAATGGAAGGAGGCAGGTAGAAAATGTCAGCCTAACAGTGACTGCATCCAATCTGATACAGTCACTTGCATGGATGTGTGTGAACACCGCTCTAAGTTAGTCTCCCATCTCCACCTCCACTAACACACAGACCAGGTGCTGGCCCCGTTCATCACGGATTCCAATGAGCAAAAAGAATTCTGGTTGGCTGTCAGTGCTCAGACCATACGCCGCACACAGCAACAAATTGGTCTGCATGGCTGTCTTCCCAGAAGGAAGCCTCTTCTAAAGACGATGCAAAAGAAAGGCCGCAAACAGTTTGCTGAAGACAAGCAGACTAAGGACATGGATTACTGGAACCATGTCCTGTGGTCTGATGAGACCAGGATAAACTTATTTGGTTCAGATGGTGTCAAGCGTGTGTGGCGGCAACCAGGTGAGGAGTACAAAGACAAGTGTGTCTTGTAGTGTGTCTACAGTCAAGCATGGTGGTGGGAGTGTCATGGACTGGGGCTGCCTGAGTGCTGCCGGCACTGGGGAGCTACAGTTCATTGAGGGAACCATGAATGCCAACATGTAATGTGACATACTGAAGCAGTGCATGATCCCCTCCCTTTGGAGACTGGTCCGCAGGGCAATATTCCAACATGAAAAGGACCCCAAACAAACCTCCAAGATGACCAAAGAAGCTGAGGGTAAAGGTGATGGACTGACCAAGCATGTCTCCAGACCTAAACCCTATTGAGCATCTGTGGGAATCCTCAAACGGAAGGTGGAGGACTGCAAGGTCTCTAACATCCACCAACTCCATGATGTCATCATGGAGGAGTGGAAGAGGACTCCAGTGGCAACCTGTGAAGCTCTGGTGAACTCCATGCCCAAGAGGGTTAAGGCAGTGCTGGAAAATAATGGCGGCCACACAAATTATTGACACTTTTTTCCCAATTTGGGCATTTTCACTTAGGGGTGTACTCACTTTTGTTGCCAGCGGTTTAGACATTATTGGCTGTGTGTTGAGTTATTTTGAGGGGACAGCAAATTTACACTGTTATACAAGCTGTACACTCACTACTTTACTTTGTAGCAAAGTGTAATTTCTTCAGTGTTGTCACATGAAAAGATAGAATAAAATATTTACAAAAATGTGAGGGGTGTACTCACTTTTGTGAGATACTGTATATGCATATATGCAACAATTACTTGTTTAGGGATGCAAATGCAGAAATTCGAACATATATAACAGTTATTAACAGATATAAAACATCATAAGAATCAAAAGAACAGACTGAAAAGTTAGAAAAAAAGGTCACTAGTAGAAAAAACCTAGGATGCACTTTATTAATTCATAAAAACGTGAAACATCCCATTCATGGTTGAGCCCTACAGGTTTCCATGTATGTAAATGGAAGATCCAAAAAACGTCAAAAGTCTGAACTTGTGACCACTGTTTGGTACACAGAAACCTGTAAGATGAAGTGCATCCTAAGTTTTTGCTACTAGTGACCTGGATAGACATTTTTTCTAATTTTTCTAATTTATATTCAGTCTGTTCTTTATATGATTCATGTGATGTTTTATATCTGTTATATATATATATATGTTATAATTTCTGCATTTGCTCCCCTAAACAGGGGCGGTTATCTGCCAATTATTGGCAGTCGCAAACCAATTGTTTCATACAGATTGTTCCAATCACAAGTAATTGTTGCATGCATATATATATATATATATATATATCTCTGTAGTGGACATTTGTATGTGAGCTATGACTAAGCGCTAAGAAAACGTGAAACACGTTAGCTGGTGATGCTCCCTCTGCTTGTGTCTTTGGATATGTTTTTATGGACTTGCTGAAATAAAGGTGATTTTACTGGACGTGCGGCCAACCAGAATTCTTTTTGCTCACTGATACAGTCACTGTTCAGGTATGCAGACAGCTGCGGAAGCAGCGGCTGTCAGAACACAATAGCCGGCAGGGAAGATTTCTCTATCCATGCTGTTTAGCCTGGATTGGGGAATCAAGTGACTTCTCTTCTTCAGCCCAAGGGGGTCCATTGCTGTGCACATGTCTCAAGCATCTACACAGCTGTCATAAATAATCCCCGTAATATGCTAATTTCCTATGATTGTTAGGTCCATCTTGTGGCCATAATGTGGTACTTTCTGGATTGAGGTATTTCAGGACAATACTGCATCATGGTCACTAGATGGAGCTGACGATCATGCTTGAGACATTCGCATGTTACATTTTTTATAAATAGATCCTTAAGTGTGTATGGGCAGCTTAAAAGAGAAGTATGGGGATGGGTTTTTTTTCAGATTTATACTTACCTAGGTGGATTTTGCATCTGTCCTCCAGTACCTCTGCACTGAGAACCGAGTGATCGAACCCCTCTGATCGCTCGGTCGAGGGGGCAGTGCGGTCGGCTCACTGAGAGGCTGAGCTGGGTGTCGGGCCAGGCACCTGGCAGATCCCAACTTCCACTGTCGTGATGACGAGGAGCCTGGACCGACTTCTGTGGCATCACCCGAGAGCAGACTTCAGCCCACTCTCTGCTGAAAATGGGTCACAGGAGTGCAAAGCGCACTGTACTCCTGTGATTCATAGGAGAAGTACAGCCAAACAAGCTTTGGCTATACTTCTCCTTTAAGGGTAGTGGTTGGAATCAGAAGGTGTATATATATATATATATATCACATCACATAACACATCACAATACACAGATATGAACAATCTTTGCATTGTGTTTTAAAAAATAAATCATGCACTTTTTTAGGTGCATTACGGCCTATTAAAATGAATGCACTTCCTAATGAAGGCAGCACACTGGTGTGAACCAGCCCTTGATGCGCCTCTCCCTTGCAGGATAAACTTACCTTCTTTTCGCTCCCCTGATACTGCGTTCAGCCAAGAGGAGTGAAAGTAGAGTCCTATGTGACGTATGAGTTGCTGAAGTCATAGCTTACACAGCGCTAGGGACTGTTCGTGTGAAAGCATTGATTGGCCCAGTGCTGTCACATGGAATGAGTCCCATGCTCCTCCATAGTTGGAAGTAACGGATATTTTCCTAACCTACCAGCACTGAATGAAGAAAAAGTGAGCATATGCTGCTGTAGAAGGGTGAGAGATTAAAGGACCGTTTGACTGGCCCTCATTGGGCAAAGCAGAGGTTTTGCTTCAAGGTGTATGCCCAGCAAAACATGTTTGTGTTTGTTTTGCACAGGATGGAGAAGAATTTGAAAAAGTTGAGTATTAATGCTATCTGTTGGCTCTGTCAGGGAGTCTGGATGTGTAGGCAAATGTCACTGCAAACTGAGGAGCAAGCATGTAGCCAAAAAGCACATCAGGAATCGGGGCAGTTGAAGTTCGAGCAAGGTCAGGACAAATGAGGCCAATGACTGAGGTCAATCCAAAACCCATTAACCACATCAATACCGGGCACGAAAACCTCCTTCCTGTCCAGGCCATTATTCAGCTTTCAGCGCTATCACACTTTGAATGACAATTACTCAGTCATGCAACACGGTACCCATATGAAATTTGCGTCCTTTTTTTTCACACAAATAGAGCTTTCTTTTGGTGGTATTTAATCACCACTGGGTTTTTTATTTTTTGTGCTTTAAATAAAAAACATTGAAAATTTTGTGAAAAAATGCCTTTTTCTTTGTTTTTGTCATAAGATTTTGCATTTAGTAATTTTTCTTTGTAAATTTTGGCCAAAATTTATACTGCTACCTATCTTTGGTAAAAATAACCCAAATAAGTGTATATTAGTTGGTCCTTGTGTAAGTTATAGAGTCTACAAGTTTTGGTGCCAATCATTGAAAATTGATCTCACCTGATCACACCTGATATATCTAATTTCTTGAGACCCTAAGGCCTCATACACACGGACGTTTTTTGACGCCGGCGTTTTCTGGCGTTTTTTGCAGCTCTCCATGTTAGTCAATGGCCCCATAAAAACGTCGGCGTTTCTGAGCTGTAGGTGGCGTCGGCGTTAGTGAGCAGAAAGTAGAACCCATGGCCATCGCGTTCTGAGGCTGTAACGTTTTGACGTTTTTTGACGCCGACGCCACAATATGCCAACAAACGCCAACTAACGCCAACAAACGCCACCTAATATTGTACTGGCGTTTTTTGACGCCGACGTTTTTAGGTTGAAAAATAGCAGAGGGATGATTTTTTTTAAAAAACGCCTATTGACGCCGACGCTCACTAACGCTCAAAAACGCCAATGCATAACGCCGAAAAACGTTGACTTTTTTTCCTTGACGTCGGACCTGACGTTTTGTTTATTTTTTTAGATACGCCCGTGTGTATGAGGCCTAACAAGCCAAGAAAGTGGCCCCTTTTTAGAAAGTAGACATTCCAAGGTATTTAGTAAGAGGCATGGTGAATTTTTGAAGTTGTAATTTTTTCCCACAATTCTTTACAAAATTAAGATTTTTTTTTTCTTTTTTTTTTCACAGAATTATCATTTTAACAGGTTATTTCTCACACACAGCATATGCATACTACAAATTACACCCCAAAACACATTCTACTACTCCTCCTGAGTATGGCGATACCACATGTGTAAGACTTTTACACAGTCTGGCCACATACAGAGGCCCAACATTGAACTAGCACCTTCAGGCGTTCTACGAGCACAAATTACACATCTCATTTCTCAACCCCCTACCTATTACACTTTTGAAGGTCCTGGAGCACCAGGACAATGGAATTGCCCACAAAATGACCCCATTCTGGAAAGCAAACACCCCAACGTATAATCTATGATGCATAATAAGTCTTTTGAATATGTCATTTTTTTCCAGTAGTTTTTGGAAAATGTGGGAAAAAAATGAAAACGCTTTTATTTTTACACAAAGTTGTCAATTTATATATTTCCAACACATAACATGTACATAGCAAAAATGACACCACAAAATACATTCTGCTACTCCTCCTGAGTATGACGATACCAAATGTGTGAGACTTTTACAGGTGATGTTTACTCATGGGTGTGACGGTCACTGACAGGTGATTGGTGATGGTCACTGATGGTTGACTGGCGGTGGTCACTGATGGGTGACGGGTGACTGGCGGTGGTCACTGATGGGTGAAGGGTGTCTGGCGGTGGTCACTGATGGGTGTCTGGTGGTGGTCACTGATGGATGACGGGTGACTGGTGGTGGTCACTGATGGGTGACGGGTGACTGGCTGTGGTCACTGATGGGTGATGGGTGACTGATTTCAGGTACACTTTATGATGACAGGTACACTTTATGGGGGCAGATGGGGTGACTGTTGGGTGACAGGTGCATTGGGGGGGCAGGGGGGATGTGTCAGTGTGCTTTTACTGTACAGATCGGTAACTCACTGATCCCAGCTCTTCTCTCCTCACACTGGACACTGTGTGAGGAGAGAAGAGCTGGTAACAGTGAGTTACCGCTCTCTGTTTACATTGGATGTGAAGTAAATCACAGCCGATCACAAGGCCGGTGGCTGATACCAGTGTCGGTGACAGGCAGTGTTCCCTGGGAACACGCCGCCACCGACGCGCACTCGCAGTGCGCTCTGGATCGCGCGCATGCGTCGTGCCTTCGTCACGGCCGATCACACAGTAAACACCCGTGGCCAATGGCTGTTCACCCCCGTCGGTGACGTGGTGTGTCCTGGGGACACGCTGACACCGACAGAGCCGGGATGCGCTCGCTCGATCGCGTGCAATCCCGACTTAAAGGGACGACGTCATATGACATCGTCCCAGAACGAGAGGCTTACCGCTCCGCCGTCATTTGATGGTGGATGGTAGGCAAGCGGTTAAAGAGCCACTTCCCCTCACGTGAGCTAACCATCTCTACAACAGGCAACCAGAAAATGGAGCAAGGTTCCCTTATAAAATATGCCATGTGATCATCTGGCATCTGCATATTATTATTATTAATAATATTATTATTATTAAAGCAGAGTTCCACCCAAAAGTGGAACTTCCCCTTTAAGGACTCCTCACCCCCTTATATGCCACACTTGGCATGTCATTTTTTTGGGGGGGGGAGTGGGTACCTAGTGTTGACAAGTACCCAGCTCCCACTTCTGCTCGGGCCGCCTAGGCAACTTGAGCGGAAGCTCTCCTCTCCCTCCCTGCTATCTTCTGGGACACGTCACAGGACCCAGATTGCCCGGCCATTGAGGAGGCACAGTGCGAGTGCCGCATGAGCAGTGCACATTCGGCTGTGAAGCCAAAAGCTGTCACAGCCAGGTGCCCACACTTGTCATGTCGGTTCCGGAGAGAACCGAGGGTTCGGCCTGCCACATTGCTGGACCGTAGGACAGGCGAGTGTGTGATTTTTAATAAACACAAAACTGAGTGGAACTTCGCTTTAATAAATATTTTTATTATTTTTCAGGATTCATAAAGCGCCAACAGTTTGCGCAGCGCTTTACAAAATAAAGAGAGACAGTACAATACAAGCAGACAAAATTTGGACATCCATTGGATTTGGGGTCGAAAGGAGAGGTCAGAGTCCAGGATTACACTTAGCACCCTGGCATGAGGGGAGGGACTGTAAGTCATGCCATTGTGACCACTATGGAAAGAGGAAGAAGTAGAGTTGTAAGTGACACTGAAGGTGAATTGAGATAGGTAATAGGGGGACCAGAAAACAGCAGAGTTTGGGAAGCCAAGGGGGTGGAGTTTTTTGGTGAGGAGCAGGTGGTCAGCTGAATCAAAGGCAGCAGAAAGGTTCAAGTGTACAAGTAATGGCCGTTGGTTTTAGGAGGCCGTTGGCCATATTAGGTCATTGATGTCATGAACATACCTGCCCTTCTGTGTACCTACAACTGGGTTGAGGAATGCCTTGACTGCAGTTGATAGACAGCAGTGGGTGGAAGTGCTTCCTTTTGGGTTTAGTCTGAGCCCAAGTTCAGACCAAAGTTGTCTTCATACTAGTCTATTATGTGACTCTTACCTGCATTGGAACTCGGCGCTGTCCCCACTCCAGGAAACGTCCATCTTCGCCCCTCTTCCTTCCGGGGCCGCGGACTTCGGCTCTGTGGTTTGCCGGAGCCACATGACGTCACTCCCACGCATGTGTACGGGAGCCGCCAATCGCGGCACAATCTCAGTGAAGAACGGCCTGATGACGTCGGCACATGCAAGTACTCTGTATATCTCCTAAACTGTGCAGGTATGCAGGGAACCTGCAGGTAAGCCTTATTATAGGCTTACCTGTAGTTTAAAGTGGTTGACAACCACTAGTTGACAACCACTTTAATTATCATGTACACTAATGACTGCAAACTTACAGGTGTGTTCATCTATGCCCCTGGTGGTGTAATCGACATCTGAGGGCATAAAGGGAACAATGATGTTGGCATTTGGACACAGTGTGGGAGGATCTACCAAGTGGATGCTTCCAGGAATGGTCCAATCCCAAGTTCAGATCAAACCCTGAAGTGACAATTTCCTTCTGGGTTTGGTCCGAGCCCAAGATCGGACCAAACTGGTGTTCATCAATTATTACGCACACTAACGGCTGA
Source organism: Glandirana rugosa (assembly GCA_018402905.1). Lineage (NCBI taxonomy): Eukaryota > Metazoa > Chordata > Amphibia > Anura > Ranidae > Glandirana > Glandirana rugosa. Next base: position 1,425,797 of record BLSH010437196.1, read on the forward strand.
AAACTCACAAGTGTGCTCAGCTTTGACCCTGGTGGTTGAATTCATATCTGAGGTCATAAAGGGAACACTGATGCTGGAATTTGCATACAGTATGGCAGGAATCAGCCAAGGAAGTCTTCCAGGTTTGGTCCAATCCCAAGTTCACATTAAACCCAGCCGTGGGCAGAAGTGACAGCTGTCTTCTGGGTTGGGTCCAAGCCCAAGTTCGGAATAAACTGGTGTTCATCCCTAATTATCACACAGATTAATGGATACTCACACACTCAACTAACAGGTGTGCTCAGATATGCCCCTGCTGGTTGAAAGGACATCTGAGGGCATAAAGGGAATGCTGGAGGATCCAGCAGTGAAACCCACCCAAGGAAAGCTCTGCAAAGGGGACAAATAAAACCACAAAGACCAAAAAACAGTCAACTACTTTACACCGCAATCCAGAAGACATTCTGTGATTGGGACGACCACCCTTGCTGATACACAGACATCCCTGACACAGAGCTTTCATTTACATGATTGGGTTTCTGAAGCCTATGTGGGTTCACCTCACCTCACTTCAGCTTAGTAAATCAGGCCCAGTATGAGGTCTGCAAAAGAACAAAGTAATCAGAGCTGAAAACAGTTCTCTGTGTGTTCCCGGCCATAGAAAACAGTTCCCGTCTTTGCAGCACAAGTGTGAATGAACAGTGTGCTTGGGGTTTGATACTTCATCATATCTTCCTCCTCTCCAGGCGCTCATATGGACTATGTCTCATCTTTCTGGCAAGTGGAACAAAGCCTGTTTTTGGTCTGAGTGCCAAATCTTTACCATTTTGTTGCCTTTCCTTCCAGCTTCTGAGGTTAAGACATCCTGCAACGGGCCGGGAGCTCTGTGATCCGCGCTCTGGAAACTCACTTAAAAGGTCTTTTATGTGATATTATCTCATTACAGCAAATACATCATAGCGTCACGTTATGAATTACACAAATCAATTCTGCAGAGGAGACAGGCCAGCGAGCTTCTAATGGCCTAATAAATATTAAAGGGAATCTGCAGGAAGTCTTTATACCCAGCGCAGAGCTGCGAGGAGCGTAATTCCGTTTATTGGTGTCAGCGTACGTCTCTGTTAGAATTAATCCTTCCAGACATAAGAGTAGATCTAAACCCAAACACTGAAATCTCAGAAATTAAGCTTTAACATACTAATGTAAATTCAAGTAATTTTTATTCCTTTTAAATATTCAGCTTTTAAGCTTGTGATCCTAGTTACAGGAGTTGGGATGCTGCACACCCAAGACAGCTAGATCTATGAACGAAAAACGGCTTCAGCCTGTTTCCTCCCAGGCCACACCCACTGACGCATTTCACTCTGCCTACCAGGCTTAATCGCCTACAATTAAGCCCTGTGGGTGAGACGTGGCCTCGGAAGAAGGACAGGTTAACACTGTTTTTCATTCGTAGATTTGGCGGTTTTCGGTGCGCGGCGCCCCCAACTTCTGTTACTAGATACTCTTGAGTAAACTGGAATGAGCTTCTTGGATGCCGGCACCCTCTAGGAGTGAAAGTTGTCGAATGGGTCTAGGCTGGTGCTTTGAGTGACGCTTCATGTGTTTCGGTAAAGGTCACATTGTGATCCTGAAATGCTCAGGCACTTCCTATTATAGGGTGACAATGCACTATATCACTGTTACCCAATTGTGTTCTAGCATTGACATCATGTCATGCAGACTCAAGACTACAAGTGGCCGACTTAAAGCTGAACTCTGCACTTTACCTTCAGTCTTGCGCAGTGGCACAGGCTGCTCTCTTGTACTGAAATTGCTTAATCTGATTTCAGTGCACACTGTGAGCTTCTCAAACTGAAGCTGCAGCAAGTGAGTGAGAGCCCATCTCTTTCTTCTGATTGGGGAATGTACAGCACCGTTTAGACCAGGGGTCTCAAAACTTTCTAAACAGGGGGCCAGTTTAATATCATTCAGACTTTAGGGGTGGGGGGGGGGAGATTTTGGCCAGTGGTAGTATAAAATGCCCTGGTGTAAGTGGGGGTAAACAATGCCATTCCAGTGGGAGGAATAATGCCCTATCATTAATGACAGTAGTAGAAATAGTGCCCCATCATTAATGACAGTGGGAGGAAAAATGCCCCATCATCAAAGACAGTAGGAGGAATAATGCCCCATCATTGGTGACAGTGGGAGGAATAGTGCCCATTGTTGGTGTCAGTGGATGGAATTATGCCCCTATTGGTAGTGTTACATAGTTTGTGAGGTTGAAAAAGACACAAGTCCATCAAGACCAACCTGTGTGTGTGCTTTTATGTCAATATTATATTGTATATCCCTGTATATTGTGGTCGTATAGGTGCCTATCCAATAGTTTTTTGAAATGATCTATGCTCCCTGCTGAAACCATTGCTTGGGGAAGAGAGTTCCACATCCTCACTGCTCTTACCGTAATGAACCCTCTACACAGTCTAAGGTTAAACTGCATTTCTTTCAATTTTAGTAAATAACCGTGTATCTTTTTATATTTCCTTGCGCAAAATAGTTTTGTCCCTATTGTGGGGTCACCATTACTGTATTTGTACAATGAAATCATATCTTCTCTCAAGCATCTCTTCACCAGAGAGAATAAGTTCAGTGATTGTAAGCTTTCCTCATAACTAAGGTCCTCCAATCCCTTAATCAGCTTTGTTGCCCTTCTCAGGACCTTCTCCAGTTCCAGCACATCCCTC
>BLSH010437196.1:1484438-1507297 GCA_018402905.1 Glandirana rugosa
TTTACCGTCTGAAATTTCCAACGGTGAACTAAGTGTTTACTTTTTTTAGTTGGTTTGAACATTTAATCAATTTTTTGTATAAATAATCCCACCGTGTCACCACATCACCTATCGTGAAGGTGGAACGTCGTTTTCCCAGCGACCAAACTTAGGGTTAGTGCCGTGATGGACGGACCTCAAACGTACAAGACGGACACGGACGCACTCAAGGGGGTCCATGAGGCCAAAGGAGGGTGTGAGGTTTCTGTACGACCATCCAATTAACCGAGGACAGATTTAACCGGGTACTTATATAGCACCGTCAAGTTTACGCATGCGCTTTACATATACATTGTACATTCACATCAGTCCCTGCCCTCAAGGAGCTTACAATCTAAGGTCCCTAACTCACATTCACACACATACTAGGGCCAATTTAGACAGGAGCCAATTAACCTACCAGCATGTCTTTGGAGTGTGGGAGGAAACCGGAGTACCTGGGGGAACTCACGCAGGCACAGGCAGAACATGCAAACTCCAGGCAGGTAGTGCCGTGATTGGGATTCAAACCAGCGACCCTTTTGCTGCAAGGTGGAAGTGCTATCCACTACACCACTGTGCCACCCTAATAAATATGTTTTTTAACTAATTTACAAGTTTGGTTGATTTTTTTCATTTGTGAATCAAGTGGCAACCTTTAAAGTCTGCCATTTTTCTTTTCCTTTTTTTCTTGTTTACCCTAGGTGGTCAAGTCCCACACCTGGGACCCATGCTACACAAGTGACAAGGTGGTGTGGCCGGTGCACCATAGGGACCTACCATGTTACCACCACTGATTGACCCACTGTCAGTGAGCCACCACTACAACTACCCTGAGAGAAGGCTAACAAGGGATTTACATTCTCTCTAGAGGAAAGGCTATTCTTCTTTTCCTCTCATCGACCCAGGACTCTGGTTCGAACCTTCCTTTAAATAGCTAAGGGGCAAGAACTATATGTACAGGAAGACCGCCCTACTCCCAGGAAGATGGGTCCAAATTAAAGGGACTGTAACCCCATGTTGCCAGTGGCTTCAAGAATTGGTTGTTTGGCAGTGGGGAGGCCTGTGGGAGGGAGGAATAAAGTAAGTATTTCTGCATATTCCTAACCCCCTAGACAAAGTGAGCATTGCAGTGCAGAGGGGAGTCAAACTTTTTTTTCCCTGGAGTTTCACATTAAACAAAACTACAATCATAACTGTCACACCACAATAGAGAGAAACACAAGGACATCTTCAGAGTAGTACTTAGAGGAAAACCCCATCCATCACATGGGAAAGAGCTTTGAAAGGGTAAATGTGCAACAGGGTTGACTGACAAATTCTCCCTGTGCTCACTGCCAGGGCAAGGTAGTTTGTATTCCCGATGCCTTGTGAATACATAGGGGATGATTTACTAAAGGTAAATAGATTGTGCACTCTGAAAGTGCAGTTGCTCCAGAGCTTAGTAAATGAGGTAAAGCTTCACTTTGCAAACAATACCCAATCACATGCAAGGAAAATTTAAAGAACAACATTTGTGCTTGCACATGAGTGAATGATGGAAGTCCACAGAGCTTCTGCTCATTTACTAAGCTCTGGAGAAACTGCACTTGCAGAGTGTAACTGCACTTTGCAAAGTGCACAGTCTATTCCTTTAGTAAATCAACCCTATAGAACACCTTTTGGATGAATTAGAGTGGAGACTACGAGTCAGGCCTTCTTGTCCAACATCAATGCCTGACCTCACAAATGCGCTTCTGGAAGAATGGTCAAACATTCCCATAGACACTCCTAAACCTTGTGGGCAGCCTTCCCAGAAGAGTTGAAGCTGTTATAGCTGCAAATGGTGGACCAACTCTATATGACTGACTAAGATTGAGATGCCATTAAAGTTTATGTGCGTGTAAAGGTAGGCGGCCCAATACTTTTGATAATATAGTGTAGGTACAGCATGTATGAAACATAAGGGCTGATTTACCTCTATGTGTTGTGGGGATGCAAACATTAATGTGTGTGTTACCTCATTGTGTGGCAATGCATGTTACATGCATTGATGTATCGCACTGTCATTCATTTTGAATAGCACCCCAAAGCACTAGGACACGGCATATGGGTTGCAGTACGCTGTAATACATGGCCACACATCATAGGTGTTCCGTTGTATCAAAAAGTGTGTGGCATGTCCATTTTTGGGAAGTTTTGGTGCTTTGGCAGCCCATTTTAAGGGGTTGATTTACTAAAGCTAGAGCGTGCAAAATCTGGTGCAGCTCAGCATAGAACCCAATCAGCTTCCAGGTTTCTTTGTCAGAGCTTAATTGAAGAAGCTGAAGTTAGATGCTGATTGGCTTCCATGTATGGCTGCACCAGATTTTGCACTCTCCAGCTTTATTAAACCAACCCCTTAGTGTCTGTGCCAGTGGAGGTCAGCTGGAATCTCCTTAGCCTTGATGTTAACCTACCCACATGAAAGTGTCCGAGACTTGTCTATGAGTGCCCTGAACTTCCTGGCCGCTAAAATAAATATGTCTATAAGCCAAAATGATCACTGTAAACCGATTAGAGCTGGTAGTCGTGCATAGTGTAGCTCACAGGTGCTTCACGAGGACCTCATTCTTCAGGGCCATATACTACTTTGTGGTTTTATTAACGCTTATATGTTAACACATAGTATTCATGGATTAATGTGCATTGTGTTAAGGCAGCCAATTCTTTATTATTTAATGCAATTAACACAGCACATGTGCGACATAACAAATAAGTATGGCGCTGCCATCTCATGCCGCACATGAGATTGACCATTACGCTGATGGAATGTTGTTGCTCCAATCATAGAAGTACTAGTGATTGCTCGTTTTGGTTCCCTCCTGATCCGATATTCTGGATCTTTATTGTATAGCACATACTCACTGTACTTCATTTGGATGATCTTATTAAAAACTTTTGGAACCCTATAAATTGCATCACGTTACTCACTCTTTTTAATGATTACTGTTACAATTCTGGACATATACCATTCTGCTAAACATCAGTGCGTCCTGCACAATGGGTTTGTGACATTTTATGGCTACATTTTGAGATATTAGACATCAAAACCGCAAAGTGGAACCTGAGAAAGCCCTCATCTGGGCAAAACGCATCAATCAATATACATTATCTATGCACTGATGCACAAAACAGTTATACTAAATGTCTTTCCTGTTGATACAATATGTTTTATGAGGTCCTATTTTGACTTTGTATAAATACAAATTTGGATATTTTTTATATTGTAATATGTGTTTATTATTTTCAGGTACTTTAAAATCCCCCTCTTTCCCATAATTTCTTCTTTTGGGAGGTATGGGGACTTGCTCTCTATAAACTTTGTATAATACAGGGGATAGTGCCACGTTTTTCTCCCCCCACCTAACTAATAACAAATAAGTAGGTTGCAAACACATCATAACGGATGTAAAATCGTACATGACTCTTGTGTAATGCATGACAATGCACTGTGGTGTAGCGCACATCAGCGCACTACCTCCTCAAAATGAACGGCACCGCAAGGCATGTTACATGCCTTACCGCGAGTTGCAGTGATGCACACATTACCGTAATGCAGAAGTATACATCCAGCCTAAAGGTTGAGATTCGACATATTTTTGGTCGCACTGACATAACACAAGTATTGTGAGCTGCCATCTTAAGCTCTGTTTGATCCGCATTTGCCATGTTGCTGTACTTGTGATCAGTTATGACACCAGCCATCTGATGGCTTGACAGTTTGGTTGCAAAAACAAGCAACTGTGATAGTTATTTACAGCGTGCCTTGAATGTGATTGTTTTGGAAACAGTTACATCAATAGGTTTAGTTCCCCTTTAATACATACACTGTATTGCCAAAAGTTTTGGGACACCTGCCATTACACGCACATGAACTTTAATAGCATCCCAGTCTTAGTCCGTAGCGTTCAATATTGAGTTGGCCCTCCCTTTGCAGCTATAACAGCTGCAACTCTTCTGGGAATGCTGTCCACAAGGTTTAGGAGTGTCTATGGGAATGTTTGACCATTCTTCCAGAAGTGCATTTGTGAGGTCAGGTACTGATGGACGAGAAGGCCTGGCTGGCTCTAATTCATCCCAAAAGTGTTCTATCGTGTTGACGCCAGGTCAGTTAAGTTCCTCCACCCCAAACTCGCTTATCCATGTCTTTATGGACCTTGCTTTGTGCACTGGTGCGCAGTCATTTTGGGCCAGGAAGGGGCCATCCCAAACTGTTCCTACAAAGTTGGGAGCATTAAATTGTCCAAAATGTCTTGGTATGCTTACGCCTTAAGAGTTCCCTTCACTGGGACTAAGGGGCCAAGCCCAACTCCTGAAGAACAACCCTGCACCATAACCCCCTCTCCACCAAATGATTTGGACCAGTGCACAAAGCAAGGCCCATAAAGACATGCATGAGCTAGTTTGGGGTTGAAGAACTTGACTGGCCTGGCATCAACCTGATAGAACACCTTTGGGATGAATTTGAACGGAGACTGCGAGCCAGGCCTTCTTGTCCACATTAGTGCCTGACCTCACAAATGCACTTCTGGAAGATTGATCAAATATTCCCATAGACACACTCCTAAACCTTGTGGACAGCCTTCCCAGAAGAGTTGAAGCTGTTATAGCTGCAAAGGGTGGGCCAACTCAATATTGAACCCTATGGACTAAGACTGGGATGCCATTTAAGTTCATGTGCATGTAAAGTTAGGCGGCCCAATACTTTTGGTAATATAGGGTAGGTATAGTATGTATGGAACATAAAGGCTGATTTATATCTTTGTGTTGCGGGGATATAAACATTAATGTGTGCGTTACCTTATCATGTGGCAATGTATGTTACATGCATGGATGCATTGCAGTGTCATTAATTTTGAATAGCACTCCAAAACACAGAACGCTGCAATACATGGCCACACATCACAGGTGTTTCGTTGTATCAAAAAGTTTGTGGCATGTCCATTTTTGGGACCTTTTGGTGCTTTGGCAGCCCCTTATTTTTATTGCAGCACACATTAACATGTGACATAATATGCATTAAAAGCGAGAAGTATGTCACCAGCACACCAAGGATAATGAAGATCCATAATGGAGGTTGTTGGTGTCCTGGTGACATACTGCACTTCTTGCTTTGAATGGCAGCACCCACCCTACATTTACAGCCATTTTTAGCAACGTGTGCATTGAGATTGTATTGTGTTTTTATTATATGCATTAACACACATGCATTGATGTACCGCACAAAAAGAAAAAAATTAAGGTCAGAATAAATTATGATTAAATCAAAGGCTTCTGTGATTTTTGTGTTTCCTGAGGGGAAAAGGTGGAGTTTACCTGTAAAGCATGTAGCAATATTTAGCTCACATTTCTGCTTGAGAGTAAACGCGGTGGGTGGAGCCTTGTAACCCACTTTCAGTGGCTCAAACTGGAGCTCTCGGACGGCGTGTCCTGTTTGTGAGAAGAAGCGGCAGTTATAACAATTATTGCAAGAGCCTGAAAACCGCAGGCCTGCAGTGCGCTGATAACAGCTCCAAGGAGCTTTTGCAGAAGTTCCGTCCTCATTATAGAAAGGAGATGGAACAAGTATATATTTATGTACACGCACCAGAGTCAGGACCTCTTTCCTGTTTTCACCACACCAAGCCCTCGCTGCACCGTTTCAGTTAGACACTCATTTATCATGCTTACCCAGAAGCCTCTACAGGCTGACAAAGCATTTAAAGCAGAATTAAATTTTTAGAGAAAAAAAAAAAATCTAAAGATGCTTATAGTAAGATTCCAGGATTTTTATTTTTATATTCTCTACCCCCCACTTAAAAAAAAAGAAATTGCCAGTGTTCACCTAACCTTTCCACTCTTCAAACACTGTCCCCGAGTTCTTCCCTTGTCTAGGGCTAGTGGTCCCCTTCAAGGCATGTCATTTACATGCCCCCATAAGGTGTGTATCGTTACCTGGCCTTGGGGATGCTCCTATTATCACTATGGGCTTGGGACCTCACTGTGAGAAAAGGCACTTGGCCACAACGCCACCTTTTTATGCACAATGCCTCATGGGCTAAGCCTTTTGGCCGAGATTGCATGGTCACCAGCACTTGTATATGTGTGTTTTCCACTCAGGATGGTAGGGTTTGGATCTTCGGCCTACCCTGAAGTCTAGGGGGAGGATGTTTGGTTCTTAGGTTCCTTTCTCCCCTGCCCTTGGGGGGGGGGGGGGGTCGCTCTTTGGTAGATCCTCTCTCCTAGTACTTGGCAGTTGGCTTTGGCTGATTTTGAGGAAAGGGGTCCGTCGGGGCCTATGGCTAGGTGGGCCTGAGTGTTCTTTACCTCTGTCAGGAGCCTTCCATCCCAGGGGGCCAGGAAGATGTCCTTCCTCTTTGGGAGAGGGTTAAAGACATACCTAAGTGCACTTTTTTTGTTTGTGTTCACATACACAATTTTGGTTCACTTATTGGTGTTTGGTTTTTGCGCACTGCACTGCAGACTGCACTCAGGGGCCAGGCTGACAGTACTTCAGGATGGAGCAGCACTCACGTCATTACATGTGTGTCATTTATTCCTGGAATAATGCCCCCCTTACTGCCGCCAGAAGAAGAGGAATCTCCTGTGATCTCACTGGACTGGCTAGAAGACCTCAATAAAAAAGGTATATGGTTAAAGAAAATTCCACCGCTCGGTCCAAAGCTGTTGGTCCTCTTATGGGTTTGGTGAAATCCAGCATCATTCAACCCACTACCTTTGGGCCCAGGCTATCATGGACATCCACCATCAGGCTGCCTTGGGCACAAAGGAGAATGTCAGCCACATTCTTACATGAGCATATTGTTTGGATAATTCAGGATCCCTCATCACTGGAGCCTAAGAGGCCTAAAGAGGAAGTCTAGAGAGCCTAGTGGCCTAAAGAGGAAGAGGACCCTATTTATCATATGGGTGGCCAGAAGACAGTTGAAGAAAAGGTATTTATGTAATTTGTAAGTTGGGGCATCAGTTGTGGGAAGGTGGGAGCCGAGAACTGGTGGGAAGAAATATAACAGAGCTGTGCTTTCAAGAGCACTGCAGTAACAGGTTCATTTAATTGCCACTTTCCACAACTTCGCATACTCACCTATACTCCCTTGCCACTCCATTCAGCCACCGGGCAAACATAGGCAACCTCATGTAAGATTGAACTAGCAACACAGCTACGGACATTCTCCCCCGAAGTAGTGCTGAGCGCCTAATCTTTGTTTTAAGTTGATGGCCTCGTAAAGACCAATCATGCTTCAGGTGTGATTGCTCCTTTCCTTAGAGGAGGCAGTTGCACTCAAAGGGGTCCTTCAAGCTCTTGCCTTGGGGAAGCCTGAGAACTTGGCTCTATAGAGAGATTCTGTGAGGCAGCAGCTTTTTCATGTGAAATCAACAGTTAGTTATTTTTGGATGAGGACACAGAGACCTACATCCCTGATAGAAAGGGGCTTGATGTACAGTTACAGCTGGACAACTGGGATTTATTTTTATACTTTATCATTTATTGCTGTGGACAAGCTGCCTAAGCTGTTAAACGTTGTTTAGCGCTGCCCTCTTGAGGGTTTCTTAAAAATCCATTTCCCCCTTGGCCTTCCCCATTCTGAGAGTCCTCCACCACCCCTGACACTCTGGGTTCACTGATATTGCAAGATTCCATTTGGGTTAATACCCTTGCAGTAATGGAGACCACGCCAAAGTTTAAGTTTGAAGTATTTACTTAACTCTTACTTTATATGAAAAAGTGACTTTCGCAAAGTAAAAGGTCACAATGCACAGAACAACAATTAACAGGGGTTGTTGAGTTAGCGACTCACAAAGTTTTACACAAAATGACCTGGATTAGTTTAATAAATAGGAGAGGCGGTTTCTAAACGGTATTCACCACTCCCTGCTACTCACCAGAAATTATGATAGATACCACAATATAATTCCTCCAACTGAGTTTAATCAACTACCCATTGGTTCACTTGTGAGGGATATAGCTAGGTATAGTTTAGAGTGAATTGGTTAGAAATGATGATGTTTTCTATGGAACTAGGTGAACCCAAGGTGAATTGATACCACTCAATGGAATGCAAATAAAATGGTACCAATCAATGAAATGCAGATAATTAATACCATTCAATGAAATTCAGATAATTAATACCATTCAATGAAATGCAGATAATCAATTCCATTCAATGAAATGCAGATATGTTAGAAAATAGCAATTCTCTATCTAAATCCTCCTGCTCTAATTTGGAGAGTTCTTAGGGAATGCAATAACACCAATTAACCAGCCCTGAGTATAATGAAGTTGAGGAGAGGTACTGAGTTCTTGTGGTTATAGCGATTCTGTATTGTAAAGTTCAGTAGATCTTCTGCCGGCTATTTGTAATTGGAAGTTAGGTACCTGAGAACACTGTGTCCGTCTAATCCTTAAAATGAGGCACAAACAAGGTTTTAAGTAACTTCACTGAATCAAACAACCTTCTCAGCGATCTCTGGCTCTTTGAAGGTAAACTGGTAACTAACAGCAATCCAGTATATTAGGGACTATAATCCAGGATGCAGTTATGATGCTCTTTAAACGTGCAAGACAATGTATATACTCTTATAGGTGGGCCTAAGCCCGCTCACCAAACCAAAGGGGTGACTGAAGACAAACGGTCTGGCTGTTCAGATGATGATGGTACACCCTTGCTCTTTGTTCCTGGGAAAAACATCTCCACTGTACTCCTTACAGCTCTCCTTGATCGATCAAACCACTGTTACTGTGACTGCTGTAACGCTGGAATGGAATCACTGCTTGTAGGCACACAGGGTCCACTGCTGATCGATCACGCCATCCAAAGAGAGTGCGTCAAGCCCTTCCTCTCTCTTAAATAAGTTCTTCCACAAGGCCCTGTTTCTCCCAGGAACTCTCACTGCAGCACAGCCCGCTGGGAAATGGAGTCCTTCCTCGTCAGAGTCTATATTGTTTCCATCTTGTCACACTACAAATCCCACAAAGCATCACATCATAATATTCCAAGGGCACAACCAGTGGTGAGATGATTGGAGCTTTGTGACATGGTGCATTACGCATGGTGCAAATACTCAGACCAACCTGTCTGGCACCAACAACCATTCCACGTTCAAAGTGACTTAAATCCCCTTTCTTCCCCATTCTGATGCTCGGTTTGAACTTCAGTAAGTCATCTTCACCACATCTAGATGCCTAAATGCATTCAGTTGCTGCCTCTTGATTGGCTGATTATCATCATTGGTTATATCCCCCCAACTGTCATTTTTACCTAGAGTTAAGCTTATAATAAGGCCTATAATAAGGCTTACCTGTAGGTAAAATGAATATCTCCTAAACCTGTACGGTTTAGGAGATATTCACCCTGCATGCAGCCGCTGATGTTAGAGTCCGTCCTCGTCTGAGTCTATATGGTTTCCATCTTGTCACACTACAAATCCCACAAAGCATCACATCATAATATTCCAAGGGCACAATTGTCTCTATGCCAAAGGAGCATTTCTGGACTCCTGGCTACAGTTGAAAAAACTATTTATACTTTTCCAAAGCTGGAGGAGCAATACTGCTGCTTGTGGCCAGTTTGAAATCTGACCTTGTTTGCGGACTCATAATCATAATTTGTACAAAATACTTGGGTCTCTTTATCCCAAGGGGTGGAAAAAGCAGCAAGGCTGCTGTCATTGTAATTTACTCTCACCAGCCACTTTATTGGGTACACCTTGCTAGTACCGGGCTGGACCCCCTTTTGCCTTCAGAACTTCCCTAATTCATGGTGGCATGGATTCAAACAAGGTGTTAGAAACATTCCTCTGAGATTTTGCTCCATAGTGACAATGATAGCATCACGCAGTCGCTGCAGATTTCTCGGCTGCCCATCCATGATGCAAATCTCCCGTTCCACCACATCCCAAAGGTGCTCTATTGGATGAGATGTGGTGACTGTGGAGGCCATTGGAGTGCAATGACCTCATTGTCCAGTGGTGAGATGATTGGAGCTTTGTGTCATGGTGCATTATCCTGCTGGAAGGAGCCATCAGAAGATGGGGACACTGTAGTCATAAAGGGATGGACATGGTCAGCAACAATACTCAGGTAGGCCGTGGTGTTTAAACGATGCTCAATTAGTACTAAGGGGCCCAAAGTGTACCAAGAAAATATCCCCCACGCCATTACACCACCACCTCCAGCCTGAACCATTGATACAAGGGAGGATGGATCCATGGGCCAAATTCTGACCCCACCATCTGAATGTTGCAGCTGAAATCGAGACTCCTCAGACCAGGCAACATTTTTCCAATCTTCTATTCTCCAATTTTGGTGATGCTGTGCAAATTGTAGCCTCAGTTTCCTGTTCTAAGGCTGGGTTTCACCGCATCCAATTCTCATGACAGGCAACTGTGACCGGCTCTCAAAGTAGCCGGTTCACACATGTCCGGGGCGGCTGTGGTCCAGATTGAAAAAGGGTTCCGTGCATGTTTGGGTCCAGTTCAGGTGCGAATTTTGGAAAAAATTTGGACCTGAATCACACCTGAACCAGTGAACAGACACGCACGAACCCGCGGCCGCACATGTGTGAACCCAGTCTTAGCTGACAGCAGTGGCACCCGGAATGGTCTCCTGCTGCTGTAGCCTATCTACTTCAAGGTCTGTGTTGTGCATTCAGAGATGGTATTCTGCATACCTTGGTTGTAATGAGTAGTTATTAGAGTTACTGTTGCCTTTCTATCATCTGGAACCAGTCTGCCCATTTCCCTCTGATCAACAAGGCATTTTCGTCCACACAACTTCCGCTCACTAGATATTTTCTCTTTTTCGAACCATTCTCTGTATCCCAGACAGATGGTTGTGCATGAAAATCCCAGTAGATCAGCAGTTTTTGAAATACTCAGACCAACCTGTCTGGCACCAACAACCATGCCACGTTCAAAGTCACTTAAATCCCATTTCTTCCCCATTCTGATGCTTGGTTTGAACTTCAGTAAGTCATCTTCACCACATCTAGATGCCTAAATGCATTCAGTTGCTGCCTCTTGATTGGCTAATTATCAATTTGTGTTACCAAGCAATTGAACAGGTGTACCCAATAAAGTGGCCAGTGAGGGTATATGATTAATGTCAATGAATTAAGGCAATTAAAGTGGTTGTATCCCCCCAACTGTCATTTTTACCTAGAGGTAAGCTTATAATAAGGCCTATAATAAGGCTTACCTGTAGGTAAAATGAATATCTCCGATATTCACCTTGCATGCAGCCGCTGATGTCAGCAGCGCATGTGCAGTGACGTCCCGGCGAAGGCCCGGCGTATCCCGCCAGACCTTGCCAGAAAGGAGGGCTCCTGCACCCGGAAGGAACCCGAAGGGAACCCCCAAGGGAAGATGTCAGCTCCCTCAGCTGGGAACGAGCAGCCCTGTCAGATCTTCAGTCTGAGGTTAGTATTTCATAATGAGCTAGTATGTGGTGCATACTAGCTCATTATGCCTTTGCATTACAGGGTTTTTTTTTCTTTTTTCTAAGGGCCGGTTCACACCTAGGCGACTTGCGCTCCGTGCCGCCCCAAGTCGCTTGACATCAGAAATCCCATTGAAATGAATGAGAGCCGCCTTAATGTACACTACTGAAGTCGCTCCGACTTCAGAAAAGGTTCCTGTACTACTTCAAGGCGACGTCTATCCGACTTGTGCCCATAGAATTCAATGGAAGTCGCCTCCAAGTTGGATCCCCCATCTATATGGAAGCAACTTTACAGGAAAAAGAAAATAATTTACCCCGTGAATTCCTAGGCAACCCCTCCCTCCCATCTGATTGGCCACAGGCAAAGTCGCCTGGAATGGAGGTCGCTTTAAGTTGCGTTGTAAGTCACCCAAAGTCACGCTGAAGTCACCTTGAAGATGCGTTCGAATCGCCTACAAAGTCACTCCTGAAGTCGGATCGCCTAGGTGTGAGTGTATAACCTCTTTAACACTTCTCTATTTAGTATCACTTTAAGCGGGATGATAAAGGCTACCCCTGTGTGAATCTAGCCTAACTTTAGAGCAGATATGTTACATTTTGTAATGTAACACATTTGTTCTACAATAAAGAAGAAGTCAAGAAGTAAGCATGCAAGCATTTATTCTTAGACTTGATTCATATACACTATATTACCAGAAGTATTGGGACGCCTGCCTTTACACGCACATGAACTTTAATGGCATCCCAGTCTTAAGCCTCGTACACGCGGGATGACGATCGTATACAACAGGTCATACTAATGACCGTTGTATGCAATATCGATCGTTCGTATGCGCGATTTGAACAGTCGAACATACAACGGTCGTACAAGGGAGTTGTATGAGCAGACTAGAAAACTTGGTCGTACCAACAAGCTCTCATACGACCGTTGTATCGTGTGTACAGAGCAGTTGGTACAACAAAGTTGTATTGTGCAAAACACGCATGCTCAGAAGTCAGGAATGGCCGGACGCTAATTACATGCACCTGAATGTTCTCCTGTGGTCGTACGATCGTGTAGTGCAGTCAGTATGCTACATACAACAGCCAACATTAGATTTGACACGATCGTACGTGCTATCGTCGTCCCATGTGTACGGGGCTTTAGTCCGTAGGGTTCAATATTGAGTTGGCCCACCCTTTGCAGCTATAACAGCTTCAACTCTTATGGGAAGGCTGTCCACAAGGTTTAGGAGTGTCTATGGGAATGTTTGACCATTCTTCCAGAAGTACATTTGTGAGGTCAGGCACTGATGTTGGATGAGAAGGCCTGGCTCGCAGTCTCCGCTCTAATTCATCCCAAAGGTGTTCTATCGGGTTGAGGTCAGGACTCTGTGCAGGCCAATCAAGTTCCTCCACCCCAAACTCCCTCATCCATGTCTTTATGGACCTTGCTTTGTGCACAGTCATGTTGGAACAGGAAGGGGCCATCCCCAAACTGTTCCCACATAGTTTGGAGCATGAAAATTGTCCAAAATGTCTTGGTATGCTGACGCCTTAAGAGTTCCCTTCACTGGAACTAAGGGGCCAAGCCCAAGCCCTGAGAAACTACCCCACACCATAATCCCCCCTCCACCAAATTATTTAGACCAGTCAGGGCCGGCCCTACCATGGGTCCCAGTGGGTCCATTGGACCCAGGCAGCACTTTGAGAGGGGCAGCAAATTGAACCACAGCCGCCTCTCCTTCTCTTCTATTTACCCAGCAAATTGACGACCAAGATTTTTTTTCCCAACATTTTTGTGTGTCATGATGACAACTGCCCCACGGGCCGCTCCGCCTACCCCTATACTATCCTAGCCTGTCCATATATTACCCTAGCCTGTACCATAGGCGTAACTAGAACCTTCAGGGCCCCAGTGCAAGAAATTATGAAGGGCCCCCCTGACCCCTGATCAGGGCCCTTTCCTGTTCCCACTGATCCTGGGGCCCTTTACTCCCATCGCGGGTCCCTTTATTATGGTCCTGCATCGGGGCCCTTTCACAGGTTCTGCAGCGGGCCCCTTTCTGACATCTTTGGGCCTCCCCATGGTGGTGAAATGCCAGGGCTCGGTCACAATTGCAACCTTTGCAATCCTGATAGTTCCCTCACTCGTGTCAGTAGTTTTTAATTTTTTTTATATTCTAATTTTATTATTTTTTAACAGATCATTTTATTTCTTTTAAAATTTTATTTTTACAATTTTTTTTAGGAACTCTGTTGGGGGGCTTTGATGAGATATCAGGGGTCTAAACAAACCTCAGCTTTCAATTTCCATCTGTGTAGCCTCAGCTGCACAGAATGAATGGACAGGAATAGCTGTGCACCGAGCCTCCCATTCATTCAGAAATGGAAGTATAGTAAAAACAATTTACTATGCTTCAGTTATGAATGAACCAATTGGTACCAATCACTGATTCTTCCCATTCAAAAAAGGAAGAGTGTATGCATTGCTGTGCGTTGAGATAATGGGATGCCTACCACAAATCCAAATCATTCCAAAGAAGTGCATGACCCTTTTTAAAAAAAAAAAAAATTACACCACACCAAAACGCAAGGTATTTTGTTACAATGCATCTTGGCTTAGAATTTCACATGCACGCAAGCAAGGTGCTTTGGGGTTCCATTAAGAATTCATGGCCGCCTGCCTGGAAAAGGGAGGTGCGTTTTTTGTGTGTTGTGGGAATCCCGCATCGCATGACAAGCCAGCTTTAAGGCCCATACACATGGTACAACGGTCGTATAACAGAAGTTGGATGAGCAGACTAGAAAACTTTGGTTGTACAACAAGCAGTCTTACGACCGTTGTATCGTGTGTACAGAGAAGTTGGTCCAACAAAGATGTACGTGCAAAACACGCATGCTCAGAAGTCAGGAAGTGTCCATTCTGGGAAACCTACGTTCCTAATTCACAACTTACATGCACCTGAACTTCCTCATTATACGCTCGTAACACGTCACCATGTTAGGCTTGGTCGTACAATCGCTCAGTGCACGTCAATATGCGAGACACAACAGCCAACATACGATTGTGGACGTCCGGTCGTACGACCGTCGCACCGTGTGTACGAGGCTTTAGTCTGCCATGCTTGGCTAAAGGCAATAGAGGTGACAGAGGAAGCTGCAGAACTGTAGTGCGGTGCCACCCTCTACCTATATAGTGTGGAGTTCTGCCGCAGCTCCTCATCTCCGCACACAGTTGAGGTTCACCTGTTTTAAAAACAAAACCACTAATTTGGAGTTTATTGCCGGCTCAACCACTGGCTTAATCCGTCAGCACCTGCCACAGGCAGCCAATAGAGGGAACAATGGAAGGAAAGCAAAGATTTGGTGCGCTCGGATTACAGGACAGCTGCATACCAGAGTCCGTTAGGCTTTTCATGTCTCGGATCTCCTTTGTGTCCCTCTGTGGCCTTTATTGGACATAAAATTGTGTCCCACATTAAAGTTCTGGAATAATAACGTATTGGAGAGAAGTCTAATCTTCACTTGTTAGCTGCTGGAGCAAATCATTCATTGCATCTCAATAGACCCGACAGGCTTACCGCAACTATCATAGATATGACATGTGCTCTGTGCTGTGTATAGATATATTGGCATACACAACATGCCCGAGTTAGTAAAGGATATGAATGTACCAGCACACATCAATGCCATCCAAAGAAGCAAATTCTATACTTATGGAATGTATTATTGGTCCATGGTGTGCATGCAGAGGATAGACATGAATTTATTACCATGGGTGGCATACTATGAAATGTATTCTTGGGGGTCCAAACATTCACCAGATAAGTTGTGCCAAAGTAAAAATGGAGTGTCTAATTACTGTCTATGCTGGCCCAGCTCCCTCACCCCTCTTATTACCTCCCTACATAGCCTTCAATGTAGCTGCTGGGGGGGGGGGGGAGTGAAGGGGACTACTATAGAGTGCAGTGGCGACTGGTGTTTTTCTTTTGGGGGGCGGCAAACAACCACGCCCCCCCCCCCCGGGCGGCCGGTGATTCAGCACTGACACAACACCACCCCCCAGGCGGTCGGCGGTCCGGCACTTACCCGATCTAGGATCTAGGTGGCGGGCTGTGGTGTCCTCTCCTTCTCTCCCAGGGGGCCAGCAGCAGCTCCGGTGTCCACTCCTCCAGCAGCTTCCTCCGCCGTGTGTCTCCTCTCTTTTCCGCCTAAGCGCTAGGCATCCAATATGATCACCTGATGCTTTGGCCAATCGGAAACAGGTCTCACAACCTGCTTCCTGATTGGCGAGGAGGAACTTTAATGTGAAAATAACAAAAATGAATTCGCTTTTGTCACACAACTGGGTGGGATCACGCAACTGGACAGTGATCTGCGCCCCGATCACCACCCCTTTTTGAAACCTATTAGAGCCTCTGGCTTTAATCACGTGCTTCAAACACCCCCCCTCCCCCAATTGGAATCCATAGTCCGGCGCCCTGATATGTAGATCAGGGGGCCGGATGCATGGATGGGGGGGGGGGGGCGGTGGTGCCCGTGTGTCCTCTATGGACGGGCTGTGACTGGTAGAGTGACAGCTCTGAGTCTTCTGGGGCTACTGACATCACATCTGGCGAGCAGCAGTCTAAGAATTTTTGCATGTCTACACAGGGGAGGTTTTTTCAGGTACTTAATGTAGCCATGCCCCCACAGGGGTTGCTGAAAGTAGTGGTTCACCTGTCACCCTGCCCAGCCAGACATCCATCTCGGGCACTCAGAGACATAGATCATTCCATAGCTTTGTTGTTTTTTTTTGAAGGGTATGATAGGGATTTGGGAGTTGTGGGATGCCCCAGGACATTAAGTGCAAATTTGCTTAGGATTCCTATATACACTCCAGTATATACACTTCTCTCCAGCACAAACTCTTGCTGCTTTCCCTTCCTCCTCCTGCACAACATTTGCTGCAGACTGTTACTCTTCCTCCAGCACAACATTTGCTGCAGACTGTTACTCTTCCTCCAGCACAACACTTGCTGCAGACTGTTACTCCTCCAGACTAGCTAGCACCACATGGTTAGGCCTGGCACACTAACTCAGCCAGGCCTCAATGGACTGCCTTTTGCTGGCAGAGGCCTCGGGCCTCTTGTGTAGAAAAGTTCAAGTGCTAGCCATCCTCTATTTAATTACTACTCCCAGATAGCTCTCTTCAGGCCCTGCCAGCCAGCATGGCTGCAATGACCTCTCTCCACTGCATTTTCCACAGTCCTCTCTCCTGGTTCTGCACCCATCTCCAACTGTAAACTCCCAGCTCTCTTCAGGAGTGCCTCCCTAGTCCTCCTGGCTGTGCCCCACTCACCAGCACTTCACTTGCTGCGACCAGTAGCATAGCTCCCAACTGTCCCTGATTTCGAGGGACTGTCCCTCATTTGTAACAAAATCCCTCTGTCCCTCTTTCCTCCTCATTTATCCCTCATTTTGGTCTGATCTATATAGTTGTATATAAAATGCACTAAATACCTATCAAAAAGTGTTTCCCAGTGCTAAACCTTTCATCCAATTTATAAATTGCTGCATTTATAAATTCTAAAAGCCAATATAAAGGAATAAATGTGGTAAAAAAGCACTTGTATTGTACATTTCTCCTTTAAGGGGGCGTGGCAGGGGGTGTGTCCTGTGCCTACATACTTTTGCTAATAGGTGTCCCTCATTCCTATCTCATAAAGTTGGGAGGTATGCAGTAGTCCTCCTGAAGACTCTTAAGAGTGTTCTCTCTCCTGCTCCCTCATGTGCCTCTCCTTCCAGGATCTCTCACTCCTCCTGGATGCAACCGAGTCCCAGCCCAGGGTCACCCCCCCCCCCCCATACTGGGGAGCTCCCCGTGGGCCCGACAGCCTCCACAATCTCTCACTCCAACCTCCTCCCCAGCTGGGCTGACCCCAGGTATTTAAGGAGTCCTGCCCCATGCCAATCCAGGTTGGCCATTGGTCAAGGCTCCTTAAGATATCCAGGCTTCTCCACCCTTCCTTCTAACACCTTTTAGAAGATAAGGGGAGGCAACCAAGAAGTGACACCACCTGTGCGTCACCAGCTGCTACCCTGAGCCACTCCCAGCCCAGAATCAAAACAAACAGGCCTAGCAACCGGCTAGGCCTGCCTAAATTTACCTACACTGCCAGAGAAAAACCTCACACCTGCCTTGAGGGTGCTACATTAACATGCCGAAAATACACTATATTGTCAAAAGTATTGGGACACCTGCCTTTACACACAAATGAACTTTAATGGCATCCCAGTCTTAGTCCGTAGGGTTCAATATTGAGTTGGCCCACCCTTTGCAGCTATAACAGCTTCAACTCTTCTGGGAAGGCTGTCCACAAGGTTTAGGAGTGTCTATGGGAATGTTTGACCATTCTTCCAGAAGAACATTTATGAGGTCAGGCACTCGTAGTCTCCACTCTAATTCATCCCAAAGGTGTTCTATCGGGTTGAGGTCAGGACTCTGTGCAGGCCAGTCATGTTGCTCCACCCTCGCAATTTCTTGCTCCCAACCTTTGCAGGAACAGGTACATAAAAACATGGATGAGAGAGTTTGGGGTGGAAGGACTTGACTGGCCTGCAACCCGATAGCACACCTTTGGGATGAATTAGACTATGAGCCAGGCCTTCTCGTCAACATGAGTGCCTGACCTCACAAATGCGCTTCTGGAAGAATGGTCAAATATTCCCATAGACACTCCTAAACCTTCCCAGAAGTACTGAAGCGGTTATAGCTGCAAAGGGTGGACTAACATTGAACCCTTTGGACTAAGACTGGGATGCCATTAAAGTTCATGTGCGTGTAAAGGCAGACATCCCGATACTTTTGGTAATATGATGTACGTTAAGTGGTTTGGTGACCTTATTTGTTAACAGTCCTCATTAAACAAAGGGGTAGTGCACTGTGTATATGCAGATCTTTGTGCACAAAGTTCAGCAGTAAGGACCCATTGACACCTGAGTGTAGCAGGAACACGCATTCCCACTTGCATGTTTTTTTGCCTTTTTCAAGCGTTAATGCTTGAATGGACTGCCCTACGCGCGTCGAACGGCTCAGAATCCAGGACTCCAGAACACTTTCTATTGTGGAGCATCAGGCATTTGTATCGCATTTTGTCACGCGACAAATGTGTGGCAAAACACACCTATGCTATCCATGCTTGGGGTGCCATTGACTACTAATGGCACGGCAAGCGCGATCCACGTTTGCAGCACATATTGAAGCAGAGAGGGTACGCTTTATGATCATTTAACCTTTGCAGTGCTGGGAAGCCTCACTGCAGGACTGGTCCCCCAAAGTTTCTTCCCTTCGCCAGTGTCAGTCACAGGCACTGTGACGCATGGCGGCTGATAGGGGTAGTGCCAGCCCTCCTGTACCAAGCCCCACTAGTTAAGCAAGGGATCTGGGGGCAGAGAGGGGACACTAAATATCTTTGTGTGCGTGAACAGTAATCGCATGGACCAGTGGCGGCCCATCCATTATGGATGCAGGGGTGCCGCCCCCTAATCCGGGCGCTGGATGCATGGATTTCAATAGAGTTTTTTTTATTTTATGAAGCACATGATTACAGCCTGAGGCTCTAATTGGCTTCAAAAAAGTGTGGGCGCGGGGCTGAGCCCACCCATTTGTGTGACAATAATGAATTAATATTTGCTATTGTCTTCCTGCTTTTCCTCCTGGGCAAGCAGGAAGCGGATCCAAAGACCCAGTTGGCCGAGAGGAGAAGCTACCGTATTGGCCGGTACCGGGGGAGGATGTATGGGGAGATCCGGGAGATGGCCGCCGCCGTCCTCATTGGAGTGATCTCTCTGCATTGCTGACAACGCCAGAGAGGATGTACATGGAGATCCGGGTGATGGCCATCCTCGTGAGCCCAACCTTGTGAGTACCCACGGGGGGGGGGGTGGGGGTTTGTTTGGAGCACCAGCCGCCACTGGCATGGACCATGGCTCCCAGCAATTAAATAAAAGTTCCCTGGGCCCCATATAATGTCAGGCAGGCTGTGTAGTGAGTGGGCTATGTCAGGCAGGCTATATGGGGCTCCATGATTTCCAATAGCTGCCCTGCTCTGATCACATACCAAGTAGGACCATTAGTCCTGCATTGTAAATGAGGATGTTGAGGACCCACACACATCCCACGAGTGCTTAAGAGAGGAGAAGAGCACCAGAGGTGTAACTAGAACCTTCAGGGCCCCAGTGCAAGAAATTATGAAGAGCCCCCCTGGCCAGGGCCCTCCCTCTTCCCACTGATCCTGGGGCCCTGTACTCCTATGGCGGATCCCTTTATTACGGTCCTGCAGCGGGATCCTTTCACAAGTTCTGCAGTGGGCCCCCTTTCTGCCATCTTCGGGCTTCCCCATGGTGGTGAAATGCCAGGGCTCGGTCATAATTGCGACCTTTGCAATCCTGATAGTTCCCTCGCTGGTGTCAGTAGTTTTTAACTTTTATTTTAATTTTACTATTTTTTTACCATTTCATTTTATTTCTTTTACAATTTTATTTTTACAATTTTGTTTAGGAGCTCTGTTGGGGAGCTTTGACGAGATATCAGGGCTCTAAACAAACCTCAGCCCTCAATCTCCATCTGTGTAGCCTCAGCTGCACAGAATGAATGGACAGGAATAGCTGTGCACCGAGCCTCCCATTCATTCAGAAATGGAGGTATAGTAAAAACAGTTTACTATGCTTTAGTTATGAATGAACCAATTGGTACCAATCACTGACTCTGTCCATTCAGAAAAGGAAGGAGCCGGTAAATGACAAATTTACCAACCCGTTCCCATCTCTCCATCATGACACATCTTCTACAGCAGCTGGCAGGAGAGAGGAGGGGGGAAGACAGCAACTCTGTGGGGGGACCAGGGAAGCACACAGGGACCCGGGGAACAGCAGAAGACAAGTAAACTGGATAGGAGGGGCGACGGGGGCAGCATATAGAGCACAGGTGTCAAACACAAGGCCCGTGGGCCAAATCCGGCCCTCCAGGCCATTTCATGTGGCCCTCGCACCTCTCCTGCAGCTGCAGGGGAACTCCAGCCCACCTCTGGTCCTCCTCCAGACCCTGTACTTTCTGCTTTCCAGCAATGCATCCAGCTTCTTCCCAGCAGCAGCATAAGGTAAGGGGGTGCACTTTGATGTAAGGGAGGGTGGAGGATTCAACTTCTGATGGTGGGGGTGACTCTTGACATCTAATGTAAGGGAAGGGGATGCTCTGGACATATAGTCTTAAAGATACAACCGGCCCTTTTATGGGAAATCATAATGCTGATGTGGCCCACAATGAAATTGAGTTTGACACCACTGATATAGAGGAACCAATCTCCTCCATTAGGAGAAAATGGAGGCGGTTCCTCTAAATGCCGCCCCTGCCATCCCTCCTATTCAGGTGTTCAAGGGAGGCACATGGGCCCCCTGAAGCAATTGCAACCCCTGTAGTTACACCCCTGAAGAGCGCCCTCTGCCTGAGGAGCAAGGCATAAGGTTAAAATTTGCCTTTTGTATTCCCCTCTAGACAAAAGGAGCATTTAACCCTGGCAGTGCTGGGGGAGCCCCCATTGGTTGGATCTTTTTTTTTTTCTGGAGTTCAGCTTTAAGAAGACACAAAAACAGACCAGCCTCTGCGTGTGGCCGCAATGACAAAACTCCGCCAAGATCGAATTTTGCCTGTATAAGGGAAACTTCACATTCCCTGCACTTGTTATCATTTTTCATTGATTTTCATTTAGCCACCTGTCAATCTTCGCCCAGACAACCTAAGGCCAACTTCATTTCTTCTTCCAAGACACGCGAAACTCCGCCGAGCGCCATGATGTCACTAGCTTCGATTCTTTATCCAAATTTCCTTTATCGCCCGGACAGATCTCACCCTCAGAGAGTCTTATGAAGGGTGCGTATGATAAAACCAGATGCTGCCTGTCGGAAACATCATCTTTCCGCTGGCTCTAGTGTTACAGAAGCTCCAACAAGTCAGAATTTCCCCAGGTATTTAGGTTATTGTGAAAAAAAAAGGACATCCCAGAAGCGCCGGCGTGAGGTTATGAAAGCGTCATATTTTCCTCGTCCCATATCGCGTTTCTCATGTGTCGCCGCGTTCCCTTGTACGAGCCAAACAGTAAAAGCCGCTGTTAATTGGCTGTTATTCAATGCACACACGACTCGCTATGCGTACATCTGCCTCTCCATTACACCGGCCTTTCTTTGGCTGTAGCTCTTTTTGTGAACGCGTCGACTTGACATCCTAATATCAGTGTAACTCCATCTTTCCATGGGAACCCAGCCCTACTTAAAGGCCTATTCATCATTGTACTTCAATTGCTCCTGCCTGGCTGTTTGTTGTAGAAGTCTTTGCCTAATTGAGCGAATGATTTATCAAGATGAATGTCAACGTGAAAGACTATAATCCTATAGATGGTGGCGTTGGGCAAGGGGGGAGAGCGCTGGCGGGAGTGCGGGAGCTTGTTTGGGCTACTGCGACAACAGAAAATAAACTATAGGAGCTTAAATGCAACAGAAGTATTTCCTTATGATTATTTATTTTGATCAAATTTTGATTGAATTTAAAAGAAATTGAATATTGATGTGTATGTATATTTATATATATTTCAATATATTTTATGAATTTGTGCTTTAGGGCTCATTCACATGTAAGGTTCGGGGGGGAGGTGGAAAAAATGTGCTTTTACTGCTCTCCAATTGCTACCCCCTTTAGCTGCAGTGTCATCAGCTAGGGGTGTAGGCATGCCACGGCCAGGATGATGTGCTTTTCTTTATACCCCCTTACGCCTGCCCAGCGTGACCTATTCAAATGAATAGAGCTGCTCTGCCAGCGTACAGTGTACTTGGTTGAGGCGCACTAGTCCAAGAATTGAGAGATTAAGGGGTTAAAGTAGACGGTGAGAAGGCAATACAACCGCTCTTCACCGCCAAACACTGATCACTCTTCATAGAGCAAAGCATGTGTGAACGACCCCGTACAACGCTGGGTACTGAGTTTAGATACCAAGAAGGGACACTGGTGCCAATTTATTGAGGCATTTATGACAAATGTCTGGTGTGTTTGGGTAGTCAGAAGCCTTGATTCAAATTCTTGAAGGCCCTGCGACATTGTTCATGCCGGCATCTGTGACAAATTCAAGTAGCTCTTATTTGCATTTTGTGTACATGTGCAGTGGATCACCTTTCAAAGGCAGTTGACAGGTGGCTCGGAGATGATATGTTGCCTCCTGGATGCCTTTTTTAATCAACGAAAGCCTGTAACACCACACTGCAACCACCTGGAAAACGGGCACATTTCGCATTTCTTCCACCTGCCCAAAGCAACAGGTTGTATGTAGAGTGCTGGCTTTTTCTGCTTTTAGCTATTTCACGGTAGCCT
>BLSH010437196.1:1508669-1528597 GCA_018402905.1 Glandirana rugosa
TCCTCCACAAGATGACATAGATCTCGTAACAAAAAGTTGGAAAGACTCTGGTCCCGAGCCATTTAAGAAGATCTTGGAAGGTACAAGGTAGTCATTCTTTATTTCAAATATGAGTCCTGGGAGTCCTCAGCCTTCACAAATATCCCCCAACCTCTCACAATGCCACCCTGCCTGCTGCAGAGCCTTTAGTCCTCCATAGTGCCCCAAACCACCAATAGTGTCCCCTGGCCCAGTCTACAACCCCCATCCCTCCCACAGTGCTACCCAGCCGCATCCAGAGCCTTCCAGCGTTTTATTACATTGCCATACTTTTATTGTATGAGTATAAACTTTATTTCTTACTGATGGAACATGGAAGGTTCTAGAAGAATTTACCGAGCCCTGGTCTCAGAAAGGTTGAAAAACAATGCTCTAGATACAGTAGAACACCTCCTAGGTGTGTTGACTTGCTGTAGACTGCAATTGGAAAGGTATATCCTGTACATCCATAGAAATCATTTATTACTTATTTGGACATTTTTAAAAATGATGTGGAGCATTCCATTAATTGAGAATATAAAACAAAGTGTTTTGGGACTTTAAATGAGGCACATATGATATTTGCCTCCATCCCTGTTTATATGAGAGCAAAAGGAAGTTTGGGACTTTATATGACGTGTGTGACCAACCATAGGTATAATGCATATAGATATAGTATACATAACAATAAAGTAGGTGCATATTAGAAACAAATATCTAATGACTGATCTAGTCTGCAAAAATTCTTACATGATAAGAGCAATTCATCAGACAAATTCATATATCAATGGTACTCTAGAGCCATAATACTTATAGGGATGTGAAGTATAAGAGCTGCTATAAAAGATCACGTTGGTATAAATTCATGATAAACATGGAATGATATAAAAGCGAATAACTGAGTAACATGATAAAAACAAAAAAGATTGCATCCTATAATACTCCACGCGTTTCGTGAAAATTCACTTCATCAGGAGCCGGTGCAATCCATGTATCTACAAAAAAAGCATTTTATTACATTGCCATACTTTTATTTTATGAGTATACACTTTATTTTTTACTGTTGGATCATGAAAGGTTCTGGAAGAATTTACTAATCCTGGTCTCAAAAAAGGATGAAAACCAATGCTCCAGATAGAATAGGAGAACACTTCCTGGGTGTGTTGACTTGCTGTAGACTGCAATTGGAACGGTACATCCTGTACATCCATCGAAATAATTTATTACTTTTTTCGAGTTTTTTAAAAAAAGATGTGGGGCATTCCTTTAATTGAGAAGAACATAGTGAAGTAGTTTATGATCTCAGTGCCACATTCAGCTTTTCTCACACTAAGTGAATTTGAGTAATAACGACTCATTTTCTTTATAAATGTAGAAAAAAAACTAGCTGAAACTGGCTTCAATTTGTTCGCCTTGAAGATCAAAAACTTTTTTGTTAGAGAAGAAAAAGCGAAGTTTTGTGAGTCAGTAATTGAGTCATGGACGCGGGGAACGGTTCTCCTGGGGCATCCAACAAGCTGTGGCTGTCCTAATCAGCACAAAGCACAGTCTCCCCGTGTCACCGTCCGTCTGGCGTTTTAGGGGAACTCTGATTCAGCAGCCATTGTGCGGTTGTGGACTGTGTGCACCTCATAAGGAGGTCATTAGAAAACCATGCTTTAATTAGGCCCATGAGCACAGCCGAGAAAGGTCTTGTTTGCTAAACAAACCCATTGTTGGCGGATAGACGGGAGTCAATTTGGAAAAGACTCTGTGACCTGTCACTTATGAAATATCATATTCATTTACCAGTTTGGTGAACATCATGAAATTTTCCAACATCCTTTATTTGCAAACAATGGATATTTTTAGAGACCAGCTCTTCATAGAAAGAGTCAGCGTTATTCAGGGCTGGCCTACAGTGTCTGGCATAAAGTGGTTGTCAACCTCAGACATGAAATATGAACGAAGCACATCCCTCTATAGTGTGTATTTGTCTCCATTAAGAGCACTAAGTGTCATTTCTGTCTGCTGCTTCGTTCCTCTGCTATCAGCATGAGTCACTTCTGACAAGTTTTCCTGACACCAAGAGAACAAAGGTGACAGGGGAGGGATCTCCAGCTGATTGACAGCCTCAGCTCTGTTCCTGTGAGCTATGTAAAGAGGGGTTTGTCCCTTCTCTCCAATCAGCTCCAAGGTCTCTCTTCACTGAGCTCTGCAGAGTGTGACTTCAGCTCTGTGCCCCCTTTTTTCTGACAGCTCAGAGGCGCTTTATAATTTCTGGACTTTGAACGGCTGTAGAGGAAAGAAGACTGCAGAAACACAGGTACAACTTATGTACGAGGTTTTGTTTCATCGCTGTGTATCACCTAAGGCCAGTCACTTCACTGGGTATTATATATGTAAGGGTTTACAACCACTTTAAGGCTTAACTCTGATATAAATAGATTTTTTATTAATTGCACCTTTCCTTACAAAGCCAACTCTACTTTTTCCCTACTTTACATCACTTAAAGCCTTTAGCATCCTTTTTGCCCCAGTGAAACCCTTAGAATGATTTTCAGATTCTTAGGGAACCCCTGCTAAATATAATTCATTGGGGGCCAATAGGAATAATGCCCCTTACTTTGATGGCCAGTGGGTAGAATTCACCTCCTTCAATTGGCGGTCAGTGGGAAGAACACCCCCCCTTTACAATACTGATCAGTTTATTTATTTTAGGTACTTATATAGCTCAATCAATTTATGCAGAGCTTTACATATATATTGTAGATTCACATCACATTGTAAAATCTAAGGTACCTAACTCAGTTTCATACATACACATATTAGGGCCAATTTAGGCAGGAGTCAATTAACCTCCCAGCATGTCTTTGGAGTGTAGAAGGTAACTGAAGTACCCAGAGGAAACCCACAGAGGCACAGGGAGGACATGTAGACTCCAAGCAGGTAGTGCCGTGGTTGGGATTCGAACTGACAACCCTAGTGCTGCTAGGTGGAAGTGCTAACCACTTAGCCAATGTGCTGCCCTTTAGAAGTATGACCCCTTACATTGGTGGTCAGTGGTAAGAAATGCTCCCCTCATATTGTTGGTCAGTGGGAAGAATGCCCCCCTTACAGTAGTGATCATTGGGAAGAATACCCCTATCATTGGTGGTCAGTGGGAAGAATGCCCATTTTACCTTGGTGTTTAGTGAATACAATGACCCCTTACAGTGGTAGGTAGTCAGTGGGTAGAATTCCCCTTACATGTGTGCTCAGTGGGAAGAATGCTCCCCTTCACATCGGTGGTCAGTTAGAAGTATGTCCCCTTACATCGGTGATCAGTTAGAAGTGTGGCCCCCCTTACATCGGTGGTCAGTGGGAAGAATGCCCCCCTTACATTGGTGGTCAGTGGGAAGAATGCCCCCCTTACATCGGTGGTCAGTGGGAAGAATGCCCTCTTACATTGGTGGTCAGTGGGAAGAATTTCCCTTTACATTGGTGGTCAGTTAGAAGTATGCTCCCTTACACTGGTGGTCAGTGGAAAGAATGCCCCCACTACATTGGTGGTCAGTGGTAAGAATGCCCCCACTACATTGGTGATCAGTTATTAGTATGTCCCCTTACATTGGTGGTTAGTCAGAAGCATGCCACTTACATTGGTGGTCAGTTAGAAGTATGCCCCTTACATTGGTGGTCAGTAGGAGGAATACTCCCCTTTCTGTAGTGGCCAGAATGCCACTCTTAGCTAAAAAGATCATTGACATCATACAGTTGGCTCTGCCAACATGAAAGAACCATCAGATGGGAGTTCAAGCAGTCACAGCTCAAGGAACCCCTAGCAACCTCTGAATGAACCTTGATTGAGAATAGCTGACTTAAAGTGGTTGTCAACACTTGACAACCTCTTTAACCTACAGGTAAGCCTATAATAAGGCTTACCTGTAGGTTCCCTGCATATCACCTAAACCTGCAAGGTTTAGGAGATATACAGTGAACTCGCAGGTGCCCACGTCATCGGGCACATGCGCAGTGAAGTTTCTTCACTGAGATCGTGCCACGATTGGCGGCTCCCATGCGCATGTGCGGGAGAGACATCACGCAACTCCAGCCAGTCACAGAGCCGGAGTCGCGGCCCCGGAAGGAAGAGGGGCAGAAGATGGACACGGCCTGGAGTGGGGACATCGCGGGCTTCCAATGCAGGTAAGTGCCACATAATGGGTTATTATGTGATGCATACTAGCCCATTATGCTTTTACATTGCAGGGTAATAAAGAGGAAGTAAAACCCATCAGGGTTTACTTCCTCTTTAAAGGATATCCAAACCCAAGAAAAAAATAAATTATTGCAGCTTACCAGTCCTTTCACATCACTTTCCTTCCGAGCTCTCTTATACATACTACAAATATCCCCATCCCATGTATTGCATCTTTACCAACATTTGAGTCCCGAGCCCTTGGTTAAGGCGTACCCTGCCTAAGTTGGCCTTAGGCCCATCCAGTGACTTGGTCGTCCTACTCAGACCCCACCCAC
The DNA here is from genome assembly GCA_018402905.1 of Glandirana rugosa. Classification (NCBI taxonomy): domain Eukaryota; kingdom Metazoa; phylum Chordata; class Amphibia; order Anura; family Ranidae; genus Glandirana; species Glandirana rugosa. The sequence goes on from BLSH010437196.1 coordinate 1,513,182, forward strand.
TTACCAAAGTGGACAACCCAACCCCCAATTCTAGTTATTGCTCGTGGCCTCCATCACTGTGATGAATGCCATTTTGAGTTACTGCACATATGCAGTAATTCAAGTAGGAGCGACAATGTGATCCTGGGGCATCGTTCGGGACAGCATCATGAGGACTGAGGTGCAAGATGTGCGACTGTGCCAACAGTTGGCATCTATGGTAATCTGTGATCTGTTGGCTTCTGAGGTCATCTGTATATCAGGGAATGGGAAAGTGTTCCCTGAATTAAATCCGAAGAATGATGTGGGCAGGCCAGGAATGCTAAGGCTGGGGAGAAAAGTGCTAGATGATGCTGGATGTCCTCCAGTCAGAAAATCAGAAGGGCTTTATCTGACTTGCTGCAGCTTCAGATGCACACTGTGGGAAACTCACAGTGTGAGGTGGCTTTGGAGTAAGCACTTTCAGCACAAGAGAGGAGTCTGTACAACGGTGCTAAAGGTAAAGCTGGAGTTTGACTTTAAGGTATTTTTTTATTTCTTTGATAGTTGGGGGTGGGTGAGCATTTCCTGTGCGGGTTCCAAACTGTGCGGGCACCAAACATATTTTTCGGCTGTGATATAGCGGTTGCTTGAGTATACTGTGGGAAAACAAATGTAAAAAAAATACAGTTTACTTTATAACTGACTAAGCATGTAATACTTAAATGTAGCTTGTAATCTATAAACCATTGTCTGTAAAACTAAACAGAATCTATCACCCTGCCAAGCGCAGTGCATTGCTTTGTGGTTAGTGTGAGAAGTCACACTTTTCCCGTAATATTCCTCCTCGCTCCCTGCAGGAAAACCCACATTACACAATGGGAGGCAGCAGAAGATACATATTGAGGTTGAAGAGTTTCCAGCAGTTGCTCATTTCCAGGGACAGGCTTCAGTTGTGATGGTCTGTCACTGGAATTTTCTGTGTTATGGTCACCATACACGTGACAATCTGATTGTACAATCTGTATACAATTTCTATGCAATATGAAGACAAACCTAAACATTCAATTCAATTTGTATCCAAGCACACGGGCACAGTACATAGCTGTTTGGAGATCTTGTCATGAGGAAGGAAGATAAAGCGTGTGTGTGTTAGGGGGGGTGTTTGATTGCAAAATTGTGGGCACTGGATGTACTACACGTGTCGAAAAAACGTAATGAATGTACACAGGACGTGTGTAGTGCTCTCTGTCCTTCTGCCCCCCTTGCACTTGTCAGCAATTCCCAACTGTCAAAATGACAGCAGGGTGTTGCTGTGTATATACAGCAGCTTTAATAACTGCTACTGTTGGAAGTATGCCCCCTTACTTTGGTGGTCAGTGAGTAGAAATGCCCCTCCATCAGTTGGTGGTAAGTGGGAAGAAATGCCCCTCCATCAGTTGGTGGTCAGTGGAAATAATGCCCCTTGGAGTGGTGGTCAGTGCAAAGAATTCCCCTTATGTTGGTGTTCGGCAGGAAGAATTCCCCCTTACATTGGTGCTCAGTAGGAAATATGCCCCCCTTACATTGGTGCTCAACAGGAAGAATTCCTCCCTTACATTGGTGCTCAGTAGGAAGAATGCCCCCCTTACACTGGTGCTCAGTAAGAAGAATGCTCCCCTTACATTGATGTTCAGTGCAAAGAATTTCCCTTTCATTGGTGCTCAGTAGGAAGAATGCCCCCCTTACATTGGTGCTCAATAGTAAGAATGCCCCTTACATTGGTGCTCAGTAGGAAGAATGCCCCTTACATTGGTGCTCAGTAGGAAGAATGCCCCCCTTACATTGGTGCTCAGTAGGAAGGCTGCCCCCTTACATTGGTACTCAGTAGTAAGAATGCCCCTTACATTGGTGCACTGTAGGAAGAATACCCCTTACATTGGTACTCAGTAGTAAGAATGCCCCTTACATTGGTGCACTGTAGGAAGAATACCCCTTACATTGGTGCTCAGTAGTAAGAATAATGCCCCTTACATTGGTGCTCAGTAGGAAGAATGCCCCCCTTTCATTGGTGCTCAGTGAAAACAGTGATCCCCTTACAATGGTAGTCATTGGGAAGAATTCCCTTCCTTTAATTGGTGTTCAGTGGGAAGAATGCCCCCTTTACATTGGTGGTTAGTGTGAACCAATAAATGAACCTTGTGACACAGTATTTATAAACATTGTTCATATGGGAAATAGAGATACAAAGTAACCTTGTTACTTTTGTATCTATTCTGTTTTGTTTACCTGCAGTTAAAAGGGACAACCCTTTATCTGCATATGATGTCAGTTAAGAGGAATTATGGGTATGGATATTTTATGCATAGTTACATTGGTCCAGCTTGGGCTAATGTAACTCCAGAATGTATATAGCATACCTGGCGATGCCCCTGGAAGCTGTAAATCTCTGAAGTAGACACCGCTCCTGCATTGTGAACACAGGAGGTCGGCCACTCAGCATGGGTGCCATTCAGTGAATGCTTTGCATTTTCTGAATAAATGCGAAGTGCTCTTTGATTAGATGAGGTTGGGACGCAAGGCAGTGGCATCACACTCTCGGCCTCATCCAATCAGAGAATGCATTGCATTCATTCAGAAATTGCAAAGAATGCTCTGAATGGCAATGGTGCCAATCAGCCGGCCTCCTGTGCTCGCTATGCGGGCATCTCAAAGGTGTTCTATCGGGTTGAGGTCAGGACCTTGCTTTATACACTGGTGCGCAGTCATGTTGGAACAGGAAGGGGCCATCCCCAAACTATTCCCACAAAGTTAGGAGCCTGAAATTGTCCAAAATGTCTTGGTATGCTGACCCCTTAAGAGTTCCCTTCAATGGAACTAAGGCTACTTTCACACTGAAAGCTTAGCCGTGGTAAAACCCTGCTAGTTTTAGCAGAGTTTTACCAGCGATATAGCTCCGCTATGCAGGCGGAGCACGGCACTTTTAACCCCCCACAAGGGGTTAAAACGGGGTTAAAAGTGCCGGTGTTCCGCGCTACCGAGTGCAGCCGCTTCGGAAGGGATTTCCATTGATTTCAATGGCAGGGGTGGTAGAGGAGCGGTATATCCCCTCACCGCTCCAAAGATGCTGCTTGCGGGACTTTTTGTAACATCCTGCAAGCGCACTGCCCCGGTGTCACAGCACTCAGGGCTTTCACATTGGTGTGGATTGGGGGGGATTTTTGAGGTGCTTTACAGATGCTATTTTTAGCTAAATAGCGTCTTTAAAGTGCCCCAGTGTGAAAGGAGCCTAAGGGGCCAAGCCCAACCCCTGAAAAACAACCCCACACCATAATCCCCCCTCCACCAAATGATTTGGACCAGTGCACAATGCAAGGCCCAAAAACATGGATGAGTGAGTTTGGGGTGGAGGAACTTGACTGGTCTGCACAGAGTCCTGATCTCAACCCAATAGAACACCTTTGGAATGAATTAGAGGCAATACTGCGAGCCAGGCCTTCTTGTCCAACATCAGTGCCTGACCTCACAAATGCGCTTCTGGAAGAATGGTCAAACATTCCCATAGACACTCCAAAACCTTGTGGACAGCCTTCCCAGAAGAGTTGAAGCTGTTATAGCTGCAAAGGGTGGGCCAACTCAATATTGAACCCTACGGACTAAGACTGGGATGCCATTAAAGTTCATGTGCATGTAAAGGCAGGTGTCCCAATACTTTTGGTAATATAGTGTGTCAGCTTCTTGCAGTCTCTCTACAGCATAGTTCACCCTGAGGGAGGCAGAAGCAGCAGAAGGAGGAAACAGGATGTGCTGCAGCAAGGAGCATGCTAATAAAAGAAGAAAGTAGAGTACCGCTTCTCCTTTCACTGTCCAGTCACAAGGTGGGGGGTAGAAAAGAGGACTGTAAGTGAAAGTAAAACTGCAGCAGAGAAGGATCAGTTCCCCTCCTTGGCAGGCAGGAATGTGGTATGTGGCAGGGCTGTGTAAACTCAGTATTGGAAAGACAGGGATAAAAATCCTTTGGAAGGTGAAAAGCCCCCATATACAGTATTTATTTCATGCGTGTATTTTGCTTCTTGCCAACAGTTCAGATTTAACAGATCAGCAGCTCCCACATTCCTATCTTGACAGGTTCCCTTTAAGACCCTCCACTGATAACCCTAAGTGATCTTCTCAGTCTCCTATGATTATTTAACGAGCTGTAAAAAAAAAAAAAAATCCCCCCTATTGGATCGCGAGGTGTGGGATATGCAATATGCCTAGACGCAGTACAAAGCATTTACAATGGGGATCTTCACCAACTGCAGAGTATCCCCCATCCTGTGGTGTTCAGACATAAAATACGATCTTTTATTGACCTCAGTGCGATAAGAGTCTCGAAAAATTCACATGACTCGCCCCATATGGGCGTTCCTCAAGTTCTGTTTAATTGTGAAATGTTTTCATGTCTTGTTCCCACATTAATCAGATATGACCGATATGTAGATGTGTCAGAGGAGGAGGTAGAACATTTTCCACTCTTGGGGGTTGTATTGCTCCGTTGCTACGTTTCTGCAGCTCACAATTTCAGTCTCTGATAGACACATTACTCATTATTATCAGTTCACAGCTGCGATCAATCATGTTACATTTTCCAAGATCACCATTAGATTTAAAGGGGACCCCTTCGCACGGGCGCCATCTGTTCTGGTCAGCAGGAGGTTCATGAACAATGTCCATTCAGATGTTTCCTCCAGCCTGAACCTGGACCCATGTTAGGTCTCTGGGCAGGTGGATGTAAATCTGATCTGTCACGTTTAGGTCCAAAAAATTAAAAAGGGTGCAGACCTAGGCAGATGCAGATTCATTTACATTTGTCTGTCCATAGACTTCGACAGGTGGTACTGCCCATGTAACAGGTCCCAAAACTTAAAGTGATTGTAAAGGTTTACTTTTTTTTAAAATAACAAACATGTCATACTTAACTGCTCTGTGCAATGGTTTTGCACAGAGCACCCCTGATACTCCCTTTCTTGGGTCCCCCACTGGCACTGCTGGCTCCTCCCCACTGCCAAGTGCACCCATAGAAAGTGGCTTGCTATGGGGGCACTAGTGCATGTCCACCCCCTTGCTCTTTCCTCACTGGCTGTGATTAACAGCAGTGGGAGCCAATGTCTCCTCTTGCTGTCTTTGCGCCAATGAGGAGGGAAAGAACCAAGAGAGCCTCTACTCTCGCTCACAGCACTAGATCAAGATCAAGCTCAGGTGAGTATGGGGGGGGGGGCTGCATGCAAAAAGCTTTTTACCTTAATGCGTAGAATTAGAAATTGTAAATATTACTGCGCTACTCAAGTAGAACTTAGTGACCTTACAGCAGCAACTTTTCTGTGAGACACACACAGCCAAATCAAATAGTCCAAAATTGTCTATTGAAGAAAAAGGTAAACATGCAGCAAGCATGCTGCAAAAAAACTCATAAAATGGCTGCTTACCATCTCCTTATGACCTCCTATTATGAAAAGCTTTTTCCCGCTTGTGGCTATTATACCCAGCCAATGCCTTTGATCATCCAGGGAAATCCAGCTGAAGAGCAACCGCCACTCAAGGGAGTGCTCGATCACATAAGGACCCCAAAAAAAGATGGCTTCCATAGTGTAAAATCCTTAGCATTTAATAATAATATGAAAAGGATTACACTTACAAAAAGTAGTGGTTGTTCCCCAGGACGACGTCATCTTGTGACGAAACGCATATGGCGGATCGACATACTGACATCACGTGCCTTTGCACAGGTCCCGGAAAGATGGGTTGCCTTATTTATGCGTGTTTTATGCTACTTTTTGTAAGTATTTTGTAAGAATTCTTTCTGCTTTTAGAACCACTTTGATATAGAGTAAGTTTGCCTAAAATAAAAAATCACAAAGGACATTACTTACTTTCAGTATGATGCATCCATGGCCAACCCGCTTCGCCATAAATTTCCGGTGTAGCAGGTTAACAGAACTAAGGCACCATGACAGGCCCAAAAATGCCTGCCCTTTTTTCGCCCAGCTGCTCCACTGATAGACGCAGTTACTACAGCTGACATAAATAAAACGAGATCTATGAATGGAAAGGGGGCAAACCTACCAATCATCCACCCCTCCTCCATTCCATAGATCCTGTTTCATTTATGAAAGCTGTAGTAATGGTTTGGGTTTTTTTTCAGCACACATCACTGCAGCACATTGGTGTGAAATGAAACAGTTGGACAAAAGTCAAATTGCCTTCTCCATGCTTTGGGACTGCGTTAGGACTGCATCCAATGCAGGCCAATAGGGCTGGTGTGAACGAGCCCTAAAAGCCATCAGGGTGAGCGGATGCAACAATGGTCACATCATAAATATGGCCAATGTTACTAAAAGCTGGATTTCCAATGGTAGAGCATAAAATGCATATTTGGTCTAAAAAGGAACAAATTTGGATGGTGAATGTTATTGATAGACATGGCAAATCCTCTGACAGCGAATAAAAAGTGGCAAATTACCTCTTTACTAAAGAACCATGATGATGTCCAAATGTCAACACTTTTTAGTGGCTACTGAGACCTTATCTTTCATTGTTTTAGAACCATCAAGTCACTGAAAGTAAATTGTTGATTGGTCGCAGTGGGATACCATGGTTTGCTCTTTGCTCCGGTTCTCTGTGATATTGCACAATGGCAGCATTCACTAAAGAGCTTGCCTTGCACACAAATGACTGGACACAGTACCCTGCCGAAAGCTGGCTCGTCTGTGTGGCTGTTGCAGAATAGTCTCTGTATAAGTCTGGATCGCTTGTGTTTGGCTGCCTGTGTGTCCATGCTAAATACAGTAATTTGCAGGGAGACCACCAAACCATAATATGGAAAATGGATTTTCACACTGGGAACAGGCTGGGCAGAGGCGCCGCCGCAGTTTAGTTCAGGCAGGGAGAGAAAAAGCAGAGAGGTGTGGATGTAGAAATGAGACTTGTTTAAGTTTCTATAGTGAATCACGCTTTGTGTTGTTCATAAGCCGACTTGTCCAACACACCACCAGTTATGCTGACTAGTTATCCAAGAGTGATCTGAATATAGAACAAATTATCAATGAAATGTGTTTATACAGCAACTGCCTTTTTCAGCCAGGCTTCTCTGGAACCATAAGGTTTCTCCTAAGGTTGTTGGCAGTCCCCTAAGCAATAATCAGTGGCAAATTGGTTCTCCCTCTGCTACACTTACTACCCATGCGGAACAGTGGCAATTTTCCACTGTCCACCAGTGTATGGGGTAATTTCTACACCAGTAACTAATGTTAGGGTATACAACAATTTTTACAGTTTCTTGTCTGTAATTTAGATTTATTTTATTTTATAACTATTATTTTAAAAATGATATGCACTTGTTGCAAAATTTCCTAGATCAATCATTCTCAACCAGGGTTTAATGAAGCTCCAACATTCCTTAGTCCAGAGCAGCCATTCTCAACCAGGATTCCATGGAGTTCCAACATTCCTCCGGAGCAGCCATTTTCAACCAGGGTTTTATGGAACTCCAACCTCCAGAGCTGCCATTCTCCACCAGGGTTCCATGGAGCTCCAACATTCCTCCAGTCAGTTATGCTGATTAGTTATTCAGGAGTAATCCTGAATGTAGAACAAATTATTCATGAAACAAGTGTTTTTACGCCAACTGCCTTTTTCAGCCATGCTTCAATTGAACCAAAATGGTTTCTGCTAAGGTTGTTGGCAGTCCCCAAAGCAATAATCATTGGCAATTGGTTCCATCTCTGCTACACTTACCACCCATTCTGAACAGTGGAAATTTTCCACTGTCCACCAATGTATGGGGTCATTTCTACATCGACAACTAGTATTAGGGTATACCACAATTTTTACAGTTTCTTGTCTGTAATTTAGGTTTATGTCATTTTATAATTATTATTTAAAAAATGATATGCCCTGTTTGTAAAATAATCTAGATCAACCATTCTCAATCGGGGTTCCATGGAGCTCCAATAGTCCTCTAGAGCAGCTATTCTCAACCAGGATTTCATGGAAATCCAACATTTCTCCAGAGCTGCCATTCTCCAGTAGGTTCCATGGAGCTCCAACATTCCTGCAGAGCAGCCATCCTTCACTAGGGCTCCATGGTACTCCAACATTCCTCCAAAGCAGCCATTCTCCTTTAGGGTGCCATGGAGCTTCAACATGCCTCCAGAGCAGCCATTCTCAACCAGCTTTCCATGGAGCTCCAACATTCTGCCAGAGCAACCATTCTCAGCCAGGGTTCCATGGAGCTCCAACATTCCTCTAGAGCAGTCATTCTCCACCAGGGTTTCATGGAGCTCCAACATTCCTCCAGAGCAGCCATTCTCAACCAGGGTTCCATGGAGCTCCAACATTCCTCCAGAGCAGCCATTCTAAACCGGGATTCCATGGAGCTCCAGCATTCCTCCAGAGCAGCCATTTTCAATCAGGGTTTCATAGAACTACAACATTCCTCCAGAGCAGCCATTATCAACCAGGATTCCGTGGAACCCTAGATTTCCTCCAGACTTTGCTTAGGGGTTCCATGAGACGTGAATGATTCAACTCCCATCTGATGGCGCCTACATAGATTGGAAGTCAGTGCTATTAGGCAGAGCTTATGGCATTACACCAATGATTTTTTAAAGTGTCTGTTACAGGGTGCTCTGACCACCACTATAAGGGAGCCTTCTTCCTATTGACCGCCAATGTAGGGGCATTGTTCCCACTGATCTCTGATCTAAATTTGTTTTAGAATGGGCTCTCCGAGATGTGAAGTGTTCCACAGTTAGAGAAAGGCTGCTCCAGGGTTCGCTAGGGGTTGTGGCTTGTTGACCTCCTATCTGATGGTGCCTTTGTAGTTCCAGGGCCATTGCTACTTGGCAAAACCAGCAGCATGACACAATTATCTTTAGCAGTCTGTAAGAGTAGCATTCTTCCTACCAACCAAATTAATTTTTTTCCACTGTCTGCATGCTTTTTTCTTTTTTTCTGAAAAATAATAAATATACAGTAATAAGGTTAATAAGTTGCCCTTTTTAGGAGAACAGGCCCAGGAGAATTGAATGAAGCTTCTGTAACCATCAGGAGCCATATAAATTCCAGAAAAGTATAAAAAGCACAAATAAATGCAGGAAAGAAAGAAAAGAAAAGGAAGTAAAGAAAGAAAACCTTAGTGTTGATGTGAGGATATAAGCCTGCAAATATAATGAGGGCTGTGAAGAAACAATTTTTGTAAGTAGTTTGGCACAATATAAAGAAAATCTCAACAGTTTATACTTATTATAACAATATAATTATACTATAACATTCAGGTATCATATTCAACTGCAGTTGTAAAGAGAATTTTTCACTTTCTATTCAGAGCAAAGAGACAGGTTCTCTTGAAAGCCCACCTCTGACCCATTTACACTATACCAGACACCCCCACCACTCTGCTTAGTGTGAACGAGCCCTACGGGCCGAATTACATCTGTGCATTGTGGGAATGCCCATGCTAAAGGAGTTGTAAACCCTCAAGATTTATCACCTCAATGCGGAGTTCCACCCAAAAGTGGCATGTCATATTTTTTTTGGGGGGGCACCGGGGAACCTGTTTTCACAGGGTCCCCAGGTCCACTTCCTCTCCTGGTGCCATGAATCCGGAAGGAAGTTCACCTCCCCCCCCCTCCCGTGATCTTCTGGGATACGTCACAGGTCCCAGAAGATACGCCGGCCATTCACAGCGTGCAGCGCGACTCGCATATGCGCAGTGCGCACCCAGCTTTGCAGCCAAAGTGCCCACACTTGTGATGCTGGCGCCGCATGGAGTAGGGGGAGAAGAGCAACGCTGCGGGCGGCTGCATCACTGGAACCTGGGACAGGCAAGTGTCCGATTATTACAAGTCAGCAGTTACACTTTTTGTAGCTGCTGACTTTTAATAGGGTGGAACTCCGCTTTATGCCTTCTATGCATTAAGGTGTATAAACCTTCTGCGCTGCAGCTGCCCCCCTTTTTCTTACCTAAACCCAATCGTTCCAGTGACAAGCACGAGCCCAGCAGCTCCAGACGCTGTCTCGGGTCCTCATTGGATAGATTGATAGCAGCGGGAGCCATTGACTCCCGCTGCTGTCAGTCAAATGCAGTGACATGAGAGCCAGGGATGGCGCCAAGTCCTGCTGTCTGCATCAATGGACGCAGCAGCAGGACTCAGGAGTGCGCTTACACGGGTGCCCCCATGGAAAGCGACTCTTTAGGGGGCATCCGATGAAAAGGAGGAGCCAGGAGCGCCGCTGGGACACCCCAGAAAAGAAGGATCGGGGCTGCTCTGTGCATTATATGATTATAAAAGACCTGGGACACCTTTGGGTGCTTCAAGGAGAGTAGTAAGGAGAGTAGTAATGCGGTGCTCATATCAAGCCACGATGAACATTGGGTGTAGCCAAATTGATCTTGCTGGCATCATTGCCCCGCCCTTCAGGGATGTGGAACTTGCCCCCAGACAGCCACCCACAGCTCCCGGAGAGAAACACATTTGTGTGTGAATATTTCGGTTGCTTGGGAAGCTACAGCCCCATCTGAATAATGTGTCTGGGTTGAACTGTCGCGATTGGCTCTTAAACCGGTGCACTAACAATCAGATTATCGTACGATCGCTTTGCAAGTGGTATTTTTCGTACGGTATTCTGATCGTGTGTAACAGACTTTAGACAGCACGAAAAGCTAAACCATTCCCCACTGTGCTAAAAAAAAACAAAAAAAAAAAACATTCCTAGTAAGCTCCGTGTCCCATGTCCACCTAGGTGGTCACATAAAATCCAGTTAAATGATAATGACACTTGAGAGCTGTACGGTTGAGCCACCAGAATTGGTCATTTAGACTTTCACTTAATATGGAATTCTTTAATTAGAATTTTCTCATTGGGTGCCTTTCTCTTCGCTGTTGAGAGATTCATAATTGGCAAAGAAAGCCTCCTGGTGGAAATGCTACATGTCCCCAGAAGCAGTGACCCGCTAGACCTCCCAGTCTTCCTCTCCGGTAGGGTCTTAGGATGGAACATCTCCAACAGGCACATGACTGTGGGCCTAACGAGCGAGGAGCTGCGCTGGGCTTATTAGTTTGGGGACGGTGCTAATCCCCAGTTCTCATAGGCAGGCTCGGTGTCACAGATCTGCTCTCCGGCAGTACACGGCTCAGTCTTTCTAACTTGTTAAAATACTCATATGCTCTCCGGGAGGCTGCAAGGCAGACTAAACTGGATTTAATTGAATCTTTAAAGCCGTGATTCACCGAACAATGATGTGTCTGTCTGACCTGAGCTTTTCACAGCGGGGGGTGGTCTTGTGTGACAGTCTGCATGATCTAAACAAAGATTATTTCATGTTCTTCCAGCTATCAAAGCTTTGCAGTGAACTTCAAGGAGGAACGGAAATTAATTTGACAGCACTTAGGGCAAACACAAACAGCCAGCGTGTAGAGGGGGGCTGCTCACTTGCAGGCGGAGGTGCAGCCCAGGACAGGAGCTGGAGAACTCGGGGGATTGTCAGTGCGCTGTTTACCTGCTGGTTGAGGTGAGAGGGCGGTAGGAAGATTTCACACAACCGCAGGGGGCGCCATGGGGGAGTCTTACTGTGCCTCAGGGCCGCTGCTGGTCCAGTCTACAATGGTTTAAAAAGCTTGCTGGATTCACTTCTAAACCTGCTTGTAGACTGCAGAGACAGATGTGCAGACCAAACACGACTTATGGAAGAGTTTTACCCATACAAATACTTGGGTTGTATACTATGGAGCTGGGAGGAGCATGTAGACGTATCCGCTTTGCTCAGGGATATGCAACAGTGATTGGACAAAGTTTCCTGACCTGATCGCTGTTTCCCCTTTCCATCTACTGTTAATATATGGCTGCAGGTCCTCTTAGTGATATAAATATCTATTTATTTAGAAGAGGCAATAAAGGGGGGAACATTTTCAGCTTGTATAAATACATAACTGGTCCATATAGTATACTGGCACAATACAATGCCTTAGTCTTTGACAGGCCATACAGAGTGTGAAATTCTTCCCTGTAACCACGGGTTGCAGGAAAGAAATTTGCTTGATTCCCCCATCAACACAGACAGTATTGATGCGGGAATCCCTTCTGCCAAGCCAATGTCTTCGCATTGTCTTCTCCAGCCAAGCCATTGTCTTTTCATTGTCTTCTACATTGTCTTCTCCAGCTGAGCCATTGTCTTCTCCAGGTGCTAGCGATAATCACTAGTAAAATCCAGCAGGCTGGTTGTACCTAAGTTGATTGATTGGTCAACTTGGTACATTCAGCCTGCCCATACACGGTTCGAATAACAGCCAGTTCCTGTTGAACTGGCTGAGATTCGAACCATCTATGGCCGGCATTAGTGCTTAGCACTCCTGCATTACTAGGCTTCTTGGTGTGAATCCCAACCAGGACATTACCAATGCATGAAGTTTGAATGGTATTGTAGTACTAGGGTCCTTGGTTTGAATCCCAACCAGAATATTTCCATTCCATGGAGCTTGCATGGTCTCCATGTGTGGATTTGCTCCAGTTTCCTCGAGCACTCCAAAGACATGCTGCTAGGTTAATTGGCTTCTGTCTAAATTGGCCCTAGCATGTGTATGTATGTGTAGCCAATGTCCCCCTTGGGGCTGGCTGGAAGTTGTGGTTCACCTGCTCACACTACCCTCAATCACACTCTTTGCTTGTATCCGGAGTCAGGAAGCAGGCTGGCTCTTTGCTTTTTTTCGTTTTATTAGGGGGTTAGACTTGGATAGGGTAAGTAATGATTATGGGATGCCCAGAGATCAATAGTCCTTTACACGGGACCTCTATATACACTCAGTATATACACTCTCCTTCTTCCTCCAGCACAACACTTGCTTCTCCTTGTTCCTCTCTCCAGCACAATACTTGCTTCCGGCCTAGTAGCACATGGTGAGGCCTGATCTGGCTTTGACCAGGGCCTAGTATCCGTCCTTTGCAGGCAAGGGAACCTGGGCCCCTATAGTGTTTCGAAAGTTTGTAGAATGGGCTACTTGGCCCGATGAACTGCTGCTCCCAGCCCATCCTCCTCCAGGTCTCAACAGTCTTCCTGACTGCAAGCACTTGTACACTGCCCACTAACACCAAAGTCCCAGTCTCTTCCTGCACCTCTTCAGACTAGGGTTGCCACATCATCCCTTTAATCCAGGACACATATTAATTACACAGGTTCTGTGGCTGATTACGTTGGTAATTAAACTCACTTGGTGCCTTATCTGCATTCAATTAGCCTCAGAACCTGTGTAATTCATATGTGTCCTGGATTAAAGGGATGATGTGGCAACCCTACTTCAGACTGTCTCTCTGCCAATCTGCTGCAGAGTGCATCTCTACTTCCCTGGGCTGTGTCACTCACCGACACCTGGTGAACTCCTCCTGGAGACCTTGCTGCTGTCCTCTCCTGCTCCACCTTGTGCCTCTCCGCCAGGATCTCACTTAGGGTTGCTATCTCATCCCTTTAAACCCAAACTCATATGAATTACACAGGTTCTATGGTTGATTAAGGTGGTAATTAAACTCACTTGGTGCCTTATCTGCATTAAATCAGCCTCAGAACCTGTATAATTCATATGTGTTTGTGTTTAAAGGGATGAGGTGGCAACTCTAATCTCACTCCACCTGTATGCACCCCCCCACCTAAATCCTCAGCACTATGTCCCCATTTTCCAACTTCCACACAAACTCTCCTCCCCCCACTAGGCAGACCACAATATTTAAGGAGGCCTGCCCCCTGCCAATCCGGGTTGAGGATTGGTCAGGGCTCCTTAACATACTTCAGAAAGCCTCACCTTCTCTTCCCATCCCCTTTTCCAGAACTTTGTGAAGAAAAGGGGAGGAGTAACCGATGAGTGTTTCTTCCTGCAGTCTCCAGCTCTCCCTGGGCCACTCCCCTGCCCAGAATCAAAACAAACAGGCCTGACAGCAGCCAAGCCTACCTAAATTTACCTACTCTGACACAAAAATCCTCAACCAGCACCTACCTAATGTAGAGGGTGCTACATATGCATCTGTTAGGAAACAGCTGTTGCCCCTAGAATTCGGGTCTGGAAGCCAGTGCGCGGGCGTACGTAGTGAGTGCGCGCACCTGTGCGTGTTTGGGCGCGCGTGTGCATGAGCATATGTGCCGGCATTGGCGCCAAAGGGCCCATTTTAGCGGACAGCACCCTGCAACCAGTGCTGTCCGTTCTACAGCGTTTGTGTGTGTGCTCCTGAGCAACCTGATTATCTGTTCCTGTAAGCCGACTTGTCTTGACCCTGCTTGATCTCTGCCTGCTCTGACCTCGGCTTCCATAACCACTCTTCTGCCTGCTCCCTTGTACCTTTGCTGCCAGCCCTTTGAACTGCACCGCCAGCCAGTTGCTGACCCAGCCTGTACCACCATTCTACCAACTAGCATGAGACTGGAGGAGTTACTTCAGTTGTCACCGGTGACCAGTTCAACCCTTATGCCATCCTCACTCCTGAATCTCCTGTCTGCTCTACCAGGGGTTTGCGAATCAGGGTCGCAAGAGAGGTTACCCTTGCATAAGTCAGATTCCACGACCAGGTACGTGACAGCATCGCTTCTCTGCCGTTTGGCTAAGATAAATATTGGTTCTTATCACTTTTCCAGAACAGAACACTGGTGCATCTATCCAAGGGAGGGCTCTAGTTAGTAATTCCTGATGTAATATGGTGGGTGGGTGCTGGGAGAATGGAGAATACTTTCCTCCTGTGTTGAATATGGCCTCATTCGCTATTCGCTAGGCTTGTCTCCAGTTGTAGACAGGGCCTCCTTAAGTGCTAATGCCTTTCTGGCAGTAATGGAGCTGCATCTTATGTCTAGCAGGGGCTGGGATGCACAAAGGTCTCCCGGTAATGTACCCCAGGAGTGTGTATGGGTTTGGGACCATACTGAGTTTTACCGATATTAGGTCACGTCAACTTGTTACACTTGAACAAGCTTCTTGGGCAACAATTTTTATACTGACTAGAAGGCCCACCTTATATAATATACAGTGGGTACGGAAAGTATTCAGACCCCCTTAAATTTTTCACTCTTTGTTATATTGCAGCCATTTGCTAAAATCATTTAAGTTCATTTATTTTCCTCATTAATGTACACACAGCACCCCATATTGACAGAAAAACACAGAATTGTTGACATTTTTGCAGATTTATTAAAAAAGAAAATCTGAAATATCACATGGTCCTAAGTATTCAGACCCTTTGCTGTGACACTCATATATTTAACTCAGGTGCTGTCCATTTCTTCTGATCATCCTTGAGATGGTTCTACACCTTCATTTGAGCCCAGCTGTGTTTGATTATACTGATTGGACTTGATTAGGAAAGCCACACACCTGTCTATATAAGACCTTACAGCTCACAGTGCATGTCAGAGCAAATGAGAATCATGGAGGTCAAAGGAACTGCCTGAAGAGCTCAGAGACAGA
>BLSH010437196.1:1538485-1562746 GCA_018402905.1 Glandirana rugosa
GGCGTTAGGGGGGAGGTGGTTTACTAAACCTGATCACGTGTTTCGTTCCAGGTATTTCTGTACCTACTCGCTCAAACCCCACCTCCTTGTATCTTTATGGACCTTGCTTTGTGCACTAGTCCAAATCATTTGGTGGAGGGGGGATTGCGGTGTGGGGATGTTTTTCAGGGGTTGGGCTTGGCCCTTTAGTTCCAGTGAAGGGGGTTCTTAAGGCGTCAGCATACCAAGACATTTTGGACAATTTCATGCTCCCAACTTTGTGGGAACAGTTTGGGGATGGTCCCTTCCTGTTCCAACATGACTGTGCACCAGTGCACAAAGCAAGGTCCATAAAGACATGGATGAGTGAGTTTGGGGTGGAGGAACTTGACTTGGCCTGCACAGAGTCCTGAATTCAACCCGATAGAACACCTTTGGGATGAATTCGAGTGGAGACTGTGAGCCAGGCCTTCTCGTCCAACATCAGTGCCTGACCTCACAAATGCGCTTCTGGAAGAATGATTAAACATTCCCATAGACACTCCTAAACCTTGTGCACAGCCTTCCCAGAAGAGTTGAAGCTGTTATAGCTGCAAAGGGTGGGCCAACTCAATATTGGACCCTATGGACTAAGACTGGGATGCCATTAAAGTTCATGTATGTGTAACGGCAGGTGTCCCAATACTTTTGACAATATAGTGTATATACCATTGTTTGTGGACTTTCATACAGACTAAATAATATACACTGATTTGGGTTATTTTCACTAAAGATTATCATTTGATATATATATTATTGTAAGCTCCTTGAGGGTAGGGACTGATGTGAATGTACAATATATATGTAAATCGCTGCGTAAATTGACGGTGCTATATAAGTACCTGAAATAAATAAAAAAATAAATACATAAAGTTCTATTCTGTGAAATAAAAAAATGATAACAAAATGTAATTTGGGTGCAGCGTTGCACGACCGCGCAATTGTTATTCAAGGTGTGTCAGCGCTGAAAGCGGAAAATTGGCCTGGGCAGGAAGGGGGTGAAAGTCGCCGGTATTGCAAAGGTTAACGCTAAAGAAGGATGCAAGGGTGCGGTAATGACGTAGAGCGTTTTGTGGCGGTACAGAAAGGAAGAGAGGGGTTTATCAAAGGGGGACTTTCATCCACTTCGTTATGTCTGAACTATTGGGGGGGGGAATTCGGGAAAAGCAGTCTACAGTCTAGATCCGTGACACTTATCAAAGAACATGTGGAGTCGCAGGAAATCGATGGCACGCCGATTGTGACATCATCAAAGCGTCTTTTCCTTCTGGGTAGATGAAAGTCGGGAGCGAGCAGCTGTTATTTTATCAGCACTGGCAGGAACATCAGCCCCCTTTTGTAATTAAATTGGCCCAGCTGTTCCCGAGTATCGGAATTTCCCCGCTCGCCTCCAACTTACTGAAAGAGAGCAGCAAATAGAGAACAGGTTGGCGATTCCGATCAGGAAGCGTAGAGCCGTGCCAGACAAAGAAGCGCTGTACGCACGTTACACGATCTGCTTTACTGTTAGGGAAGGCCATGTTTCACTAATAAAAACAAATTGTTTACCGATGGCTTCCGATGTTCACGTTTCATGAAAGCAAAGGGCAGACGGCAGATGTATCATCGCACTCCGCGTTATCTCTCTTCTCGTCTCGCCGCTACAGTAAACATTGGCGCTACATCCGACGTCTAATCTCATCCCTGAGGGACCAGACATATTTGTCTGCAGAGGTGTGTTCCCAAAAAAAAACCAAAAAACGTTATGTGCATCAGCTCATCGCGGTGCTGTTCAATTATATTGGTCCCTCAACGCACTAAGGCGGCTCCAACGCACAATAACACACTGCCGTTTTTGTGGTGCACTATCAGAAATGGTGCATGTCTGTTTTTCTGGTGCACTGCCCGGGCGCTCATTTGAATTGGCTCTTTTTAATGCAATGCGAGTTAATGTGTTGTTGTAAACCTTAGACATGAAGTAGGAACAAAGCATATCCCTCTATAGTGTGTCCTTGTCTCAATCCAGAGCACTAAGTGTCATTTGTCTCTGCTGCCTCATTCCTCTGCTATCAGCATCAGCATACCTCCTAACTTTTTGAGATGCAAACGAGGGACACCTATTAGCAAAAGTATGTAGGCATAGGACACACCCCCTGTCACGCCCCCTTAAAGGAGAATTATACAAAAAAAAAATTATTATTTAAACCCACAAGTGCTTTTTTACCACTGCTATTCCTTTATACTGGCTTTTTAAATGTACAAAGGCAGCATTTTACAAATTGTATGAAAGGTTTAGCACTGGGAAACACTTTTGATAGATAAATAGTGCATTTTATATATAAGTATTGTAAGGGGGTTAGCTCGGCAGCGGGTGTGTGTGACCCCCTGGAAGGGTTCACTACACAGTTTAGGCACAGCGAGACAGCAGTTTCAGGTGAAAACAAAAAAAGATAGTTTATTCTCACTAGTTACAATGTGAAAAACAGCAAAACAAAAACAAACAACAAGATAAATCCTAGGCCACTTGGCCACTGATTACACAATAGGTTTCCCTGTCTGTCAGCTGGGTACAGCCTACCGCTGTACCTAGCTCCTACCTCTCACTGGGCAGCTCAGCCACACAGGCTTCTTACCAGACAAGATATTAGACTCTTCAGTCTATGGTCACAGAACTGGTTCCAGGATGGAGCACTCACCTATCCCTGCTGGGAGTTCTTGTAGAGGCCTTAATGAGCCATCTCACCTCAGCTGCGCTCATTACCTCTACCCCTGCAAGACTCCCCTTAGTGGTATAAGTCTGCATACACCTTAAATCTAGGGCAGATGTACCTGCCATCCTGCACGCAACCCGGCATCTTTACCTGCCTGCTGTCACATACCCCCCCCCCCCCCTTGTTTCAAACTGGGGTTTGTAACACAGGCAGTCAGGCACGCAGGTACCCGAGACAAGGCATCCACATTCCCCATTTGAACCCCAGGGCGATGCTTCACGGTGAAGTTGTATTCTTCCAGGGCCAGGAACCACCGATTTACCCTTTTATTGGTCTCCTTGTTTTGAGCCATCCACTTTAAGGGTGCGTGATCTGTAATCAGATCAAAGTGTCTACTTAGCAAATAATATCGCAGGGAGTCTAGTGCCCATTTCACCGCTAGACACTCTTTCTCAATTGGGGCATAGTTTTCTTTGTGGGGTTTCAGTTTCCTGCTAAGATAAATGACTGGGTGCTCTTCTCCGTTCCAGACCTGGGACAACACTGCTCCTAAGCCTACGTCTGACGCATCAGTCTGTACCACAAAGTCCTTAGCAAAGTCAGGTGAGTACAGCACTGGTTGGCTACATAGGGCTTTTTTTTAGAGCCTGGAAGGCTGCTTCAGCCTCCGGAGTCCATTTCACCATGGTAGACTCTTTCCCTTTTGTCAGGTTAGTTAGGGGCACAGCCTGAGAAGCAAAGTGAGGAATGAATCGCCGATAGCATCCAGCAATTCCGAGGAATGCTCGAACCTGCTTCTTGCTGTTGGGGTGCGGCCAACTATTTATGGCTTCCACTTTGTTGATTTGGGGTTTTATTACTCCCCTCCCAATAGTGTACCCCAAATATTTGGCTTCTTCCTGTCCAATGGTACATTTATTTAGATTAGCCGTGAACCCAGCTTCCCTTATGGAGTCCAGCACGGCTTGCACTTTTGGCAGATGTGAGGCCCAATCCATACTGTGGATAATCACATCGTCCAAGCAGGCTGCAACATACTTCTGATGGGGCCTCAGAATTTTGTCCATGTTGCTGGTGCATTTTGTAACCCAAACGGCATTCTTTTATATTGGAATGCCCCCTCTGGTGTTACAAATGCAGTTTTCTCCTTCGCTGACTCAGCTAGGGGAATTTGCCAATACCCCTTGGTGAGATCAAGGGTCGTCATATATCGAGCTGTCCCCAGCCGGTCGATCAGTTCATCTATGCGTGGCATGGGGTAGGTGTCAAATTTTGTAACTTTATTCAACTGCCGGAAATCATTACAAAATCGCCAGCTCCCATCGGGTTTGGGCACTAAAACGATCGGGCTGGACCAGTCACTCTGGGACTCTATCACACCTAATTCAAGCATTCGTTGAACTTCCCCTCGAATTGCCTCCTGTTGGCCCTCCGGTATTCAATAGGGTTTTGGTTTTACCCTCTCACCTGGCGGGGTGATAATGTCATGCACTACCCCAGATGTTTGTCCCGGCAACTCAGAGAACACCTCTCTGTTGCGGAGCACAAACTCTTTCACCTCCTGTTTTTGGGGTTTTGATAAGGTGACTGCTATTCCCACCTCAGGAATTAAGCACACCAAGGTTTCTGCGACTAGGGGTCCCTATTCCTCCAGGCTTTCAACAGATTAATGTGGTATATCTGTTCTGGCTTTCACCGTCCTGGTTGTCTGACCCTGTAGTTAACCTCACTCACTTGTTCAATTATCTCATAAGGGCCCTGCCATTTGGCCAGGAATTTGCTTTCGACCGTAGGGACGAGTTCTAACACCCTCCCCCCCCCCCCCCCCAAGGAGGATCAGTGTTGCAACAGCGAATGTTCATTCACTGTTGTAACACACCTGGGTGGGCTGTGAGCTCAATAGATGCTAATAGATGCTTAAAAAAAACCCACCCCCACAATTGCAATTCACGCACCAGGCACCTGGAAAGGGGCCGGGCGCATGGATAGGGGGGGCGGCAGAAGGGAGGCGGCGCCTGTGTGCCCACAATGGACAGGCCGTCTCTGGTCCCTTCGCCCAATCAGCAGTCAGAGTCCTCCTCACTGAGCTCTGCAGAGAGTAACTCCCCCTGCTCCCCCTGCTTTCTGACAGCTCAGACAAGCTTTATATATTCTGCACTTTGACCGGTTAAAGAGAAAAGATGGCTGCAGATAGACAGGTACAACTTATGTAGGAGGGGTTGTTTCATCTCTGTGCGTCCCCTGAGTATAGGTCTACAGGATGTTCACCTGTCCTAAAATTGCTTCCTCTAATATCACTGCACAGTCTGAGCTTCTCACAGTGTACATTAGAAGCTGCAGGAAGCCCCTCCCTTTATTTCATGCCTGGAGGACGTCCAGCATCATCCAGTTTTTTCTCCCCAGGCCTGCACTTGTCATTCATTGGATTTCAGTTCTTTGAATCATGCAAGCTCACCACCACATGTGTATTGTTGCCAACATTGTCAAAAAAATGAATAGGGGCACTTTGTTGTCTGTAGGCGGAGTCTTATTATAATTAGGAGGTGGGGCATTCATTTGAAGGCTTGGTGTAGCGGTGGGGGGGATGAAAAATGCGGTGTGAACAATGGGCGTAGTTTAAACTAAATATTGGGCGTGGCTTAAAGGGGGTGTGGTTAGAGTCTGAGATGAACAAGAGATGGAGGGAGAAAGAAAGAGAGAGAGAAGGAAAGAAGTCGGGATGGAGGGACAGCAGGCCCAGATCCTACACCACAATACAATATGTGTATTCCAGAAAGTTTAACAATCAGCAGATAAAGATACTCCATACACCTGGTGTTAGCGCTTCAATCATTCCGGCACCATGGTTGTTATGGTATCAGGATGATTGAAGCGCATTATTTCTATTATTACATTGTGATATAAAATGAAATCATTCAACTCACCATAATGCAGAATAAGTGGGGGCCCTGAGGGTGTCACTTGCCGCCATTGCCTGCCACCAGATGCAGCGTTTCACTTGCCACTGTCGCCTGGCACCAGATGCAGTGTGTCACTTGCCACGTCTCCTGCCATCAGATGCAGGGTGTCACTTGCCACCGTCGCCTGGCACCAAATGCAGCGTGTCACTTGCCACCGTCGCCTGGCACCAGATCCAGGGTGTCATTGTCACCGTCGTCTGGCACCAGATGCAGCGTGTCACTTTCCACCAAATGCAGAACCTCATTGGTCACCAGGGGCCAGCACTGGTGATTGGATCTCCACCGCCATTTTACAGAAGACCAGCTTTAGTGGAGGCCGAGGGGAAGAAACAAGAGGCGGAACCCAGGAGGCTGCCAATAGAAATGGAGCTGTCACCAAGCCCCCGCCCCGCAACCAGAGGGCCGCGGGACAGGGAGTTGGCGGCAGCTCCATTTCTGTTGGGAGCCACCCGGGCTCCGCCTCTTGTTTCTTCCCCTTGGCCTCCACAAGAGATGGTCTTCTGTAAAATGGCGGTGGAGATCAAATCACCAGTGCCGGCCCAGGACCTCTAGCCATACTCTGGGAGTTGGGTCAAAGCCAATTTCCTGTGATTTTTCCCAGGACACGGTAAGATGGGGGCAAGGGTCTGAATACTGTGGATGTCCTGGGAAAATTGGGACTGTTGGCAGGTATGCATGTGGGCATTACCTGGGAAAGTGTGTATGCAAATACAGCCTGCCTAGGAATGGCCACTCCTCCAGCCTGACATTACATTTACCCACCTGATGTTTGCATAAATCCTCCCAAGACCCAGCCCACTGCTTAGATCAGGGCTGGGGGTTCCAAAGAGAAGTACTGAGCAGGGTGCTGTGATATTTTCAGGAAGCTACAGTATGTACAGAACCTGCCCACCAGCCATCATCTACCTACATTACATAGAGAAGAACAGAGACCCAGTGATGAAGTCACCAGGTCTAAAATAAGGTATGACTGGGAGGGAGAAACCGGAGAAGGTAACATTTAAGATGATTAAACTTCAGCTTTAATATGTTTCTTAGAAAAGGTTTCTTTTAACACCTTCCCACCCGGCCTATAGGGAGGGAGCACTGTTGTTCTGGGAGGACGTCATATGACATGCTCACAGAACACGCCTCCTGCATGGCCATCTCCTAGATTGTAAGCTCTAATGAGCAGGGCCCTCTGATTCCTCCTGTATTGTAACTGTACTGTCTGCCCTCCTGTTGTAAAGCGCTGCGCAAACTGTTGGCGCTATATAAATCCTGTATAATAATAATAATAATGGGGCCATGCAGCGGCACGATATGTCACTGGCTGTGTCCACCAGACACCAGTGTACCGGGCCACTGCCAACACCATGTGATTGCTGTGACCAATCACAGTAGATCACATGACAATTGTAAACAATAAATGGCTTTCTTTCATGCCATCTATTGTATACAATTGTATTGTTAGCTATGATTGGTCACAGTGATCACATGGTACAGACAGGGCCAATCACAGTACATCTGTACCATGTGATTAGCTTTGGCCAATAACAGCTAATCACAACAAAAGACACAGAATGAATCAGTTTCATTCTGTAAAAATGGTTGTTTATACCAACAAAATTCATTGGTATAGGCAATTTCAATGTGTAAAAAAAAGTATATAAAAAAGTAATAAAAAAGAAAAAAAGAATTATTAAAATGTTACTAACCCCAGGACCCTGGATTCACCATATCTGGTCTCCCACAGTATACAGAACATGGAAATGCAATAGTTTTAGTAAATATAAACTGCTAAATACCTTTTTTCATCAGCAGTATACAGCAGTCTTGTGACTTCTATCATTGTCTGGTAAAGCTTGTAGGAGTTTTCATACTGCACTGAGCTGTCCTATCTGGATCCAGGACCTCTAACCCTCTATCTGGACAGTGCTGATTGGCCCTGTGCTGATCACATGCACTCTCCCAAGAAGAAAAAACTCTCTAGCAATACACACCAAACTGAGCATGTGCAGAGTGACTCAAATGGCTCTGTCTTATCTGGACTTGTTCTGGAGTCAGTGGAAGAAGAGGGATCTGTGCATACAGGATCAAACAGTCTTTTTACACAATGCAGAGGATTAACCCCTTAGGCTCCACAGTGAGTATAACAAGCATGCTATTTTGCGTATACAGACTGATTTTACTGTTGTGGGTTTAGTAACACTTTACATTTTTTTACACACTATCACCAGTCAGTGTCCCTGATCACCACCACACCAGCTATATGATAACGCTGTACTGCACTTTCCTCAGTTTCCAAATAATTGTAACAAAAAATTACATCTTCAAAAAACTCTCCATGCCTCTTACTAAACACCATGGAATGTCTACTTTCCATAAAGGGGTGATTGGGGGATATCTGTACAGTCCTGACTAGAGTTGAGCGAACCCGAACTGTAAAGTTCGGGTTCATACCGGACTTTAGGGTGTCCGTGTCCCGAACCCGGACATTTAAGAAAAAGTTTGGGTTCGGGGTTCAGGTATTTTTTCGTGCCTTTTGAATAGCTGCAGGGCAGCCAATCAACAAACGTTTCACTCGTTTGCCCTTAGAAGCCATCACAGCCATGCCTAATATGCCAGTACATCATGTGACCCAGACTCGATATAAGCTGGAGTCACGTAGCACTGCATGTCACATCATCTCATACTAGTGTATGGAGAAGATATTGCCGCTGCTGCGAGGGACAAATTAGCGTTATAAAATCATCTCATACTGGTGTAGGGAGAGGTTCCTGCTGCTGATGTGAGGGACAGATTAGCGTTATAAAATAATCTCATTCTAGTATAGGGAGAGGTTCCTGCTGCTGGTGTGAGGGACAGATTAGCGTTATAAAATCATCTCATACTGGTGGTGTAGGGAGAGGTTCCTCCTGCTGGTGTGAGGGACAGATTAGCGTTATAAAATCATCTCATACTAGTGTAGGGAGAGGTTCCTGCTGCTGGTGTGAGGGACAGATTAGCATTATAAAAAATCATATAAATTTGTGCTAAATAGTACATTTGCGTCCAGAATGAGGAGAGCGTCAAATAAGGGGCGTGGTTGTGGTGCTGCTGGTGTTGGTGAAGCTCCTGTTGCAAGGAGAGGATGTGGTCGATCTGTGCCAGCTACACGCACAAATGACACACCTTCCTCAGGTGCGAGTAGCCGACAGAACCTTCAACATTATATGGTATGCCGCTCAACGAATGGTGAGCCCAGAACAAGTACAGGCGATAGTAGATTGGGTGACAGACAATGCCTCCAGTTCCTTCACATTGTCTCCCACCCGGTCCCTTGATGAAAGCTCAGAGTTGGCACCTGAACCCTATGGCCATCTGTCTTTCACCTCAGCCCCTTGTAAATCAGCCAAGCAGTCTGAGCCCCAAGCCATGCAGCAGTCTCTTATGCTCTTTGATGACTCTGCTGGTGTGCTTTCCGTGGGCCATCCACATAGCCCTGCCCCAGAAGTGGAAGACATTGAGTGCACCGATGCCCAACCACTTCTGTTTCAGGATGAGGACATGGAAACACCAGCGCAGCACATTTCTGATGATGACGAAACACAGGTGTCAACTGCTGCGGCTTTCTACAGTGTGCAGTCTGACAAGGAGGGCAGTGGTGAAGAGTGGGTGGAAGATGTGGAGGATGATGAGGTCCTAGACCCCACATGGAATGAGGGTCATGCGAGTGACGTGTGGAGTTTGGAGGAAGAGGTGGTGGTCGCACAGAGGCACCAGCACAGCAAAAGAGGAAGCAGGTTGCAAAAGCGGAGCGACCGTCCCCTAGACAGTACGCCTGCTACTACCCACCGCTCCCAAGGACCTAGCACACCAAAGGCAGCTCAAAGGAGTTCCCTGGCGTGGCAGTTCTTCAGACAATGTGCTGACGACAAGACACGAGTGGTTTGCACGCTGTGCAATCAGAGCCTGAATCGAGGCATAAATGTTCTAAACCTGAGTACAACCTGCATGACCAGGCATCTAAATGCAAAGCACGAGCTGCATTGGAATAATTACCTCAAAATCCAAGAAAGGTCTTGGGCTCCTCCTGCTTCCTCTTCTGCTGCTGCCTCGGCCTCTTCCTCCACCTCTACAGTGACAGTGTCACCTGCTACCCAGCAAACAGACAATGTGACAGTAATGCCACCATGTCCGCCACCGTTCCCATGCATTTTCACACCATGGTCCCATGGAATTTTACAGCTGTCCATCTTCCAAACCCTGGAGAGAAAGCGGAAGTACCCCCCTACCCACTCGAGATCCCTGGCCCTGAATGCCAGCATTTCAAAATTCCTGGTCTTTGAAATGCTGTCATTCCGTCTGGTGGACATGGACAGTTTTAAAAACCTGATGGCGGTGGCTGTCCCACAGTACGTGGTTCCCAGCCGCCACTACTTTTCCAGGCGAGCCATCCCTTCCCTGCACAAACAAGTCAGGGACAATATCAAGTGTGCACTGCGCAACGCCATCAGTGGCAAGGTCCACATAACCACTGATACGTGGACCAGTAAGCATGGGCAGGGACGCTATATCTCGCTAACTGCACACTGGGCAAATGTAGTGGCGGGTGGGCCTGAGGCGGATAGCAGTTTGGCGCATGTCCTTCTGCCACCGAGGATTGCAGGGCATTTCTCTTTGCCTCCTGTTGCCTCCTCCTCCTACTCCGCTTCCTCCTCCTCTACCATCTCCTCATCGGGTCAGCGTAACACCTTCACCACCAACTTTAGCACATCCAGGGGGAAACGACAGCAGGATGTTTTAAAACTGATATGTTTGGGGGATAAACCCCACACTGCGCAGGAGCTGTGGACGGGCATTGAACAACAGACCAATGAGTGGTTGTTGCCACTGAGCCTCAAGCCCAGCCTGGTGGTGTGCGACAATGGCCGAAATCTCGTAGCGGCTCTGGGCCGAGCCCGTTTGACGCACATCCCTTGCCTGGCGCATGTGCTGAATTTGGTGGTACAGAATTTTCTAAAAAACTACCCGGATATGTCAGAGCTGCTGCAGAAAGTGCGGGCCGTCTGTGAGCGCTTTTGGCGTTCTCACCCTGCTGCTGCTCGCCTGTCTGCACTGCAGCAGAACTTCGGCCTTCCCGCTCACCATCTCCTATGCGACATGCCCACAAGGTGGAACTCCACCGAGCAGCAGCAGGCAATAGTGGAGTTTCAGCTGCAGCATGCACGGGTCAGTCGCTCTGCAGAACAGCAACACTTCACCACCAACGAGTGGGCCTCCATGCGAGACCTGTGTAGTGTATTGCGGTGTTTCGAGTACTCTACCAACATGGCCAATGCCGATGACGCTGGTCTCATTGTTACTATCCCACTTCTATGTCTCCTTGAAAAAAAACAGAGGACAGCTTGTCTTTGCCTCTGGGCAGCCTGGCACACGAGCGACTACATGCTGCAGTGCCTGCGTAACGACAACCGAGTTGCCCACATTGTAACTTGTGCTGATTACTGGGTGGCCACCCTGCTGGATCCCCGTTACAAGGACAACGTGCCGTCCTTAATTCCCTCACTGGAGCGTGAGAGGAAGATGCGCGACTACAAGCGCACACTGGTAGAGGCGCTGCTGAGGGCATTCCCAAATGACACCAGGGGCTCAGTGGAAGCACAAGGCGAAGGCAGAGGAGGAGGAAGAGGTCGCCAATGCAGCTGTGGCACCCCCAGCACCTCAGAAGGCAGGGTTAGCATGGCCGAAATGTGGAAAAGTTTTGTCAGCAGCCCGCCACAACAAACAGCACCAACAGCTGATAGGCAAGGTCTTAGCAGAAGGCAGCATTTCAGCAACATGGTGCAAGAGTATGTGGGCACACGCCTACACGTACTGCCTGATGGGTCTGCCCCATACAACTTCTGGGTCTCCAAATTGGCCACATGGCCTGAGCTTGCCCTTTATGCCTTGGAGGTGCTGGCCTGCCCTGCAGCCAGTGTATTGTCGGAACGTGTGTTTAGCATGGCAGGGGGCGTTATCACAGACAACCAGCCATTTGTCCACATCCAACGTGGACAAGCTAACCTTTATTAAAATGAATCAGGCATGGATCCCACAAGACTTGTCTGTACCTTGTGCAGAATAAACATTTAGACCGGACTCACACAGCCATTCATATACTTAAGTGAACTTATCCTTTTTTTTTTTGAATATGTCTCAATATTTTGGGGGCTACCCCAATTAGAAAAAAAACCCAAACAAACAAAAAACAGCATTGGCTACCTCCTACTCCACATCCACCTCCTCCTCCATTTTTATTTTTTTATGTGATTTTAAGTTGTTTCCCTATCCATATTTGTTTGCAGGGCACTTGTCCTACTCTTACCCCGATTTTGCTTCCTTTTGCAGCCCTCTAGTCCTTTCCAGGAATTTTTTAGAGCCATTTTTGTGCCCAAAAGTTTGGGTCACCAATGACTTCAATGGGGTTCGGGGTCAAGTTCGGGGCCAAACTCAAACTTTTTTGCGAAGTTCCGCCGAACCCGAACATCCAGGTGTCCGCTCAACTCTAGTCCTGACATCTCAGGGCCTCAAGACATGAGATACGCCGTTGGTGCATCAGGATTGGTCAATTTGTCAGACATATCCCATAGTCTGTGGATCACACATGTAGCAGAATACATTTGGACCTACAGGTATGAATTAAGAAAGATTATTTATTTGCACAATTTTATAACAGAAACAATGTGTTTTTTTTTTCAAAATTTCCGGTCTTTTTTTTGTTTATTTATTAAAAAAATAAAAACCCAGTGGTGATTAAAAAGAAAGCTCTATTTGTGAAAGAAAAACATGATAACCATTTCATATGGGTGCAGTGTTGCTTGACCGTGTAATTGTCATTT
Organism: Glandirana rugosa; assembly: GCA_018402905.1. Taxonomy (NCBI): domain Eukaryota; kingdom Metazoa; phylum Chordata; class Amphibia; order Anura; family Ranidae; genus Glandirana; species Glandirana rugosa. The sequence continues at coordinate 1,550,999 of BLSH010437196.1, forward strand.
AAAGTGTGAGAGCGCTGGAAGCTGAAAATGGGCCTGGGCAGGAAGAGGGGTAAAACTGCCTGGTATTGCAGTGATTAAAGTGAACCAGTTTTGTCCCTGTCAGCAGCTTATACTTTCCTTCCTTTCACTGCCGCTTTTGTGCATAAAATGCTACAATCAACTCACACCCACCGGCCACTTTATTAGGTACACCTTGCTAGTAGCAGGTTGGACCCCCCTTTTGCCTTCATTCTTGGTGGCATAGATTCAGCAAGGTGTTGGAAACATTCCTCAGAGATTTTGGTCCATAGAGACATGATAGCATCAAGTGGTTGCTGCACATCCATGATGTGACTCTCCCGTTCCACCACATCCCAAAGATGCTCTATTGGATGAGATGTGGGGAGTGTGGAGGCCATTGGAGTGCAGTGACCTCCTCATTGTCCAGTGGTGAGATGATTGGAGCTTTGTGAGATGGTGCATTATCCTGCTGGAAGGAGCCATCAGAAGATGGGGACACCGCAGTCATAAAGGGATGGACATGGTCAGCAACAATACTCAGGTAGGCCGTGGGGTTTAAGCAATGCTCAATTGGTACTAAGGGGCCCAAAGTGTGCCAAGAAAATATCCCCCACACCATTACACCACCACCACCAGCCTGAACCGGTGATACAAGGCAGGATGGATCCATGCTTTCATGTTGTTTACACCAAATTCTGACCCTACCATCTGAATGTCGCAGCTGAAATCGACTCATCAGACCAGGCAACGTTTTTCCAGTCTTCTATTGTCCAATTTTGGTGAGCCTGTGGCAATTGTAGCCTCAGTTTCCTGTTCTTAGCTGACAGGGGTGGCACCCGGTGTTATCTTCTGCTGCTGTAGCCCATCTGCTTCAAGGTTCGATGTGTTGTGTGTTCAGAGATGGTATTCTGCATACCTTAGTTGTAAGGAGTGGTTATCTGAGTTACTGTTGCCTTTCTATAATCTTGAACCAGTCTGCCCATCCTCCACTGACATCAACATCATCCACACAACTGCCGCTCACTGGATATTTTCTCTTTTCGGACCATTCTATGTAAACCCAAGAGAGGGTTGTGTGTGAAAATCCCAGCAGATCAGCAGTTTTCAGATCAGATCAGATATTTTCTCTTTTTCAGTCCATTCTCTGTAACCCCGAGAGATGGTTGTGGGTGAAAATCCCAGCAGATCTGCAGTCTTTGAAATACTCAGACCAGCCCTCCTGGCACCAACAACCATGCCACATTCAAAGTAACTTAACCACTTCCTGACCGTGTTGTATACCTATACTGCTGCACTCTGGCAGTGTTGCACAAATCGCCGCACGCTGCATGAGTGTGCCCATGGGTTGGGTGGACTTGATGTCCGCCAGCGACCCGCAATCGCCTAATTCAGAGGCAGAACGGGGAACCGCCGCTGTAAACACAGAGATTCCCCGTTCTGTCAGGCAGCATGACAGTGTTCTACTGATCCCAGTGATCGGGATCAGTTAGATCTCTGCTGCCCCTGCCAGCCCAGCCCCCTCACAGTTAGAACACAGTGAGGGAAGACAGTTAACCCCTAGATCGCCCCCTACAGGATAACCTCTTCCCTGTCAATGACATTTACACAGTAATCAGTGGCTATTTTTAGATCTGATCGCTGTATAACTGTCATTGGTCCCAAAAAAGCATCAAAAATTTCCGATCTGTCAGCCGCAATATCGCAGTCCTGATAAAAATCGCAGATCGCCGCCGTTACCAGCAAAAAATTAAAATAATAATAAAAACGCCATAAATCAATTCCCATAGTTTGTAGACGCAATAACTTTTGCGCAAACCAATCAATAAACGCTTTTTGCGATTTATTTATCAAAAATATATAGAGAAGAATACATTTTGGCATAAACTGAGGAATACATTCGTTTTTTTACTTTTTTTTGGATATTTATTATAGCAAAAAGTAAAAAATATTGTTTTTTTTTTATTTCAAAATTGTCGCTCTTTGTTTGTTTATAGCGGTGATCAGAAGTGATGCAGAGGGGATCAAATACCACCAAAAGAAAGATCTGTTAGTGGGGAAGAAAAGGACATCAAATTTCATTTGGGTACAACGTCGCACGACCGCGCAATTGTCAGTTAAAATGACGCAGTGCCGAATCACAAAAAGTGATCCGGTCAGGAAGGGGGTAAATCCCCTTTCTTCCCCATTCCAATGCTCAGTTTAAACTTCAGCAAGTCGTCTTCACCACGTCTAGATGCCTAAATGCATTAAGTTGCTGCCATGTGATTGGCTGATTAACAATTTGTGTTACCAAGCAATTGAACAGGTGTACCTAATAAAGTGGCCGTGAGTGTGTAAGGAACATGAAATAAAAGAGTAGAAGCCGTGTCACTTTTGATAACTAGAGTAGTTAGTGAACTCTTCCCTTCTGCTGAACGTTGAGCATTATACAATAGGCTGGGTGATGACGAAGGCCCTGTATATACAATACATGTATACAGGTGTTACACATCACATCTGTTCCCTCATCATCTTCTGTCCGCAGATAAAATGCAAACACAGCTGAAAATAGAAAGCAGGGAAATAAATCATCAGATCTCCATATCACCGCACACCCTCCATCCCGAGATTTTACAGGAACTTCAAAGAATCCGGAGCTCTGGAGGTTTGTAAAAGGGGGAGGTGTGATGAGAGGGATCAGATCTGTCATCCCTGACACCCTTCATTCTCTCTTTATTAGCTGCATGCTTGCTCCAGGTCACTGACTCATCCCCAGCTTTTTAACTCTCCATAACCTCCCTACGTTCTATGTGAGCACCATGAAAGCAGCATACTCCTGTGAGCCTAGGCCACCACGTGACACACCCCCTGGGGGCGAGGCTATAGAAGTCTAGGCTCACAGGAAGCTATTCAACGGACAGGAAGTGAGGCGAGGCATTCCCTTGAAAACGTGTGCTGCATGAAACGCGTTGGGCTGTGCCTATTTGCTGATGTCCATGTGTTCGGAGCTGCAGCCACCTCAAAGTTTTACTATGATATAAAACTTTTATGGATTAAGGATTTTAAGTCGATAAATACTACACTATCCACTTCACCTCTGGAAGATTTACCCCCTCCTTAACCACTTGCCGACCGTCAATCGGCAATTGACGGCGGCAAGGGGGCTCTGTAACGCGGATCGCCGTCATACGACGGCGGCCGCGTGATCGAGCCTAGTGAGCGCGCGCGCGCCGCCGGAGGCGCGCCCGCGCGCTCACTGTGTCCGAGGAGGGCCGGAGAGCGGGTGCGGCGGCTTCGATTGCCGCCAGCTACCCACGATGGCCCCCCCGGAGCGAAGGAGTGGAGGTCCGTGTAAGTAAACACGGACCTCCGCTCTGTGTGAGGGGGAAGGGCTGTGATCACAGCCTTCCTGTATACGAAGGCTGTGACCACTTCCCTTCCCCAGCTAGGGCAGTCCCCATACAGTTAGAACACGCCCAGGGAACATAGTTAACCCTTAGAGCGCCCCTGCAGGTTAACCCCTTCACTGCCAATGATATTTACACAGTAATCAGTGCATTTTTATAGCACTGATCGCTGTATAAATGCCAATGGTCCCAAAAAAGTGTCAAAATGTTCCGACATGTCCGCTGAAATATCGCAGTACCGCAAAAAATCGCAGATCGCCGCCATTATTAGTAAAAAATAAAAAAAAAATAAAAACCCCAAAAATGAATTCTCATCACCCGTAAACGTGACCACTTTTGCGCAAACCAATCAATAAACGCTGATTGCGATTTTTTTTATATCGCAAATATGAGGGAGAATATAAATCGGCCAAAAACGGTGAAAAAAAATGTTTTTTTATATTTTTTTTTTTGGATTTGTATTTTAGCAAAAAGTAAGAAATTTGGGTTTTTTTGCAAAATTGTCGCTCTTCTTTTGTTTATAGCGGCGATCAGAAATGACGCAGAGGGGATCAAATACCACCAAAAGAAAGCTCTATTTGTGGGGAAAAAAGGACGCAAATTTCGTTTGGGTACAACGTTGCACGACCGCGCAATTGTCAGTTAAAGCGATGCAGTGCCGAATCGCAAAAAGGGCTCCGGTCCTAAAGCTGGAAATCCTTCCGGTCCTTAAGTGGTTAACCACTTCAGGATTTCACACTTTAGGACCAGAGCACTTTTTGCGATTCGGCGCTGCGTCGCTTTAACTGACAATTGCGCAGTCGTGCGACGTTGTACCCAAACAAAATTTGCGTCCTTTTTTTCCCCACAAATAGAGCTTTCTTTTGGTGGTATTTGATCATCGCTGCATCATTTCTGATCACCCCTATAAACAAAAGCGACAATTTTGCAAAAAAACCCACATTTCGCTAAAATACAAATCCAAAAAAAAACAATTCTTTCCATCGGTTTTGGCTGATTTATATTTTTTCTCATATTTTTGGTAAAAAAATTCACAATTGGCGTTTATTGATTGGTTTGCGCAAAAGTTGCCACGTTTACGGATGATGAGAATTAATTTCTGGGGTTATTTTTTTTATTTTTATTTTTTACTAGTAATGGCGGCGATCTGTGATTTTTAGCGGTACTGCGATATTGCGGCGGACATGTTGGATCATTTTGACACTTTTTTGGGACCATTGGCATTTATACAGCGATCAGTGCTATAAAAATGCACTGATTACTGTGTAAATGCCATTGGCAGTGAAGGGGTTAACCTGCAGGGGAAGCTCTAAGGGTTAACTGTGTTCCCTGGGCGTGTTCTAACTGTATGGGGGCTGCCCTAACAGGGGAAGGGAAGTCATCACAGCTTCCATGTAGAGGAAGGCTGTGATCACAGCCCTTCCCCCTCTCACAGAACAGAGGTCCGTGTTTACTTACACGGACCTCCGTTCTTTCAGTGCGGGGGGGCATCGCGGGTAGCCGGCGGAGATCGAATCCACCGCACCCGCTCCCTGGCCCCCCCCCCCCGAACACAGTGAGCGCGATCTCGCAGGCGGTTTGCGTTATCGAGCCACTTTGTCGCCGTCAACCTGCGGTTGACGGTCGGCAAGTGGTTAATGACCAGGCAATTTTTTTGCAATGTGGCTCTGCGTTATTTTAACTGACAATTGCGTGGTCGTACAGCGCTGTACCCAAATTAAATTGATGTCCTTTTTTCCCTCATAAATAGAGCTTTCTTTTGGTGATATTTGATCCCCTCTGCCGTTTTTAGTTTTTGCGCTATAAACAAAAAAACAAACGTCAATTTTTTAAAATAAAACAATATTTTTTTATTTTCTGCTATAAAAACATTCCCAATAAAAAATGGGAAAATATCAAATTTCTTCATCAACTTAGACCAATATGTGTTCTGCTACATATGTTTGGTAAAAAAAAAAAAATATCCCAATAAGCGTATATTGATTGGTTTCCGCAAAAGCGATAGCATCTATAAACTATGGTATATATTTTTGGAATTTTTATTTATTTATTTACTAGTAATGGCAGTGATCGGCAACTTATAGTGGGACTGCGACACTGCAGCGAACAAATTGGACCCCTAACTAACACTTTTGATACTTTTTTTTGGGGACCAGTGACACTAATACAGTGATCAGTGCTAAAAATATGCACTGTCACTGTACTACTGACACTGGCTGGGAAGAGGTTAACATCTGGGACTATCATAAGGTGCATCTCTTGGCGCTCTATACAACCTTCCCCAGGCTTTACGGTATGTTTTTTTTCTGCACTGTTATATTCTTACACCGCTATGTAGGGGGATGGAATTTCCATACGCCAAATGTGTGTATTCATATATGTTATTCTCTGTATTCTTATATGTTATTCCTTGCTGATTCTTCCAATAAAAAGTTTGAAACAACATCAGAGACAATCAAAAGGTTGAATGTATTCCTAGGGAGTGCTTTCTAACTGTGTGGGGGAGGTGCTTGTACTGCGGGAAAGCAGAGATCTGTGTTTCTGCTTAGCAAGATCACTGCCTACCCTTGTTACAGAATGGCGCTCTGCCCGTGCCTCACAACAATAACAACAATGAGGGGCTGATTTTTGGTATAAGAACAGACCCAGGACAGTCGTTTAAGCCCCTGTGTGCTTGACCCTTTTGCTGATTGGGTGTTTTTTTATTTATTTATTTATTTTTTTACACAAGATAAAATGCACGTTTGACCTTATGATAATTTAAAACTCGCTGAAATTTTACATATTGCCAGAAAAACAGAAAACCTGTAAAATACAAAGATGATAGTTGAAAATGTTTATGCTACAAAATATTTGCACAGCAGCTTATCAAACTTATATTTTCAGTAAATTATTTTCAAAAATTAAAATTAGTGAACACAAATACAATAAAATCCCTGTTTTTTTTTTGTTTTTTTGTTGTTTTTTTTTAATATAAAAGATGAAATTGTAAAAAAATAGATGCCAAACATCTCAAGTGTAAAAATTGTGTGTGCCCCTTAATTGGCAACAAATTAGTATACTCAATATTGTCCATAAAAAATTCTTTAGAGGTCGTTTAACGTTAACCATTAATTAATAATTGCCCTAGAATAGTTTCTCTCACCATGGAGTGCACATGTTGTTTACGTATGCATGTGCGTTATGGGTGCGAGGATTTTTAGGTAAGGTTTTTTTAAAATGTAGTTTTTTTTAATTTGATTTTATCAGCTTTTGTTTTTATTTCATTTTTTTTTTCAATTAATTACTTTCACAAGATAAGCCCACTATGTGATATTATTTTGCATCAGATCTCTAATATCTCCTTTGCACTGGAGGGGGTCAGATTAGATGAGGGGAACTTGCACTTTTTACATTGGTAGAAGAGATTTCCGCCTTCTACATTGAAAAGGTTAAAAATCACAAAGACCACCTCAATTTCACCTTCCTTATTGACTTCAATGCATATTCCCAAAACGGCAAAATTTCCAGATTTTCACCAAAATTTAATGGAAATAAAATCGTTAATTCCATTCATTCCTATCTGGAGTCATTTTAAAGATTTTTCAAAAAGTTTTCGCTTTGCATGGTTTAATACAGAGGTCTCCAAACTTTTTAAACAGTAGACCAGTTTAATGCAGACTTTTGGCTGGCCAGACTTTGATCTTTGGGAGTAGAAAAGGTCTCTAAGTCAGTGGAAATAAAGAAGTCCCATCTTTGGTGTCAGTGGGAGGAATTGCTCCCCATCATTTGTGTCATTGGGAGAAATTATGCCCCATCGTTGGTGTCATTGGGAGGAATTGTGCCCAATCGTTGGTGTCATTGGGAGGAATTGTGCCCAATCGTTGGTGTCATTGGGCCCAACTGTTTTTGTCAGTGGGAGGAATTGTGCCCTATCCTTGGTGTCATTGGGAGGAATTGTACCTCATTGTTGGTGTCATTGGGAGAAATTGTGCTCCTCTGTTGGTGTCGGTAGGAGTTGTGCCCCATCATTCGTGTCAGTGAGACGAATTGTGACCCATAATTGATGTTATTGGGCCAATTTGTTGGTGTCATTGAGAGGAATTGTGCCCCATCGTTGGTGTCAGTAGGAGGAATTGTGACCCATTGTCACATACCTGGTGGTGGAGCCTGCAACTGCCGAGGACAGCCTCTCTTACAATCCTGACTCAGGAACCCCTGATATAGCGAACAGGAGGCTCAAGAGTGCAGAATGGCACGAGTGCTTGACTGGAACACAGGTGTGGTGGTCACAGGCAGGGCTGGAGATGCAGCTAGCTGGAGCCGTAGAGGAACTCTGGGAAACAGCGGACGATAGCCCCGTCCGGCTGAACCAAGCAGGTGATGCTGGATGGGAAGGCCAGAGATAGACTGGATCAGACAGCAGGCAGGCAGGCAGATCAGGAACCGAGGAGCAGGCAGAAGGATGGTCAGACACAGGTTGGGTCGGCAACGGGCTGGTAGAGTGGTACCTAGGGGCAGGCAAAAGGATCGTCAAGGAAAGCCAAAGGTCAGGGCAGGCAGATAGCAGCGGTGTCAGGATCAAGCCGGTAGGTCAGAAGAACAGGTACAGCAGATAGACAGGTAACAGGAATCTCAGGAACATTGTAGGCCAAACGGCATTGATCCCATGTCACTGTCCGGTTTAAATAGCCCCTTTGGCGCCAATAACGGTTACGAACGGGAATGCGCGCCTCCCGGTCACGTGTGCACACGAACGTTCGTGCCGTCCGTTCGTTCCTGCATGCGCCTGTGCACCGTGTTTCTTCTTATGGAAACATGAGTTCTCCGTCTTTCCTGACACCCATCCTTGGTGTCATTGGAAGGAATAGTACCCCATCATTGTTGTGATTGGGCCCAATTGTTGGTGTCATTGGAAGGAATTGTACCCTATCATTGGTGTGGTTAAGCCCAATTGTTGGTGTTATTGGAAGGAATTGTGCTCCTTCATTGGTGTCGGTGGGAGGAATCGTGCCTCATTATTTGTGTCATTTTGCCCAATTGTTGGTGTCATTGGAAGGAATTGAATTTTGAACTGCTATTTAACTCCTTCCCGTCTCCGCTTAGCTATTATTTTCCTGCTGATTATTTTATTCCTATTTTTCTGTTTAATGAGAAATTTTTAGAGAATTAAAGAATTCTCATTAAGAAAAACACAAAATTGAAAAAAAAAAAAAGCCAAGAGCCTACAGCGCAGGCATCCAGTACTGGAAGGGGATCCAAAGACATCCTCTCAGAATCCCACTTCCTGTGAGTCCCCCTGGGCCGCACACCCAGCGTGCTCTGTGACCGCTGTGTCTTGGTAAATGGTCAATCACAGCGGCCCTTTACCATGTGATCCTGCTGTGTCCAATTACAATTGATCACATGTAAACAGACTTGCTGGTTATCAACATTTCCTCCCACGCTGTGTTTATGTGAGGAAAGGAGAGCCATTAACTGGCAAGACTGGCAGTATATCGTTTACACTCATAATCAGTGCCAATTAGCGCCCATAAGTACAGCTGTCAGTGCCCATCAGTACCACCTATTATTGCTCATCCGTGCTGCCTATCAGTGCCCATCAGTGCTGCCTCATCAATGCCTCATCATCAGTGCCCATCAGTGCACATCAGCGCAGTCTTAGCAGTGCCCATCAGTGCCACCAAAAGAAAGTTCTATCTGTGTATATATATATATATACACTCAATCTCACAAAAGTGAGTACACCCCTCACATTTTTGTAAATATTCTATTATATCTTTTCATGTGACAACACTGAAGAAATGACACTTTGATACAATGTAAAGTAGTGAGTGTACAGCTTGTATAACAGTGTAAATTTGCTGTCCCCTCCAAATAACTCAACACACAGCCATTAATGTCTAAACCACTGGCAACAAATGTGAGTACACCCCTAAGTGAAAATGTCCAAATTTGGGCCCAATTAGCCATTTTCCCTCCCCGGTGTCATGTGACCCATTAGTGTTACAAGGTTTCAGGTGTGAATTTGGAGCAGGTGTGTTAAATTTGGTGTTATTGCTCTCACTCTCTCATACTGGTCCCTGGAAGTTCAACATGGCACCTCATGGCAAAGAACTCTCTGAGGATCTGAAACAAAGAATTGTTGCTCTACATAAAGATGGCCTAGGCTATAAGAAGATTGCCAAGACTCTGAAACTGAGCTGGCCAAGACCATACAGCGGTTTAACAGGACAGGTTCCACTCAGAACAGGCCTCACCATGGTGGACCAAAGAAGTTGAGTGCACATGCTCAGCGTCATATCCAGAGGCTGTCTTTGGGAAATAGATGTATGAGTGCTGCCAGCTTTCCTGCAGAGGTTGAAGGGGTGAGGGGTCATCCTGTCAGTGCTCAGACCATTCGCCGCACACTGCATCAAATTGGTCTGCATGGCTGTCTTCCCAGAAAGAAGCCTCTTCTAAAGATGATGCACAAGAAAGCCCGCAAACAGTTTGCTGAAGACAAACAGACTAAGGATATGGTTTACTGGAACCATGTCCTGTGGTCTGATGAGACCAAGATAAACTTATTTGGTTCAGATGGTGTCAAGCGTGTGTGGCGGCAACCAGGTGAGGAATACAAAGACAAGTGTGCCTTGCCTACAGTCAAGTATGGTGGTGGGAGTGTCATGGTCTGGGGCTGCATGAGTGCTGCCAGCACTGGGGAGCTACAGTTCATTGAGGGAACCATGAATGCCAACATGTACTGTGACATACTGAAGCAGAGCATGATCCCCTTCTTTCGGAGACTGGGCCACAGGGCAGTGTTCCAACATGATAACGACCCCAAACACACCTCCAAGAGGACCACTGCCTTGTTAAAGAAGCTGAGGGTAAAGGTGATGGACTGGCCAAGTATGTGTCCAGACCTAAACCCTATTAAGCATCTGTGGGGCATCCTCAAATGAAGGTGTAGGAGTGCAAGGTCTCTAACAGCCACCAGCTCTGTGATGTCATCATGGAGGAGTGGAAGAGGATTCCAGTGGCAACCTGAGAAAGCGCTGGTGAACTCCATGCCCAAGAGGGTTAAGGCAGTGCTGGAAAATAATAGCCACACAAAATATTTACACTTTGGGCCCAATTTAGACATTCCACACCTGAAACCTTGTAACACTGAGTCACATGACACCTGGGAGGGAAAATGGCTAATTGGGCCCAATTTGGACATTTTCACTTAGGGGTGTACTCACTTTTGTTGCCAGCGGTTTAGACATTAATGGCTGTGTGTTGAGTTATTTTGAGGGGACAGCAAATTTACACTGTTATACAAGCTGTACACTCACTACTTTACATTGTAGCAAAGTGTCATTTCTTCAGTGTTGTCACATGAAAAGATAGGATAACATATTTACAAAAATGTGAGATGTGTACTCACTTTTGTGAGATACTGTATATCCCCACACCTTTGTGAATCACACAAAAATATCTGTGTTTTAGGACACCACATGCGTCCTCCAGGCTCCCAAAGCTCTCACCTCCAGTTTAGAATAAACCAGCATATATAATCAGATTCTCCAAAAGACCACATCAGCCTTCGTCCACGGGGTCTCCCTTAGAACACCAATTCACATCTCCAGGAAATATACTGGCCAGCGGTCGCATGAATGCCTAAAACATCTTAAAGGCACAGTACTTTAATATATTTCCTGGAGATGTGAATTGGTGTTCCAAGTGAAACCCCTGTGGATGGAGGCTGAAGTGGTCTTTTTGAGAGGTCCAGATATAACGTTGTTCCAAAAAGAAAAAGTACTAACGCGTTTCAGGGGTTCAAAAATGCCTCCTTCATAAGCGCTTGATTGGAAACAATGTGAATGTGGTGCTTCAACATCCATTTTTGGAAACAGTCAACAGTCGAAACCCAACAGCGGTTCTATCCCTTTCCTTAATATATTCAGTTGTAGTGTTGAGCGAACCCGGACTGTAACGTTCGGGTCCGTACCAAACTTTCGGGTGTCCGTGGCACGGACCCGGACCCGGACATTTCAAAAATCGTTCGGGTTCGGTCCGGGGTTCTGCTATTTTACTCCACGTGTTGAGAAGCTGCAGGGCAGCCAATCAACAAGCGTTTCACTGGTTTGCCCTTAGAAGCCATCACAGCCATGCCTACTAATGGCATGGCTGTGATTGGCCAGTGCATCATGTGACCCAGCCTCTTTATAAGCTGGAGTCACAGTGCTGAAGTCACATGCTCCTTGGGTTAGTGTAGGGAAAGGAAGCTGAAAGCTTGAGGGACAGATTTGAGACATTTTAAGACCTGATCCTGCATCCTGAGATAGATTACTTTACTACTGCTGTCTGTGCTGTTGCTCTGAGGACAGATAGCAGAAATTAGAGATTTCACATA
>BLSH010437196.1:1589099-1608135 GCA_018402905.1 Glandirana rugosa
ACGAAAGACTTACGGACAAAAACCGACAAAAAAAAAAAAAAAAAATGTTTGGTTTGTCCCTAAAACGTACCCTTATGGTATACCGACAGTCAACGCCGTACCAGGGTAACTGAAGTTACCCGTAATACCACCAAAAGAAAGCTCTATTTGTGGGAAAAAAAGGACGCAAATTTCGTTTGGGTACAACGTTGCACGACCGCGCAATTTTCAGTTAAAGCGACGCAGTGCCGAATCACAAAAAGGGCTCTGGTCCTAAAGGGGGAAATCCTTCCGGGGCTGAAGTTGCTAGTCTACATGAGCCCTTAATCCCTAAATGAGGGATTTAACCATTTTGGCAGTTATTAGCAAATGAGCTACAGAGTAGATTTTTAGACCTAAACAAGCGGCATGCATACACATGCTGGGCCCACAATGCAATTTTAACTTGGCACGTCAAGTCTGACAGGTTGCACTGCCTGTCAAACTTGCCCATTGAAGTCAATGGGACCATGCCGCAACTGACAGCCATATGGTATTCCCATGCAAAATCCCTGTTTGGTTTGTAAAAAAAAAAAAAAAAAACAGCCAAAAACAGGCATTCAGAAAGCAACAGTATTGCTTCTTCAATGACTGCTCACCTCTTCACAGCCACATTGGATCACTTTTCAGGGGGGGAATTAACACTGCCACTTGTGTGAAAGAGGCTATAGCTACTTACATTGTTAGTAAATGGACTGACCAAATGGCTCACCATGGAACAGTAACATGTAGCAGCAATCAATCTGGCTATACACTAGTAGAATTTTGTGAACATTTTTTGTTTTAAAATCATTCGTTTGATTTAGTGGAGGTCACGTCGATATTTGTTTTCAACCGCAATGACGAGAACGCTCAAAGCAGAAGGATGGGGATTTTTTCTCAAACAACCACATTTCTAACAGCTCCTCATGGGCTTCTGCAGGGATCAGTCAGCTTCAGCACGACATAAAGTTTTGCAAAAAAGATTATGGCACAATGTACCCATATTTGCATAAAATACATTTATTGTAATTTGAATTTATTTTTTTATTTGCAAATGAGCCTACAAAGCATTGCAGCTGTGATCAGTGGACTGCAGGTGCAATGCCAGGTTTCTGAAGACTCTTCCACCAGCTCCCTCTCCGTACCTCTGTAGGGGCTTTCACAGTGAGGAGTTTTCCAAGCACTTTTGCGTTAAAAAAAGCGCCTGAAAAGCTCACGAAACCTGCTTCCCGTTAAAATCAATGGATGCTTTCACACTGGGGCGGTGCGCTGGCGGGGAGGTGAAAAAACTCCTGCAAGCAGCATCATTGGAGCATGTTTGGAGAGCTAAAAAAAAGCACCTCAAAAGTGCCCCTCTCTATTGAAATGAATGGAAAACGCATGAAAAGCGCCTGAAAAGTTCTTCAAAGGTGCCTGAAAAGCACCAGAAAAGCGCTCAGTCTTTTACTGGCGGGTTAGAAGCGCCTCAGCGTGAAAGGGGTCTTAGAGAGCTGGAGGAAGTGTCAATGGACCAAGAGTGGGGTGATCACCGCACTTGAATCCATTGAGGATTGCAAATCTGTGTGCCTTGGTGGAAGATGGAACTTGTCGTTTATTCCTTTGCAGAGCTCTGTGAATGGATGAGGTGGCTGTGCAGGGTCCAGGCACATCAAGGCTGACAGCTGCTGTCAGGGAAGGACCCTTTTGTGGGCATGGTGGGTCTTCTTGACTCCATGTTACATAAATATGGGTGTAATGTGTAACTTGGTCCTAAAGCCTTTAGCTCTTTCTCAAAGACTGCTAGCAGCTCATTTGAAGTGATGGCCGTTACCCCCTTATAATCTGTGTTTATCATCTCCAAATTTGATCTGCAGGGAGTTTTAAAGGCTTCAGTAAAGATGCTGGAAACCATGCTGTGAGCTTTGCAAACTCAATGTATAAGCTTGCTGTACCCTTTGCTCTTTCACAAGCTCATGTTATCAAGCCAACAATGTCTGGGATTACCCCAATGCAGCATTAAAGTGGTTGGATCGAATATCGGCTGGTACAGCAGGGACGGGCTCAGATTCAATCCATTTATGGGCATGCTGGTTGTACTAAAGTCAGTCCATTGATCTATGGCCACTAGCAGCAATCATTGTGTTCTGCCTGCCGGAAAGACGTGGGATACACTGCCTCCCCAGCCCCAAAGCCCCCCCGCGCCGGCACAACACAATAGCGCTACAGGAAGTATTTCCCTCTCAGCACTGACTTTGTGGATGGGTGAATCTAGCGTTTCTCTTTCCTTAACCACTTAAGGACCGGAAGGATTTCCAGCTTTAGGACCGGAGCCCTTTTTGCGATTCGGCACTGCGCCACTTTAACTGAAAATTGTGCGGTCGTGCGATGTTGTACCCAAATGAAATTTACGTCCTTTTTTTCCCACAAATAGAGCTTTCTTTTGGTGGTATTTGATCACCGCTGCGTCATTTATGATTGCCGCTATAAACAAAAGAAGAGCGACAATTTTGCAAAAAAACCCAAATTTCTTACTTTTTGCTAAAATACAAATCCAAAAAAAAAATATAAAAAAACATTTTTTTTCATCGGTTTTGGCCGATTTATATTCTTCCTCATATTTGTGATAAAAAAAATCGCAATCAGCGTTTATTGATTGGTTTGCGCAAAAGTGGCCATGTTTACGGATGATGGGGTTTTTATTTTTTTATTTTTATTTTTACAAGTAATGGCGGCGATCTGCGATTTTTAGCGGTACTGCGATATTGGGGCGGACATGTCGGAACATTTTGACACTTTTTTGGGACCATTGGCATTTATACAGCGATCAGTGCTATAAAAATGCACTGATTACTGTGTATATGCCATTGGCAGTGAAGGGGTTAACCTGCAGGGGGTGCTCTAAGGGTTAACTGTGTTCCCTGGGCGTGTTCTTACTGTGGGGGGGCTGCCCTAGCTGGGGAAGGGAAGTGATCACAGCCTCCATGTAGAGGAAGCCTGTGATCACAGCCCTTCCCCCCTCACAGAACGGAGGTCCGTGTTTACTTACACGGACCTCCGTTCTTTCACTCGGGGGGGGCATCGCGGGTGGCCGGCGGAGATCGAATCCGCCGCACCCGCTCCCTGGCCCTCCCCGGACACAGTGAGCGCGCGGGCGCGCCTCCGGCGCGTGCTCACTGGGCTCGATCTCGCGGCCGCCGTCATATGACGGCGATCCGCGCTATCGAGCCACACTGTCGCCGTCACTTGCCGATCAACCGTCGGCAAGCGGTTAAACTCGTTGTTGCGGGAAAGAAAATCAAAGCATCTATAGCTTGCCTAAAGGTCAACCTGGGTGGAAAGCACAAGGTCCAACAGGAAAAATCAATTTTACCCCTTCCCGCCTACACTATAGCCGAAATACGGTTATGGCACAGGCTTAATTTGTCAGGAGGGCATACATGGACCAGGGCTGTCTTTAACATAGGGCAAAAGGGGCAGCTACCCCGGGCCCAGTCATTGTTGTGGGGCCCAATGCAACTTCCCCTTGAGCCCGCACTGCCCACAAATAGTTGATAAGTGGATTTTGGAGAGCCCAAGAAAATGTTTGTCCATGGTCTAATCAATATTAAAGATGGCCCTGGACTCAGCTGATCACAGATCGGGGTAAAGCGCGAATCACAGTGGCCCTTTACCATGTGATCAGCTGTGTCCAATGACAGCAGATCACGATGTAAACACAAGTTGGTTATCGGCATTCCTTTCCTCAGGCTGACAGCGTGAGGAGAGAAAAAGAGAGCCAATAACCGACTTGTGTTAAAGGGACATCTGCACTAATAATTAGTGTCCTGATTATCAGAGCAATCCCAAAAGTGCCCACCAGTGCTGCCAATCAGGGCCACTTATCAGTGTCACCTATCAGTGCTGCCAATCAGTGCCACTTATTAGTGTCACCTATTAGTGCTGCCAATCAGTAACCCTTATCAGTGTCACCTATTAGTGCTGCCTATCAGTGAAACTTATCAGTGCCTTCAGTACCACCTATCAGTGCAGCCTCATCAGTGAAGGAGAAAAATTACCTGTTTGCAAAATTTTATAACAAACTATGAAAAAATGTTTTGTTTTTTCGAAATGTTTGTCCTTTTTCGTTTGTTTAACAAAAACTAAAAAACCCAGTGGTGATTAAATGCCACCAAAAGAAAGCTCTATTTGTGTGAGAAAAAATGATACAAATCTCATATGGGTACAGTGTAGCATGACTGCGCAATTGTCATCCAAAATGTGACAGTGCTGAAAGCTGAAAATTGGCCTGGGCAGGAAGGGGGTAAAAGTGCTCAGTAGGAAAGTGGTTAATTAGCATCACTTACTGTCCATCACCACTCTTTTCAAAGACTTTTAACTTATCTCTGCATTCCAGAACAAATTTTAAGGCCTCATGCACACAGGACTTTAAAAAAAACGTTCTAAAAACCTCAGTAGCTTTGTAGTGAGTTTTCTTTCAGCATCTTCCAAAAACATTGGTAAGTCGCGTTTTGCCACGTTTTTGAGCGTTTTTACAGCTGAAAAAAAATAGTTATGGGTGCACTACACATTCCTAGCAAAAAAAAGAATTTCCTGCTGATGCCCCCCCATGAGTTGCTGTTATTAAGGCCTCATACACACGGACATTTTTTGACGCCGGCATTTTCTGGCGTCTTTTGCAGCTCTCCATGTTAGTCAATGGCCCAATAAAAACGTCAGCGTTTTTGAGCTGTAGATGGCATCGGCGTTAGTGAGCTGAAAGTAGAACCCACGGCCATTGCGTTCTGATGCTGTAACGTTTTGGCATTTTTTGACGCTGACGCCGCAAAACGCCAGCAAACGCCAACTAACGCCAACTAATATTGTACCGGCGTTTTCCGGCATTTTTTGACGCCAACGTTTTTAGGTTGAAAAATAGCAGAGGGATGATTTTTTTTTTAAAAACGCCTATTGACGCCGACGCTCACTAACGCCAATGCATAATGCCGAAAAGCGCCGATTTTTTTCCTTGACGTCGGGACGTCGTTTTGTTTATTTTATACGCCCGCGTGTATGAGGCCTAAAGCTACTCCTGTCAAATTGAACCAGCTGGCACCATGTTTATCTGTTCAGCTGCCACATAGAGAGCTACAAATGGTTACATTTGTATGTAAAGGGATGTGTCTGCATATGATGTCACTTAAATAATGTGTTCTTATTTAACCCCTTGTTAACCTTTACTTTTCCCTAATCAGCCCCCAATAGCTTCTTTTTCCCCCTCCCTTTAAAATGTTACTAAACCCACAACAGTAAAATCAGTCTGTATCTGCAGTACAGCACGCTTGTTATACTCACTGTGGAACCTAATGGGTTAATCCTCTACATTGTGTAAAAAGGCTGTTTAAACCTGTCTTCTCTGATCCTCCCCACCCTGCACTGTCCCCCTGGACAAGTCCAGATAACACAGAGTCTTCGGAGTCGGGCTGCGCATGCTCAGTTTGGTGTGTATTGCTAGAGAGGTTTTTTTCCTTGGGAGGGTGCATTTGATCAGCACAGTCCAGACAGAGGGTATGGAGCCCTGCAGCCTTATAGGATAGCTCAGTGCAGTATGAGAACTCCCCTAACAGCTTCACCAGACACTGATAGAAGTCACAAGACTGCTATATACTGCTGATGAGAAAAGGTATTTAGCAGTTTATATTTACTAAAATAATTGTATTTCCATGTTCTGTGAACTGTGGGAGACCAGATAATAGTGAATGCAGGCTCCTGGGTTTAGTAACACTTTAACTACTTCCTGATTTTTTTTTAGTACTGATTTTTTTTTTCTTTCATTCATTTATTTTGTTTGTTAATTTTTTAATATCACATTTTTAGAAAAAAATGCAAAATTAATAAAAAGCCTTTCATTTCAATTGTAAATAACGTTGCAATAATTTGTACCAGAATCATAATTTTTGGTGTCATTTTAAATGGTAAAATGCATTCAGACTTTGAATCTACAGTAACTTTTTTTGGGGGGTTTTTTCGCTACTTTTTGCCTTATGTTTTGTGGATTGCATAAAAATATTTTTTTTTTTTTTGCAAAACATTAGTGCCAAAAAAAAAATATTTTTTTTTACTCTGCCGGCCAATTGCCAAATAGCAGATATACCGCTACAGGGCAGCCACTCTGTGCAGGATTGCGTGTATATACATGATTCTGGCATTCTGCACTTTTGGGTAGCAGATGTGAATCCATGCCACCGGCCGCTCACTCCCATTATGATTACACACAGTGGGAGCCAATCAGCAGGTACTGCAGGCTTGATGTCATTCAGTACCGAGGCAGAACAAGGGAGACTGCCATTCTGTCAGTAGGGAATGCAAGGATCCTGTGTTTCTGCAAAGCAGGGACAATGATCCATGTCTTCCCCTAGTAAAGGCACCTCCCACACTGGACAAAAACACTGGCTAGTCACACAGTTAACCCTTTGATCGCCCCTGATGTTAACCCCTTCCCAGCCAGTGTAATTAGTACAGTGACAGTGCATATTTTTCGCACTGATCAATGTATTAGTGTCACTGGCGTCCGATTTGTCTGTCGCAATATCGCAGTCCCGATATAATTGCTGATCACCACCATTACTAGAAAATAAATAAATAAATAAAAATTCCATAAATATATCCTATAGTTTGTAGCCGCTATAGCATTTGTGCAAACCAACCAATATACGCTTATTCGGATTATTTATTTTTTTAATAAAAATATGTAGCAGAATACATATTGGCCTAAATTGATGAAGACATTTGACTTTTTATTGGATGTTTTTTATAGCAGAAAGTAAAAAATAATTTTTTTTTTCGAAATGTATGGTCTTTTTTTTGTTTATAGCACAAAAAATAAAAACCGCAGAGGTGATCAAATACCAAAAGAAAGGACATATATTTTATTTGGGTAAAGCATCGCACAACTGCGCAATTGTCAGTTAAAGTGACGCAGTGCTGCATCGCAAAAAATGGCCTGGTCATGAAGGGGAGGGGGTAAATCAACCAGAGCTGAAGTGGTTAATGTGATAGGATTTTTTTAAAATTTTAAAATAATAACAAACATGTTATACAGTATTTGCCTGCTCTGTGCAATGGTTCTGCACAGAGCAGCCTCTATCCTCCTCTTCTGGGGTCCCCCCGCCGACACTCCTGGCTCTTTCCCCCAACCAGTGCTCCCAGAGCAAGCTGCTTGCTATAAGGGCAAGCCGGACCCGCCTCCTGCTCCCTCCTCACTGGCTGTGATTGACAGCAGTGGGAGCCAATGGCTCTGCTATCTCTGAGCCAGTGACGAGGGAGAGAGCTGAGAGAGCCTAACTGGGCCATGGATGAGCAAGTTTGGGGTGGAGGAACATGACTGGCCTGCACAGAGTCCTGACCTCAACCCGATAGAACACCTTTGGGATGAATAGAGCGGAGACTGCCAACATCAGTGCCTGACCTCACAAATGCGCTTCTGAAAGAATGGTCAAACATTCCCATAGACACTCCTAAACCTTGTGGACAGCCTTCCCAGAAGAGTTGAAGCTGTTATAGCTGCAAAGGGTGGGCCAACTCAATATTGAACCCCACAAACTAAGACTGGGATGCCATTAAAGTTCATGTGCATGTAAAGGCAGGTGTCCCAATACTTTTGGTAATACAGTGTAGATCGAAATTCGGCCTGTTGAGGGGGAACTGAGCAAATTTCGATCAGTGTGTCTGTCCCTGTTCGACAGAGGTCAATGATTAGTTCGACTTCTCTCAAATGGACAAATTGGAATACTTTCTTCTTGCAGCCACTGATCAGTATATTCTGCGTGCCACTGTCAGAAAACAAAGTCGCGGTGCGGGCGATTCTGCCATCCACTTTGCTTTTGAGGATGGAAGAATTTTTTTTTCTTTTTTGTTCAGCCCATTGGTCAGCTTAAGGCTTGTTAATATCAGTTACCAAAACATCAAAGGCCATGTTATCGGAAGTTATTTTTTTCTTTACTTAATTTTTTTTGTTTTTGGGATATATGTTCCATGTTTTGTTTGTATATGTGTAAAAATAAAACCTAAAAATGTTTTTTTGGGGGGGGGTGGTTTTGATGAACCTTATGGTACTCATCTAAATATGTTTTTACTTTGGGTTTACTAACCCGCTTTTTAATGTTTCTTATAATAAAATTCATATTTTTATATATGTGTTTTTCCTGAGGGTGACACTAGATGTTCCATCTACTCAACTTCTTCTTTTGTATATTTAATAAAAAGTATTTTATTTACCAAAAAGCCCATGTTATACAGTATATAGTTTGATGTGCTGCCATTGACTTCTATGGGTCTCTCAATGCTCTAAACCAGGGGTCTCCAAACTTTCTAAATAAAGGGCCAGTTTACTGTCCTTCAGACTTTAGGGGGCCGGACTCTGTCCATCAAGAGTACAAAATATTCCAGCATCAGTGGGAGTTAACAATCCCCCATGGTTGATGTCAGTGGGAGGAATTGTGCCCCATCATTTGTGTCATTGGGTGCAATTGTGCCCCATCATTGGGTGCAATTGTGCCCCATCATTGGTGTCATTGGGTGCAATTGTGCCCCATCATTGGTGTCATTGGGTGCAATTGTGCCCCATAATTGGTGCCATTGGGTGCAATTGTACCCCATCATTGGTGTCATTGGGTGCAATTGTGCCCCATAATTGGTGTGATTAGTAAGAATTGTGCACCA
The DNA here is from genome assembly GCA_018402905.1 of Glandirana rugosa. Taxonomy (NCBI): domain Eukaryota; kingdom Metazoa; phylum Chordata; class Amphibia; order Anura; family Ranidae; genus Glandirana; species Glandirana rugosa. The sequence goes on from BLSH010437196.1 coordinate 1,597,776, forward strand.
TTGTTGGTGTCATTTGTAGGAATTGTGCCCCATCATTGGTGTCAGTGGGAGGAATTGTGCCCTATCATTGGTGTCATTGGGTGCAATTGTGCCCCATCATTGGTGTCATTGGGTGCAATTGTGCCCCATCATTGGTGTCATTGGGTGCAATTGTGCCCCATCATTGGTGTCATTGGGTGCAATTGTGCCCCATAATTGGTGTGATTAGTAAGAATTGTGCACCATTGTTGGTGTCATTTGTAGGAATTGTGCCCCATCATTGGTGTCAGTGGGAGGAATTGTGCCCTATCATTGGTGTCATTGGGTGCAATTGTGCCCCATCATTGGTGTCATTGGATGGAATTGTGCCCCATAATTGGTGTCAGTAGTAAGAATTGTGCTCCCTCATTGGTGTCATTGGGTGGAATTGTGCCCCATTGTTGGTGTCATTAGTAAGAATTGTGCCCCATCATTGGTGTCATTGGGTGGAATAGTGCCGCATCATTTGTGTCATTGGGCCCATTGTTGGTGTCATTGGGTGGAATTGTGCCCCATTGTTGGTGTATTTGGGAGGAACTGTACCCTTCATTGATGTCAGTGAATAAAATAGTGCCCCAGGGGCCGGATAAAAACAAGCAAAGGGCCACATCTGGCCCCAGGGCCACAGTTTGGAGACCACTGCTCTAAAACACAGAAAATAAATGGACATTCTTATGTTTCTAAATGCACTGCAACATTGAGATGGGAACAGACACCATCTTTATTATGGCAAACCACAACATGCGTCAGGGCACATGCATTAAAATGCCACAAATGGGCCCTAACGCATGACACAATGCACGTTAAATAATGCCCAAGCACAGCAAAGTGTGAAAGGGCCCATCACTCCTACTGCTGTGTAATGGCCAATAGCAGCTTGCACAGAACAAACCTCAGGCTCCGATAGAAGCTGCAGATTTTGTCTATAATGACTTTAGCTTTTAGCGAAGGAATAACGCTTGTCTAGAGTTACTCTATGTTACTTGTTTCTGACCAAAAATATTTGTTTTGATAATATTACTAAACGGATCAGCGGTGGAAAGAGATGAAGAACCAAAACAATCCAGCGTCCTGACAGGAGGGCATCTAATTGGATGATGAAGCTGGGCCTTTGATGTCCGGGGAGGGAGATTGAGTATCCTTGTAATGCATTTGTCCCGGGTGGTCTGCGCTGTGCAGTGTGACCGGATCTGTTCAAACACAAGGAATCCTGGACTTATTTAATACAGAGATAGATCTAGACGCATGTAGACATCAAAGGAGCCACTGCTGGGAAGGGCAACAGGGGAAACCCACACGGCAAACTTGGCTTTTTAAAGGGGAATCCCAGCAGATACTGTGATGTTTGCAGGCGATGATACAGTATCTCACAAAAGTGAGTACACCCCTCACATTTTGTAAATATTTTTTTTATTCTATCTTTTCATGTGACAACACTGAAGAAATGACACTTTGCTACAATGTAAAGTAGTGAGTGCACAGCTTGTATAACAGTGTAAATTTGCTGTCCCCTCAAAATAACTCAACACACAGCCATTAATGTCTAAACTGCTGGCAACAAAACTGAGTACACCCCTAGGTGAAAATGTCCAAATTGGGCCCAATTAGCCATTTTCCCTCCCCGGTGTCATGTGACTTGTTAGTGTTACAAGGTATCAGGTTTGAATGGGGAGCAGGTGTGTTAAATTTGGTGTTATCACTCTCACTCTCTCATACTGGTCACTGGAAGTTCAACATGGCACCCCATGGTAAGAGGATCTGAAAAAAAAGAATTGTTGCTCTACATAAAGATGGCCTACGCTATAAGAAGATTGCCAAGACCCTGAAATTGAGCTGCAGCATGGTGGCCAAGACCATACAGCGGTTTAACAGGACAGGTTCCACTCAGAACAGGCCTCACCATGGTTGACCAAAGAAGTTGAGTGCACATGCTCAGCATCATATCAAGAGGTTGTCTTTGGGAAATAGACGTATGAGTGCTGCCAACATTGCTGCAGAGGTTAAAGGGGTCAGGGGTCAGCCTGTCAGTGTTCAGACCATACGCCACACACTGCATCAAATTGGTCTGCATGGCTGTCGTCCCACAAGGAAGCCTCTTCTAAAGATGATGCACAAGAAAGCCCACAAACAGTTTGCTGAAGACAAGCAGACTAAGGACATGGATTACTGGAACCATGTCCTGTGGTCTGATGAGACCAAGATAAACTTATTTGGTCAGATGGTGTCAAGTGTGTGTGACAGCAACCAGGTGAGGAGTACAAAGACAAGTGTGTCTTGCCTACAGTCAAGCATGGTGGTGGGAGGGTCATGGTCTGGGGCGGCATGAGTGCTGCCGGCACTGGGGAGCTACAGTTCATTGAGGGAACCATGAATACCAACATGTACTGTGACATACTGAAGCAGCGCATGATCCCCTCCCTTCGGAGACTGGGCCGCAGGGCAATATTACAACATGTAATATTCAATATTCAAACACACCTCCAAGATGACCACTGGCTTGCTAAAGAAGCTGAGGGTAAAGGTGATGGACTGGCCAAGCATGTCTCCAGACCTAAACCCTATTGAGCATCTGTGGGGAATCCTCAAATGGAATGTGGAGGAGCGCAAGGTCTCTAACATCTACCAGCTCTGTGATGTCATCATGGAGGAGGGAAGAGGACTCCAGTGGCAATCTGTGAAGCTCTGGTGAACTCCATGCCCAAGAGGGTTAAGGCAGTGCTGGAAAATAATGGTGGCCACACAGAATTTTGACACTTTGGGCCCAATTTGGACATTTTCACTGTGTACTCACCTTTGTTGCCAGTGGTTTAGACATTAATGGCTGTGTGTTGAATTATTTCGAGGGGACAGCAAATTTACACTGTTATACAAGCTGTACACTCACTACTTTACATTGTAGCAAAGTGTCATTTCTTCAGTGTTGTCACATGAAAAGATAGAATAAAATATTTACAAAAATGTGAGGGGTGTACTCACTTTTGTGAGATACTGTAAGTGCCCAAATCACAGTTTTGCAGTGAAGGTTTGCTAAAGCTGAACTTTGGCAGTCAGACAAGACCTGTCCTTGAATTGTCCTCTCCCTACCACTGCGAGGGATAAGCCGGGCCATAGATGGATTGAATCTCGGCTGGGTCAGCAGGAATCAGCTGAGATTCAATCTATCTATGGGCAGGCTGGTGGCCCGTGGTGGAAGGAAAGAAAATCGAACCATCTATGGCTTGCCTTAGTCTAGTGCAGCCTTTCTCAACCTTTTTAAAATGGAGAAAGTCTTGAATTAAAGTGGGGTTCCACCCACATTTGGAAATTCCGCTGATCGGATTCCTCCCCTCCTCAGGTGTCACATTTGACACCTTTCGGGGGGGGGAGGGGGAATAGGATACCTGTCTTTGACAGGTATCCTGTTCCCACTTAAGGGAGCCCCGGCTCCCTCCTCCTCCCGCCTCCCTCCTCCACCGCCGGGCCACTGACAGAGCACAGCGCACTTCGCGCATGTGCAGTAGCTGCCCAACTGTGAAGCTGAAAGGTTCCATTGCCTGGTTCTCTTACCCGCAATGGCCACGGCTGCACCCGACCAGCCGATTCAAAGATCGGTGGCGGTGCTGACATCACTGGACTTCAGGACAGGTAAGTGTCCTAAAGTTAAAAGTCAGTAGCTACTGTATGTGTAGCTGCTGACTATTAATTATCAAAGCAGACCTCCGCTTTGCATTTCCGGGCTCAGGGAACCCTTGATAATAATTACTATAGCTATGGCTCATGGTACAGTAGTGTGCTGGTCACTGGGCAGAATGATCCTTATATTGGTGTTCAATGGTAAGAATCCCTCTCTTACAGATCCCTACATAGATCATTGCTGCTAGTGGTTAATCCAAGTTGCTCATTGTTCAAGGAATCCCTTAGCAACTGTTGGAGGAATCCTGGTTGAGGAAGCCTGATCTAGGGGAGGAGGGATAAGGTGTATTACTTACCCTATCCCTCAGTCCTGGCTCTTGGTGAGCCGTGTCTGGTCCTTTGGTGCCTTTTTTTTGGAACCTTACTGAAATGTGATGTTTCTTTAAAAGTACTTTATGTCCAAAGATTTTTTGGCCCATCTTCTCTTGTAGGCCACAGGAGTGCACCTACTTTTGCTATGCTGTGACCCAGAATCCTCTGATAGTGGGCTATTTCATGGCAGACTGGCCAGGAACAAAACCTTTGGCCTTACTAAGTCCAGTAGGCTACTATGGAAGTAGAGGTCAAAAAACTGAAATATCGGTTTGGGTGGACTGCACCTATTGGTGGCAAAAAAAAAATAAAAAATATGTTGCAGCCACAGTGCCTTGAAAAAGTATTCATACCCCTAGAAATTTTCCACATTTTGTCATGTTGCAACCAAATGTAAATGTATTTTATTGGGATTTTATGTGATAGACCAACACAAAGTGGCACATAATTGCAAAGTGGAAGGAAAATGATAAATGGTTTTCATTTTTTTTTACAAATAAATATCTGAAAAGTGGGGCATGTACAGTATTTTTATTCACCCCCTTTTACTCTGATACCCTAACTAAAATCTAATGGAACCAATTGTCTTCAGAAGTCACCTAATTAGTAAATAGAGTCCACCTGTGTGTAATTTAATCTCAGTATAGTTACAGCTGTTCTGTGAAGCCCTCAGATGTTTGTTAGAGAACCTTAGTGAACAAACAGCATCATGAAGGCCAAGGAAAACACCAGACAAGTCAGAGATAAAGTTGTGGAGAAGTTTAAAGCAGGATTAGGTTATAAAAAAATATCCCAAGCTTTGAACATCTCACGGAGCTCTGTTCAATCCATCATCTGAAAATATAAAGAGTATGGCACAACTGCAAACCTACCAAGACATGGCCGTCCACCTAAACTGGCAGACCTGGCAAGGAAAGCATTCATCAGAGAAGCAGCCAAGAGGCCCATGGTAACTCTGGAGGAGCTGCAGAGATCCACAGCTCAGATGGGAGAATCTGTCCACAGGACAACTATTAGTCATGCACTCCACAAATCTGCCCTTTATGGAAGAGTGGCAAGAAGAAAACCATTGTTGAAAGAAAGCCATAAGAAGTCCCGTTTGCAATTTGCGAGAAGCCATGTGGAGGACACAACAAACATGTGGAAGAAGGTGCTCTGGTCAGATGAGACCAAAATTGAACTTTTTGGCCTAAATGCAAAAGGCTATGTGTTTGTGGAAAACTAACACTGCACATCACCCTGAACACACCACCCCCACTGTGAAACATGGTGGTGGCAGCATCATGTTGTGGGGATGCTTTTCTTCAGCAGGGACAGGGAAGCTGGTCAGAGTTAATGGGAAGATGGATGGAGCCAAATACAGGGCAATCTTAGAAGAAAAACTGTTAGAGTCTGCAAAAGACTTGAGACTGGGGCGGAGGTTCACCTTCCAGCAGGACAACGACCCTAAACATCCAGCCAGAGCTACAATGGAATGGTTTAGATCAAAGCATATTCATGTGTTAGAATGGCCCAGTCAAAGTCCAGACCTAAATCCAATTGAGAATCTGTGACAAGACTTGAAAATTGCTGTTCACAGCTCTCCATCCAATCTGACAGAGCTTGAGATATTTTGCAAAGAAGAATGGGCAGAAATGTCCTCTCTAGATGTGCAAAGCTGGTAGAGACCTCCCCAAAAAGACTTGCAGCTGTAATTGCAGTGAAAGGCGGTTCTACAAAGTATTGACTCAGGGGGGCTGAATACAAATGCACCCCACACTTTTCACATATTTATTTGTAAAAATGTTGAAAACCATTTATCATTTTCCTTCCATAAATTCACAATTATGAGTCACTTTGTGTTGGTCTATCACATAAAATCCCAATAAAATACATTTACGTTTTTGGTTGTAACATGACAAAATGAGGAAAACGTTTTCAGGGTACTGTAGATGTGGTGGCTGCCTTCTTTTTTCATTGTTCCCCTTTATTTTCAACTGATAATCTAATTTAAGATTGGGAATGGGTTGTTTTTATAGTGCACAGAGAGAACTGGGGACGATGTGATAACAGACAGCACAGGAACAGATATCAGGAAACTATCAGCTCACAAGGTTTCTGGCAGTACCAACCGGTATTTTTTTTTTATTTTGCCCTTATCAAACAGACATAACAAAACACCTTCAATAGTGCATTTATCAGACCAAAATGGTGGTTTACCACTCAACCACAATACACCATTTTAAGGAGGAACAACATTTTTACAAAAATTGTTAGCTGTTAGTGTGTTTTAGCAATGGTGAATTTGGATGTTCTGCCCAAAAAAAAAACTCCTTCACCCTTTTTCTAGTTTAGAGACACTTTTAGTCCTCATGAAGTTGGCCTTGTCCTGTTAGAACATTAGATAACCTTGCAACAGAGAACTAGGAAAGCACACCTGTGCGCTCTTCTAGTTTTTTAGATGCTGCTGTGAAACTAAGAAGTTTTTCAAAAAGCTAAAGTCAAGTCAATTGACAGTGTTAAATACACTCTGGGCATCAAAAGCAAGTCATAGATGATGCAATTTTCTCCCTGCAATTGGTGGCTCCAGGAAAGATTCCCCTATCAACGCAGCCAGTGTTGATGGGGGAATCCCTCCCACAGCGGTATTGTGTTCTACTGGCAGAGAGACTTCCCTGCTGGCAGAACACAATTAAGACCTGTACACACGGCCCGATTATTGGTCAACAACGGTCGTCCAACAGCCTGTTGGCCGATAATCTGACCCAGCCTTTCTCAACCTTTCCAACACAGAGCAACCCTTAAAATATCTTTCTAGCCTCAAGGAACCCCTGCAAAAACTTACTTTATCTACAATTCATGATACATTAGTTTGATGGTCAGTGTGAAGAATGCTCTTTATTTTTGTGGTCATTGGGAAGACCCACCATCTTACAGATAGATAAAAAAATCAATGGTTTTAGTGGAAACTTATCTGAGAGGTAGAAATTGCTCATTGCTCAAGGAACTCCTAGCAACCTCTGGAGGAACCCTAGGGTTCCACGGAACCCTGGTTGAGAAACTTTGATCTGACCGTTAGTACGCACGATTCGACAGCTGATTTCCAATTGTCACCCAACAGAAGTTGGCTGGCAAGACTAGAAAACTTTTGTTGGCCAACAAGGCATTGGCCGATTGTTGGCTCGGATGTAGAAAAGTTGGCCAACAAAAAGTTGGAAGCGCAAACACGCATGCTCGGAGCCCAGGAACCTGCGTTCCTAATTCACAAATCACATTCACCTGAACTTCCTCGTTATACGCTCGTAACACGTCATTACGTTCGGCTTTGTTGGCCGATTAGTTGACTACCGTCATTACGCTAGACAAAACCGCCGACAGCCAATTTGGACAAAAGTTGGCCAACAATCTTCGCGTGTATACGAGGCTTTACTGTTAGCGGCTATAGCTGCCGACAGTAATCACATGTAAAAAATCCGACCGGCTGTTTGTACTGAAGTCCATCAATGGGTCGACTTCAGTACAACTGGCCTGCCCATAAGATAGATCGAATCTCAGCCGGTGCCTGCTGAATCGGACGGGATTCGCTCCATCTATGGACAGCTTAAGCTTCACTGACCTCTGGCCATAAAAGAGTTAGGAAGGCAACATTATTTTTTATGCACAGAAGACAATATATTTAAGGTTTTAGGAACAGATCTATTTTTGTTGGTATCGCCTCTCAACTAGCGAGTGAAGCTAAATATAATTATGATCAATGTGTCTTACATTCATGAGAATTGTTTAGTATTCCTGACCGACACTGGATATAAATAAGTCATTTATTCATCAAACCTTGTAACCTCTACATGATGAATGTAAAATCTTTACTGAATCGTGTTTATCATTAAATTATTCTGACCACTCATTGGGAAAATGTGATTTATTTGTATCTAATGAAAAAGCAAATAATTACCAAATAAAAATGAGTAACATCTCATGATGCAGCAGTCCTTAAAGGATAAGAACACTTACCTTTTCTAACCCCCCCAACCTAAATCAACCCACCCTGCCCTGCCACAGGTGTACATGTACCTGCATCCCACAACCATTCCTGGCCACAATTTTGACAACCTGTGACCAAAATTCTCTTCTCCTCTGGCCACACCTGCGCAGTTGACACCCATAGAATTATATGGAGCCGTCTCCAGGCTCCGAAGCTGAAAACTAAACCTTTAATCCAGCTTTCTTTTTAGTGCCCAAAAAATGCAGAGGGCAAAAAACTAGTGACTGGTATTGCCTGTGATCTCCCTGAAGCTGATCCCATTATAGACCTATCACGCCCAGCTCTGCAATGTGTCTCTGTATGGAGGCGGCCATCTAGGTAGAGGCAGGGTTTTGCTTTGTCATTTAAGAGCCTCCAGCAAAGAAAACATTGAGCAGCACAGTAATGACATCACCTAAGCTCACTTCAAATCTCCTGGGACTAGCAGTGAGAGGCAGCAGTGCATAAAGACATGGATGAGCGAGTTTGGGGTGGAGGAATTTGACTGGCCTGCACAGAGTCCTGACCTCAACCCGATAAAACACCTTTGGGATGAATTAGAGCGGAGACTGCGAGCCAGGCCTTCTCATCCACATCAGTGCCTGACCTCACAAATGCGATTCTGGAAGAATGGCTAAACATTCAAATAGACACACTCCTAAACCTTGTGGACAGCCTTCCCAGAAGTATAAATAAATATATATGTCATTTACCGGCCCCTTCCCTTTCTGAATAAACATTGTGAATGATCGGTAGTGTGTGTTTGAGCTTTAGGGTGCACAACCTAATGCCATAGGCTCCGCACACCTATGGAGCCAGGCCTTCTCGTCCAACATCAGTGCCTGACCTCACAAATGCCCTTCTGGAAGAATGGTCAAACATTCCCATAGACACTCCTAAACCTTGTGGACAGCTTTCCCAGATGAGTTGAAGCTGTTATAGCTGCAAAGGGTGAGCCAGCTCAATATTGAACCCTACGGACTAAGACTGGGATGTCATTAATCAGTTCCCTACCGAGTCATTGTGAAATGACATCGGCAGGAACTGCTCGTCGATCCGGGCCGACGTCATATGACGTTGGCCGCTTCTCGCCGCTACTGCGGGCCCCTGGGGTCGTGCCCCCCCCGATCGGGGTAAAGAGACAATAAAATTGGCTCTTTACCACGTGACCGGCTGTGTCCAATCACAGCCGGTCACTACCGATCTTCTCGTGCACGCCGCTCTTGCGCGCCCCCGGGGGCGCGCAGCGCGGCAATCGGAGCTGAGGCTTGTCCCTCGGACAAAGCCCAGCTCCGATCCGTGTAAAGAGCCAATAGATTTGGCTCTTTACCATGTGACCGGCTGTGTCAATCACAGCCGGTCATGTGATGTAAACAAACCACGGTAACAAGCTGTTACCGCGGTTCTCCCTGTCACACACCGACCGTGTGTGACAGGGAGATTGCGGTAACAGCTCGTTACCGCCTACTGTACACCAAGCACAATGATCACCCTCCCCCCCAATAAAGAGGACCTATCACCACCCCATCAAAGTACCTGTCACAGCCCATCAGAGTACCTGTCACCTGTCCATTAGAGTACCCAAGTACCTGTCACCTGCCCATCTGAGTACCCGAGTACCTGTCTCCTGCCCATCAGAGTACCTGAGTACCTGTCACCTGCCCATCAGAGTACCCAAGTACCTTTCACCTGTCCATCAGAGTACCCGAGTACCTGTCACCTGGCCATCTGAGTACCCGAGTACCTGTCACCTGGCCATCTGAGTACCCGAGTACCTGTCACCATCCCATCTGAGTACTCGAGTACCTGTCACCATCCCATATGAGTACCCGAGTACCTGTCACCAACCCATCAACCCGAGTACCTGTCACCTGCCCATCTGAGTACCCGAGTACCTGTCACCAGACCATCAGAGTACCCGAGTACCTGTCACCAGACCATCAGAGTACCCGAGTACCTGTCACCTGCCCATCAGAGTACCACCCGACCTGTCACCTGCCCATCAGAGTACTTATCACCTGCCCATCAGAGTATCCGAGTACCTGTCACCAGCCCATCAGAGTACCCGAGTACTTGTCACCAGCCCATCTGAGTACCCAAGTACCTGTAACCAGCCCATCAGAGTACCCGAGTACTTGTCACCTGCACATAAAAGAGAACCTGAGTACCTGTCACCAGCCTAGCAAAGTACCCCTCACCTGCCCATTAGAGTACCCGAGTACCTGTCACCAGACCATCAGCCTACCAGAGTACCTGTCACCTGCCCATCCGAGTACCCAAGTACCTGTCACCAGCCCATCAGCATACCCGAGTACCTGTCACCTGCCCACCTAAGTACCCGAGTACCTGTCACCAGCC
>BLSH010437196.1:1616304-1636774 GCA_018402905.1 Glandirana rugosa
GCCCGGCAGAGTGAAATTTCTCTTTGTTTAAAACAACTCCTTCTGTTGTCGGAGAGGACCTTCGGAAAGGTACAGTACCCCATCATGTGACCACAGGTAAGTAAAAGAAGATTAAATTGCTTTCAGTTTGGGAGAGAAGGGGTGGGGGACTGGAATTTTTTGGTGTGCCGGTGTCAGTTCTTACCAAGTGTCAGCCGGTTGGATCCTTGCAATGTTGAAATGACGTGGAAAGGCTTCCAGGAGAGGCTGTTGTCTTCCTCAACAAAATTTGTTTCTCTTTAAAGTGAGACGGCCCGTGAAATCCTATTGAAGCTCCTAGTTAGGTTTCCTTTTTAAAGTGCTTTCTTATCATTCTAGTAATTTGCATGTTGGTTTTGTATTTCCTGAGTCAACCGTGTTTTTACTAATATGTCAATTTTGACCATCCAAGATGGTCCAATAGCATGACTCCTTCTTAGGGATTAGCTTAAGCTCCAGTCCTTACACAAGTTCGGACTGAACCTTGGCTGTTCGGGGAACCCCAAGCAAAAATGAAAAGGTCTCAATCAAAAAATTCACACCAGATCATTTTTGGAGCATCCAGGAAAGGGAAGGGGGGGGGGGGGGTTGTATGAGTGTGCGCCTTTCCCCTCTCCTAAACCACATCAGACCACATACCCTCAGCATGGGGTGGAGGGTACCACATGTCCTTAATATGGGGGATACCCTTGGTAGAACACCTTCTGTTGAAGAGGACAAGGGTGTCTTCCCCACAAACCCTGGCCAAATGATAGTGGGGGTCTGTGGCTCAAGGGCTTATTGGAATCTGGTAGCCCCTTTTAACAATAAACGGTTGCCCTGATACTACCCTCCTATGTGCATGAATAAGTGCTACAGAGGACCCCTACTCATTCACAAAAAAAAAAAAATAAAGACAGACATGGTTTTTGACCGTTAATTTTAAAAACACCTCAACATCAACGTCAATCTTGATGTCCGAGGCCCAGCAATGGAAAGAAAACCTGCCGATGCAAGATGTTTTCCATCACTTCCCTCCTGTTGAATGCCAGGTCTGGTGGATGACAGCTGTTATAGACAAATGGATGGGGACTCCGGGGTGATATCACTGACCATAAATGAACATGACCATATTTGGTCAATGATGTAATGGGATTTCAGTGTGACCAGTGCTCCACAGCCACTCCTCTTCCATGCTAGGACAGTCCCCCAAAGCCTTTCCTCGTCATCACTCAACCAGTCACAGCTCTCTGTGGTCATCAGATACAATGCAGGACCTGAGGTCCTACAATGTACATGAGGACGCTGTGGGCCCCAACATATACTGTAAGCATTGCAGACAGGAGCAGAGCGCCACCTGCCAGGGGAGTGACGGGTATAGTAAGTATTGTGCTTGTTCCTCTACCCCCTAGACCAGGGATATGCAATTAGCGGACCTCCAGCTGTTGCAAAATTACAGTCTCATCGTGCCTCTGCCTCTGGGTGTCATGCTTGTGGCTGTCAAAGTCTTGCTATGCCTCATGGGATTTGTAGTTCTGCAACATCTGGAGGTCCGCTAATTGCATATGCCTGCCCTAGACAAAACAAACAATTACCTCTTGCAGTGCAAAGGGTGGAAGGGAGTCCAGTGCAAGCTTCGATTTTACACTAATCTGGAGTTAAGCTTAATAGAGGATCCATCCAAAGCAAAGTGACAGGGTCTATTGATAGGGTAGGGCCCCCACCCAAATAACCTCCTCTTTGCTGCACTCCATCAGTACTCCCTTCTTCATGGTTTGGGGGTCTATTTCGAGGACCTGTCTCTTTAAATGCAAGACGTTCTTGTTGACAACTGTGAGTGTGAATGTTGAATGGACACATTGAGGATCCGGAGAGGGAACTTCAATAAACATTTTGGCACTGGCGGTTTGCATTGTCTTCTTCTACTGGAGCCCCCCCCCCCCAGTGACAGCCATGTGCAGAGGAGATGGCTCTGCTACCAGAACACTACCGTTAGATTCCTCGCCAAAGCCTCGCTTGGCTTCATGTGGTTTCTGTTTATTTCTATAAACCATTAATTATGTTTTTCCCTTCTCCCATAAAGTTAAATTTAGCCAAGGCCTTTCCTAATATGAAACATTTTGTGGGAACACAATGAATCAGGAATTGGTAACTTATAAATTATGGTGAACAATGGATTTAAATGTCTTCGATATGTCAGATGCGCAAACGCACAGGGCCCACTGCAGGCAGACTGGAGGGAACAAAGGGGGAAGTGTCGCCATTAGCAACAAGGAAACAATTTGTAAAATAGATTTTTTCTTTTATATTTCAGTTTGCATGCAGTGCCTAAACGTAGATTTCACCTCGATCATTAAAATCTCACAATCTCAGCTTTATCGTGCTATTGTCAATTATTATTCTTTTTAAACCTACACGTTTCATTAAAATAATACCTGGTGATCCTACCCTGAAGGTCCTTGTTCATTGTTACCCGGTGACATGCACTCCAGGTGGAGACTACTAGCAGCTACGTGGACTCACATTACACAGGCACTATTAGGCTTCTTTCACATGGGCAGGCTAGGGGCGGTAAAACCAGACAGTTGAGAAGCAGGGCTATTGATTGTGCGCTTGATTGTTAATTATCCCTGTCGGAGAGGGTGATGGGAAAATATATATATATATATATATATATATTTATATATATATATATATATATATATATATATTATAATTATAATTACAGTAAAACCTTGGATTGTGAATAACACGGTTAACGAGCGTTTCGCAATACAAGCAAAAAAAAATAAAAAATTCTGAGTCGGTTGGCGAGCGCTGTCTCACATAACGAGCAGAATTAAGCCGCTGTGCATGCAATACCGCATGTGGCCAGAGGTGCTGGGGGTGCTGTTGAGCCTCGGAGACGGCTGGAAGCATTCGGAAATACCGAAAGTGTAAACAGTTTCCGAATGTTTCCAAGAGTCTCCGAGGCTCAGCAGCGCCACCACACCTCTGGACACATATGGTATTGCATGCACAGCGGCTTAATTCTGCTCGTTATGTGAGACAGCGCTCGCCAACCGAGTCAGAATTTTTTATTTTTTTTTGCTTGTATTGCGAAACGCTCGTTAACCGTGTTATGCACAATCCAAGGTTTTACTGTAATTACACCAGCACCGCCGGACCTCTGGCCAAATACAATACTGCATTGACAAGCAGTGCTGTGGAACGAATTAACTGAATTTCCATTGTTTCCTATAGGGAAACTTGCTTTGATATACAAATGCTTTGGATTACATGTATTCTCCTGGAACGGATTATGCACGTAATCCAAGGTTCCACTGTATCATTTATTGAACCATGTATGGTGACAATTAGATTTGGTTTCGATGGGATTCAATCAGCTGGTGGGGATGCACCGATACAATTTTTTTAACTACTAGTACAAGTACTGATAATTTTTTATAGTAGACATGTGCAGTTCAAAAAATTTGTTTGTTTTCGTTCCATTCATTTTTTTTATTTTTTTCGGAAATTTGAAAAAATTCGGTAATCGGAAATTCGTAATTCGAAAATGCCAATAATCAATAGACGGAAATTCAGAAGTAAAGAATCTGAAAATTTGAAAATTCGGTAATTCGAAAATTTGGTAATTTGAAAATCCAAAAATTCGAAATAATTAACTAATAAATAACTATTAAATTATAGGTATTGGAATTTCCTTTCAAATTTGACTGTTAGTGAACATAAATACGAAATGTATCACTAACAGCCAAATTTTAAAGGAAATTCCAATACCTATAATTTAATAGTTAGTATAATAATTAAGTTATTATTAGTTAGTTCTTATTTCAGATTTTCAAATTTTCGGATTTCCAAATTTTAAAATTTCAGATTTTCGACTTTTCCAATTTTTGAATTATCGAATTTTCTAATTTCGGATTTTCGAGTTACCAAATTTTCTAATTTGAAATAACGGAAATTAGGAAAAATTAGGACATTCGAAACTCGGAAATTTGGATTCGTCCAAATTAACGAATTTCGTAAATTCGCAAAAAAACTAATTTGGAACGAAACAAATTGCGTCAATATTTTTGTACTTGCCATAAACCAATTACCGTTACCTACCGCAACTTTTTTGTTAACACTTCACCTGTCACCAATGGTACAAAGCATTGCAAAGTTATTTACAAATGAAATACATTTTTTTTTTTTAATTTTGAGCTTTTTTCAGCTTTTTGAGAATTTTTTGTGAAACGCTTAAATATATGTTAAAGGTGTAAAAATATTAACAAACAAAGCAAACAAATACAAGTTTAAATTATAATTTGTTTATAACATAGAAGTGGAAAAAAAAATTCAGCAGGAAAATAAGGATTTAATTAAGGAATAAGGAGTTAATTAAGGCTGATTTGAGTCAATTAAGGGGTTAAACACAGGAACAATTTAATAAAAAAGCAAAAAAATAATTTTTTTGCTTGACAGGTTGCTTTAAACTGACTTCATCTGCAGAGCGAAGTTCATCCCTTTGATCTGTAGATGAATAAACAGAAAGATGCAAAAAAAAAAATGTTTCTTTTTAGCTTTTGTTCCAGGATGAGCAATGTTGTCGATAAACATTGTCAGGCTGGGGTTTTTGAGGTTTTTTGACAGCTCCAATTGCTGGGACTTTGTTTACACTTCAGCTGTCAACAGGGGAACCCCACTGACAGCTGAATGATTCATCGGTTGTTAAGCCCTTCACGCCGTCATAACGCAAATACGCGGCCCTCGGCTTGTAGGGATTGTGCCTTGCTGATGCATACAGTTACTTGCATCATCCCGGTACCGTTTTGTAGAGCTGACAGTTGTATTTCTTGTGATAGCAACCAATGTGGCTAAGCAGCCGCTCGGCTGTTATCCCAAGCAGCAGAAGGGGATGCCCCCTCGCGCTGCCTTCCACAGCTCACCCAGGCTCTCCCATCCCAGTCGGCACGTCCGCTGGATGGCTGGAGACCCAAATGAAGCCGGAATCAGCTTTGATCGGGTCTCGGATCTAATAACCCGTCATGACATCACTTCCGGTTTACTGAAGATTAAAGGCACCAAATTTTAAAAGATAACAGTATTCAAAACTGCCAAATGTGGCGTTTTGAATGTTTTTAAGTGCAAAGGAGGGATTTGGGGTCTTATAAACCCCATATGCCTCCATAAAGAGTACCTGTCGCTGCCTATTAGTGTCACAAGGGATTTGTGAATTTAAAGTGACAGTGTAAAAATAAAATATATAAGTAAAAAAAAAAATGTAAAGTGCCCCATCCCTCCATGCTTGCGCGAACGCATATGTAAGCCGCGCCTGCAAATGTAAACGGTGTTCAAACCAAACACATGAGGTAATGTCGCGATTTTTAGAGCAAGAGCAATAATTCTAGCACTAGACCTCCTCTGTAACTCTAAACCTGTAGAAATGTTTAAACCATCGCCTATGGAGAATTTTAAGCACCGTAGTTTGTCGCCATTCTTAGAGTGTGCGCAATTTTAACGCATGACATATTAGGTATCTATTTCATCGGCCTAACATCATCTTTCACATTATACAAAAAAATTGGGCTAACTTTGCTGGGTTTTTTTTTTTAATTCATGAAAGTGTACTTCTTCCAAAAAAAAATGCATTTGAAAGACAGCTGCACAAATACTGTGTGACATAAATTATTGCAATGATCACTATTTTATTCTTTAGGGTCTTTGCTAAAAAATATATATATATAATGTCTGGGGGTTCTAAATAATTTTCTAGCAAAAAATATGAATTTTAACTTGTAAGCACCAAGTGTCAGAAAAAGGCTAAAGCCTCGTACACACGATGCGCCACTCGTACGACCGGACGGCCAAAATTGCATGTTGGCTCTTGTGTCTCACATACTGACATGCATTAAACGATCGTACAACCAAGCCGAACGTAGTGACGTGTTACGAACGTATAAAGAGGGAATTCAGGTGAATGTGATTTGTGAATTAGGAACGTAGGTTTACATGAATGGACACTTCCGATCGTTCCTGACTTCTGAGCATGCGTGTTTTGCACGTACAACTTGTTGGACCAACTTCTCTGTACACACGGTACAACAGTTATACGACCGCTTGTTGGTACAATCAAAGATTTCTAGTCTGCTCATCCAACTTCTGTTGTACAACCGTCGCACGTCGGCTGTTCTAATTGCGCATACTTACTGTCGGATGATCGTACAACAATCGGTCGTATGACCGTTTTCATGCGACCATCGCACCGTGTGTACGAGGCTTTAGGCACGAAAGGGTTAAGGACGCTCCTTAACAACCGATAATTGGCGGATTTTTTTTTTTTTTTTACATTTCAGCTGTCAGTGGGGGAATTCCGTTGACAACTTAAAAAAAACAAGCCTGAAAGTATTGATTCAGGTATAGGAGCATTTGCACAAGTATTGGTACTCATGCAAATGCTTAGTACCTGTACCTAAACTGGTATCGGTGCAACCCTATCAGCCGGGACAGCAAATTATTGATCACTTTGCATCTCTCAACAGACTTGGTTTAGATTGTATTTGATCAAATTGAGTCGATTAGCCAAGGCAGAAAAATACCAATCATTTTATATCAATCAGCAGCACTTAGATGAGTCGCTCATGAAATTCCATCGTATCAGTTATGATTAATTATGAGGCTGCCTGGTGGAAACAGAGATAAGGTTCATAACTTACAATAGTATCTTCCAACTATCGATCGAATTCCACTTCCCCATATGGGACATATCAATTGATTGTGTTATCCCTATCAGGGGAGATCAATCAGAAAAGAAATCAATCATTTATCAAAGTTTGTATTGCCACCATAAGAGGGCCAGTCATGGAGCAAAGAGGGATGAGGAATGTCCAAAAGATGAACATCTTCCAATGGAGGTCAAATGGTGGCCATTGGCGAGGCTTATTCACGCTTCAACATGTTTAATTCTAGTGTATTCCTGAGTCACAACAAGTGCAGGATTACGAGACACCTGACTGGGAGGAAGTGAGGACATCTGGGTTCAGAGATATAAACCGTCGTTAAGTACCATCTGCATGCTGCTGATATAGTGGGACTAAGTATCTGCGGCACACTTCTGTCCTTTCAATCATCTGAAGGAGATGAGCTGTCTACTCCCGTCTCCCCCCAGGTACTGCCAGCACGTGTCAGCTATAGCCCAATAAAGTGACAATCTGTCACTGCCCCCGGTCTGTCCTCACAGGTTTTCTTTGAATGGCCGGTCTACTCCAATTTGCAGATTTACATTGGCTTGATTGTTGTAGAACTGAATCAACCCAGAGGCTTCCTACATCTAATGGGAGCTCTGCATCTATGCAGGGCCGGCTCTACCACTAGGCGGAGTAGGCGGCCGCCTAGGGCGCCACTACCGCCAGGGGCGCCCATCCGCTGTTGATCCGTCACTGCTCTGCATCAATCACTCATGTCACTGGAGAGCCGCGGCTGGCAGCACCCCAGGGCGGTAAAATGAGGTGGATCCAGGGGCACAGGTGTGGGCCTGTGGACCACGGCTAAAGAAATGGGTAGAGAGGCTCTGCAAAAAACCTCTACCTCCGCCACCTCCATCGTATAAATTGACAGGGCAAAGGGGCTGGAGTCAGGGGCAGAGCCAAAGGGGGGCGGCAAAATGAGGTTTCGCCTAGGGTGTCAAAAATCCTTGCACCAGCCCTGCATCTATGTCTCCAGTTCGGCCCACCCTCTGCAAAATGGTTACAATATATTTACCACTATTTAGCATTTTGATATGTGTGCAACTCAACCTAAAACCAGGGCTCTCCAAATTATGGATGTGTCCCTCAACAGACACCCCATGGGCTCTTTCACATGATGAGCTGGGGAGACACCAACATGCCACTTGATCTTGGCTAAGATTAAGTGCAGTATCTGTTCTTATCAGTGTCCAGTAGGGGTGCCACTATTCTGTCCTTTTTGTAGGAATGGCTGGCTGTATGGTTTTCCTTCTGGTACAATGGGGCTCATGACGAAGGCAGAGAGCCTGCGGTGTGAGTGCCTCCTGGGAGTTGGTCACCCTGCCCTGGGTGTGCTCTTGGCATCATTTGGGTGTGGGAAACTCACTGTGAGGAAGTGCACATGGCTTAAGCTTTTTTTTTCTGCACTGCTCCTCTTTGGGTTAGGTCTTTTGGCTAAGTCCGGGGCAATTTTTGCTACCAGGTCACAAGGCCTAGCCAATGCACTTGCACTGGCACTATTTATTTAATGTATTTTCTCTCACATTTTGTCACTGTGCACTTCTGTGTTTTTTTCACTTGGATGGGGGATGTGGGTCCTCGGGCCTACCCTGAAGTCTAGGGGAGGAAGTGTGGTAATTAGGTTTCTTTGTCGCCTGAGCCTAGGGGTCTCTCTTCAGGAGAGACCCTCACCTAGTACTCGGTGGTTGGCTTCAGCTGATCATGAGGAGATGGGTCTGCCTGGCCTTTTGGCTAGATGGACCATGTCAACCCTTGCCCCTGTCAGGATTAGGGATGGGTCAAACCAGAACACCGCGAACAGGCAGAAAATTTGTGCGAACATGCGAACCCTATTAAAGTCCATGGGACAGGAACATAAAAAATCAAAAGTGCTCATTTTAAAGGCTTATATGCAAGTTATTGTCCTAAAAAGTATATGGGGACCTGGGTACTGCCCTAGGGGACATGTATCAATGCAAAAAAATGTTTTTAAAACTATCATTTTTTCAGGAGTAGTGATTTTAATATATCGTGCCTGGGGGGGTCCCCTTAGTCTGCTTGTAAAGTGGCGCATCTGTGTGATTTCTAAATGAAAAATGTCATTTAAATCTGCTCACAGCTGTAATGTATTGTCGGCTCCTGGCAATATAGACATAAAAACAAGGTTCCCCCCCCCCAGCCCGTACCAGGCCCTTTGGGTCTGGTATGGATTTTTAAGGGGAACTCCATGCCAAAATTTAAAAATAAATTGACGTCCCACCAAAATTCATACTAGACCCTTATCCGAGCATGCAGCCTGGCTGGGCGGGATGAGCCAGCGCCTCTCCCCCTCCTGAACCATACCAGGCCACATGCCCTCAACATGGGGGGGTGGGTGCTTTGGGGCAGCACCTTCCTGACAACCCTGGGCTGTGGTTGTCGGGATCTGTGGGCGGGGGGCTTATTGGAATCTGGAGGCCCTCTTTAACAAGGGGGCCCCCAGATCCTGCCCCCCCCCATGTGAATGGGTATCGGGTACAGTGTACATTTGTGTCAAAAAAGTAAAAATGTCAGGATACAGTTTTGGACTATTATAACCAGAGGTGTAGCTTGAAGCTTGTGGGTCCCTATGCAAAAGTTTACCTGGGGCCCCCCTGCTACTACCCGTTGCTTCCACTGCATGCAATGATATTCCAAGGGGCTAAAGAGTTATTTCAGAGCTTTATTTACATATTGAGAGGGTAATTCAAAATATTTTGTTAAAGGGCGCTTGCCCCATACACATCAATCAGAAAATATATTTCTAAAAAATTCCTTGTGCACACGTATAATCAATTGGTAAAAATGTAAGGCAGCATGGGCCCCCTGGGGCATGGGAGGGGTCTCAATTGTGACCCCTGAGACCCCCTATTGCTACGCCCTTGATTATAACACTCACGGGACTGGGGAAGAAGGAGCAGCACCAAACATCAACCTTTATAAACTGTCATAACTTTTTCTTTCCTCATTATGTTTCCAACTTCTGTCCAATTCTAGACTTTTGTGGCTAAATTCAGCTAGAAGAATTGTAGGGGGAAGGGATCACAGAGGGTAGTCAGGAGACTCTCGAAAACTCAAGAAACATAAAACCATCTCTCCTCTCTCTTGTTTGTTGGTCTCTACACAGTGGTGTAGTAGTTAGCACTTTCTCCTGGCAGCAAAATGGTTGCTGGTTCGAATCCCAACCACGACACTACCTGCCTGGAGTTTGCATGTTCTCCCTGTGCCTGCGTGGGTTTCCTTCGGGTACTCCGGTTTCCTCCCACATTCCGAAGACATGCTGGTAGGTCCTGTCTAAATTGGCCCTAGTATGTGTATGAATGTGATTTAGGGACCTTAGATTGTAAGCTCCTTGAGGGTAGGGACTGATGTGAATGTACAATGTATATGTAAAGCGACAGCGTAAATTAACATCGCTATATAAGTCGTGTGAGTGTATTGCAGACAGAATACACATTCTGCATTCTATCTTCTTAAAATAATCACGTTATTTAACCACTTGCCGACCGCCAACCGCTGGTTGACGGCGACAAGGTGGTTCGATATCGCAAACCACCGTCATACGATGGCGGCTGTGAGATCGTGCAATCGTGCACTGTGAGCGCGCACTCTGCCGGAGGCGCGCCCACTGTGTCCGGGGGGGCCAGGGAGCGGGTGCGGCGGACTCGATCGCTGCCGGCTACCCACGATGCCCCCTCGGAGTGAAAGAACAGAGGTCCGTGTATGTAAACACGGATCTCCATTCTGTGAGAGGGGGAAGGTCTGTGATCACAGCCTTCCTCTACATGGAAGGTGTGATCACTATCCTTCCCCTGCTAGGGCAGTCCCCATACAGTTAGAACACGCCCAGGGAACACAGTTAACCCTTAGAGCGCCCCCTGCAGGTTAAGCCCTTCACTGCCAATGACATTTACACAGTAATCAGTGCATTTTTATAGCACTGATCGCTGTATAAATGCCAATGGTCCCAAAAAGGTGTCAAAATGTTCCGACATGTCCGCCCCAATATCACAGTACCGCTAAAAATCGCAGATCGCCGCCATTACTTGTAAAAACAATTAAATAAATAAAAACCCCAAAAATGAATTCTCATCATCCGTAAACGCGGCAACTTTTGCGCAAACCAATCAATAAACTCCGATTGCGATTTTTTTTATCACAAATATGAGGAAGAATATAAAATCGGCCAAAACCATTGAAAAATAGGTTTTTTTATATTTTTCTTTTGGATTTGTGTTTTAGCAAAAATTAATAAATTTGGGTTTTTTTGCAAAATTGTCGCTCTTCTTTTGTTTATAGCGGCGATCAGAAATGACGCAGCGGTGATCAAATACCACAAAAAGAAAGCTCTGTTTGTGGGAAAAAAAGGACGCAAATTTTGTTTGGGTACAACGTCGCACGACCGCCCAATTGTCAGTTAAAGCGACGCAGCGCCGAATCGCAAAAAGTGCTCCGGTCCTAAAGCGTGAAATCCTTCCGGGGCTGAAGTGGATAAAGGGGCGTGGCTTGTGTGAGCTGTCCTCATTGTGTGCGTTGGGCAGCATGATGCCCTTTATGAAGGGGGTCACTGTGGAGCTCTGTGATTTGTATTTCTATTGTGATGATGGGTGCTCCTATCAAGCATCAGAATGCAGAGCCCAGATGTGATAGAAAATATTCTAGAGGTGACCTGGGACCTGGGTAGGGAAGCGTCTGCGGGAAACGGTTCTCCGATTGTTGTTGTCTTCTTGTCACTTTGCTGCACAGCAGATCTTCACATCACAACATCTGCATCTGATATACAGGATTCTCATAGGAACAAAGAGTAATGGCTTCATCACAGGCAAAACTTCCATCCAATACAAATGAAAAACAAGATGTAAATGTGCGGAAAAAAAAAAAGAAAAGAAAAAATGTGTTGTGAAGAATATTAATATTGTGACATTTCATGATCTGTCCTTATAAGGACTCTGTGAGTTCCCTCTGGCACTGTATGAACACTAGGGGGCTTAAAGCGTATCTAAACCCAAGAACAAATATGTGATATATTACAGCATGCCAGTCCTCACATGTAGTAGCTACATTCGTTTTCTTTTTCAGGATTGATTTTCCTATAATTTCACCTGTTGATCCCGCCAGTAACACACTTCCTGGCTTTGGGTGACAACGCTTCCTGTAATGGAAAAGCAGTGTTATCACCCGAGGCTGCTCTCCTTATTAAAGCGGCTGTAAACTCTGTATTACCACATTTACCTACAGGTAAGCCTATAATAAGGATTACATGGAGGTACCGAGAATATCTCCTAAACCTGCACACTATTCACTGTATACGCTTGCGCCAATGTCATCAGCGCATGCGCACTGAAGAAATGGCCCACTGGTGCTCCTTCAAGGCCCATGCCGTGACCGGCGGCTCCTGTGGCTCTGGCCAATCACAGTGCCGGAGCCCGCAAACCCAGAAATAACTCCAGGAGAAATGTCGGCCGTGTCAGCAGGGTGCCGGTGCTGATCCACTGCATCATTCTAAGGTAAGTATTTTGTCATGAGCTAGTATGCAATGCATACTAGCTCATTATGCCTTTGTCTTGCAGGGGTTTTTTTTTTTTTCTTTTGAGGTTTACAACATCACTTAAGGACCAAGCCTATATCTGACACTTGTTGTTTACAGGTTAAAATCAGTATTGTTTGCTAGAAAATTACTTAGAACCCCAAAACAGTGTATATATATTTTAAACAGAGACCCTAGAGAATAAAATGGAGATCATTGCAATACTTTATTTGCGCAGCGGTCTTGCAAACGCAATTTTTTTAGGAACAAATATACTTTTTTGAATTAAAAAATAAAAAACAGTAAAGTTAGCCTAATTTTTTTATATAATGTGAAAGATGATGTTACGCCGAGTAAATAGATACCTAACATGTCACGCTTTAAAATTGCGCACACTTGTGGAATGGTGACAAACTACAGTACTTAAAAATCTCCATAGGCGACGTTTTAAAAAGTTCTACCAGTTACCAGTTTAGAGTTACACAGGAGTTCTAGTGCTGGAATTATTGCTCTCACTCTAACGATCGCGGCGATACCTCACATGTGTAGTTTGAACACCATTTACATATGTGGGTGCGACTTGTGTATGCGTTCGCGTGAGCTCCGAGGGACGGGGCGCTTTAATTTTTTTTTTCTTATTTATTTTACTTTTTATTTTTATACTGTCCCGTAAAAACTTGTTTTTGATCACTTTTATTCCTATCACAAGGAATGTAAACATCCCTTGTACTAGAAATAAGCATGACGGGGCCTCTTTAATTCGAGGTCTGGGGTCAGAAAGACCTCGGATCTCACAATTACGCTTAAACGCAACAAAAAAATTAAATAAATAATGTTGTTTTATTTTTATACATTAAAAAAAAAAAAAATGGGCCCTTTAAGGCTGGAGGGGGGGAAGTGATGGTTTGACGTCGCTCCGGTCCTCCAAGGGCGTAGAATGGAGTGGGGGCCATCTTGCCCTCACTCGGCTTCCTGCCTATCAGTACATCAGATCGTTTCTGCCGCTGCTGATTTCCCCGGTAAGCGGTGGAAATGACCAGGAAGCGGCGGGAGGGGAGGGGGGGCACCTCTCCCGCCACCATAAAAGTGATTCCATAGCGAATCCACCGCTGGGACCACTTTTATTAGAAACAGGATCACCCACCGTGTAAAAACATACTGGGGTTATGGCAGTTATCTGCTACCATAACAATGGTTTATAACGTCAAAATAGCGACCTATAAAAATGGTGGGCGATCCGGAAGTGGTTAAGACTACAGAACACCCCCCTCTTCTCATCTCCACAACATAGGAGGGAGGAGTTCTGTAGTTGATAGCTGGGAACAATGTGACTGATAACAGCGCAGCACGGGCCCTTATCAGGTGCACCTACAGGAACTTATCTGCTCACAGGATTTCTGGCCAATACTTTTTTGCACTTTTTGAATAGATATAACAAAAGTCCTTTGGTGGTAAATTTAACAGAGCAAAATGGAGCGAACAAAAACTGTTTATTATTAGGGCTTACATCATTTTTTAACTAATAGTAACAACTAATCATAAGAGTGCACAGGGGGTGTGCCAGGTGTGCCTGGGCACACCCTAACCAATGCATGTGGTGCTGATCCCCCCTATTTCCTGGGCTTCCCCTGAGTTACGCCCCCCTATGCAGTGCTGCCTGCCTCCCTCCTCTCTTTTTCCCCCGGCTCCTGTGGGGGATGTGTCAGGATCAGTGGCGGACGCTCCATTAGGGGCGTCTCCCCCCTAATTTATGCACCCAGTCCCTGATCTACATGAAGGGCACCGGACCCATGGATTTTTTTTCTAAGCATGTGATTAGAGCCTGAGGTGGGCTCGGGGAGCAGAGCGGGTGGTTTGTTTGCCCCCCCCAAAAAAAATGGAGCACAAGGCTCCTCTTGTCAGAATGGAGAATGGGGGGGGGGGTAGTAAATATATCATTTACCATCCCCTTCCTTTTCTAAATGAACACACAATCTCACTGCGTTCCTTCATAGCTAAAGCATAGTAAACTGTGTTTACTATGCTTCAGTTTGTGAATGAACAGGAAGCCGCTCAGCACAGAGCACTTCCCATTCATTCACTGTCCAGTGCAGTTGAGGCTGCAGAGAAAGTCATGTGTGTTTGAGCTTTGAGGTGCACATCCTAATGCAATGGGCTGCTCACACCTTTATGACTAATAATTCATAATGTTTAGCCACTGAACGTGGCATTAAACCCCAAATCAAACATTTCTTATATAGCAACTTACCAATTCTCAGATGTGATAGCTGCATTAGCTTTCTTTTTTAGGACCAGTTCACACCACATCCAGTCCAATGCATTTTTTTTTCTGTGTCAAAATTGCATGGCAAGTAAGTTATATGGTTTCCAATGGCTTAGTTCACACCAGTGTGGTCAGTTTCAGGGCTTTCCAGTTCCAGAAAAAAAAAAAAGTAGAACATGCTGCATTTTTCCTGCACTGGACTGTACTGGAACGCGGTAAAATGCATCAAAAACGCACCGGAATGCATTGGAATGCATCAGAAATGCATCAGAAACGCACCAGACCCCAGTACAGTGTAAAAAAAAGGAGGGGAAAAAAAGAAGAAAAAAAAACATCTGGAATGCATCAGAAATGTATTAAAAACGCACTGGAATTCTTAAAAAATGCATTAAAAACATGCATGCAGAAAATCATCCAGAACTGATCTGGAGTGCGTTTTTGTGGTGTGAATTGGCCCTTTGGCTTTCTTTGGGCCTTTCACACCTAATGCAGTTGGCTGCAGCTGAATGCATTTTGGACTGCACTCCAACGCCATAGACAGCCCAAAATCAAGGTAATCCTATGGGCATAGATCATCATTGCAGTGCAGTGCAGTCAAAAAAAGTAGAGGATGCTGCACTGCAAATGCGCAAAAACGTTCAGGAATACAGATTAGTGGAGTGATTGAACAGAGGGGGAGCCAATCAGCAGGACGCCATGTTCACCGGCCACCTTTCCCCAGAGAGGCAGAACGGTGATCTGTCAAGGGAGAACATGGAGATCTTGTGTTCCTGCTAAGCAAGAACATGGATCTCTGTGTTTTCTCAGTCAGACCATCCCCCACACAGTTAGCAAGCACCCTCTAGGGATACACATAACCCTTTGATCGCCCTTGATGTTAACATCTTCCCTGCCAGTGTTATTTATTCAGTGTCTTTTTTTTTTAGCACTGATCACTGTATTGGTGTCACCGGTAAGTGTCACTTAGTGTCCGATTTGTCTGCCACAATATCGCAATCCCGCTATAGGTCTAGGATTGCCACCTGTCCGGGATTCACCCGGACAGTTCGGGTTTGGAATCATGTGTCCGGGTTTCAGACCACCTGAAACCCGGACACATTATTCTGACGGGACTATGGCTTCTTGGCAGGGTTGCTAGCTGCAGTTTTCTAAGCCAAGAGGGTCTGCTACACTCTCTCACACTGCCCAAAGCCAGCACTAACAGTTACCCCCACACTGACGGGAGAGAAGAGAGGGCTCAATCTGCTCTACTTCCTCTCCCCCTACCCCTCTGTGTCTGCCCACACTCCAATCCCCGGCAAGTGAGGGCAGGGAATTTGAAGTCCAGTAGTCGCAGATACATCTGGGTGAGAGGTGCTGACTGCCAAGGGGTGAGTGAATTTACCATCCACCCTTGTCTGTGACTGAAGTCCCCGCTCCCCCCTTTTCTCTCCTGCCTCTGAGTGAGTACACTAAGGTAAATCAGGGTCCTCAGAGCACCCCTTACATCTGAACTCCCCTTTACACCAGAGGCAACAGTGTTCCCCCTTATATCAGAATCCTCTCTGTACATCAGAGTTCTCAGTGTTCCTCATCAAATCATGGTTCCCAGAGCTCTCCCTTACATCAGAGTCTGCAGTGTCCCCCCTCCCCCCCTACAGTGTAAGGGAACTCTATGCTATTAAAAAAAAATTGTTGGGTGCCGTGAAAGTGTTCGGGTTTGACTTGAAGAAAAGGTGGCAACCCTATATAGGTCGCTGATTGCCACCATTACTAGTAAAAAAAAATGTCCCCGGATTTAATTTTAAAAATCTGGTCCCCTTACCCCAGGGGAGAGAGAGGATCACCACCTGCCGATCAGTACTCTCAGTTTTGAACAAATCACGATCACTCAGGGTTCAATGACATTCCATAACGTGCCAGTAGACAGAAACCGGAGATAGTGTAATATTGTTACAAACTTTTTATTATAAAAAAGTATTGCACTTACATCACATTGAAGTAAATTCACAATATAAAATCCAGCTGGCCAGCCAACATGTACACAATCATGAAGCAAAAGCGGTGACGTCAGCACGTCTTACCCAACACAGCGTTTCGTCCAATCAGACGTCGTCATGACATCATCTGTTGGACTGCCCCAGTCCTACCTGAGCCAGTCCCCAAGCCCAGATCAAAACATTCAGGCCTGTTCCTACAGTCAGACCTGACTAAATTTTACCTCTCCTGCAAACTCCCACAAAAACACCTACACTAGGGGGGTGCTACATAAACAAGGCAGATCTCCGTTCTGACAGGGGAGATGTCTTTCTGCTATGCAGGGAGACGGATCTGTGTGTTTCCCCAGTCACACAGCCCATCCCCCATACAGTTAGTAATCACAAGCAGGGAATACATTTAACCCTTTGATTGGCCCTGATCTTGACTTCTTCCCTGCCAGTGCCATTAGTACAATAACAGTGCATATTTTTAGCACTGATTACTGTAATAATGTCACTGGTTCCCAAACAAGTGTCAAAAATATCAGTTAGGTGTCCGATCTGTCTGCCGCAATGTCGCAGTCCTGCTAAAAATCGCAGATCGCCGCCATTGCTAGAAAAAAATAAAATAAATAATGAAAATGCCATAAATCTATCCCCTATTTTATAGACGCGATAACTTTTGCGCAAACCAATCAATATACGCCTATTGCGATTTTTTTTACCAAAAATATGTAGAAGAATACAAATTGACCTAAACTGATGAAGAAATGTGTTTTTTTACCTTTTTTTTGTGATATTTATTATATTAAAAAGTAAAAAATATTGGTTTTTTTTTTCAAAATTGTCGGTTTTTGTTTATAGCCCAAAAAATAAAAACCGCAGAGGTGATCAAATACCACCAAAAGAAAGCTCTATTTGTGGGAAACAAACAACGTCAATTTTATTTGGGTAAAACGTCGCACGACTGCGCAATTGTCAGTTAAAGCCACAGAGTGCCGTATTGCAAAAAATGGCCTGGTCATGAAGGGGGGTAAAACCTTCCGGGGATGAAGTGGTTGAATAACATGGCAACTTTATATAAAAAAAAAATAAATAGAAGTTTTTTTAATCTGTTTTTTTTTGGGGGGGGGGGGGTGAAGAAAGAAGCTGCCTGCTGTATATATGAATGGCTCGTCTCCCGGGCCGTACATTAATATCAGCCAGCACATGCGGGTATCGGCCTGCACAGAGGGTGGTCTTCCTAACAGATGTAATCAAATCAATCCCAGGAAGTTCCCTGGATTCTATACAAATGATCACTGAACTCCACCACTGATATCCTGCCACAGCTGGCATCCAAATTCATATTCTTATGGGGACCTGAATGGGCTCTGTCACATGGCAAGGCAGTGCTAAACACTCAGATTATCAGACGGATTCATTTTATTTATGTAACTTCATTCATAAATCCCCCTTCAGCTGCACTAACATAGAACTACCACAGAATAAAACCTGTCCCCGACCATTTCTTAAAGGATAAACCCAAGAATGAAAATGTAATATATTGCAGCTTTCCAGTCACTAGAGGTCGTGGCTGTATTAGTTTTCTTTTTTTCAAGCTAAGAATGTTTTCAGCAAGTACAGAATATACCGGTTGATCTTGCAGAATTGCACAGTCCTTGACACTTCCTGTGAGCTGAACTTAACCACTTAAAGCAGAGGTCCGCCGCCTGCCGCCGCTCCTTTAAAAATTAAAAGTCAGCAGCTACGCATACTGTAGCTGCTGACTTTTAACCACTTGCCGACTGCCCACCCGGCTTGACGGCGGCAAAGTGGTTCCTTATCGCAAACCGTCATCACCTGACGGCGGCCGCGAGAATGAGTACTGTGAGAGCGCAGGGAGTTGGTAGGGTGGACTCGATCTCCGCCGGCTACCCGCGATGCCCCCTCCCCCCCCCACGCAGTAAGAGAATGGAAGTCCGTGTATGTAAACATGGATCTCCGTTCTGACAGAGGGGGAAGGGCTGTGATCACAGGCTTCCTGTATATGGAAGCCGTGATCACTCCCCTCCCCCTGCCAGCCCAGCCCTCATACAGTTAGAACACACTGAGGGAACACAGTTAACCCTTAGAGCGCCCCGTCCAGGATAACCTCTTCACTGCCAATGGCATTTACACAGTAATCAGTGCCTTTTTATAGCACTGATCGCTGTATAAATGCCAATGGTCCCAAAAAAGTGTCAAAATGGTCCGACATGTCCGCCCCAATAACACAGTACCGCTAAAAATCGCAGATTGCCGCCATTACTAGTAAAAAATAAAAAAATAAATAAAAACCCCATAAATTAATTCTCATCATTCGTAAACGCTGCAACTTTTGCGCAAACCAATCAATAAACGCCAATTGCTTTTGCCGCTGATAAAAGTGATCTTGTGGCGAATCTGCCGTGGAGACCACTTTTATCATAAAGCGAACCGGCCACCGTTTTTAAAAATATCAGGGTTATGGCAGCTATCTGCTGCCATGAAAAGGGTATTTAGCGTCAAAGTGCTGATGTATAATGACGGCGGGTGGTCAGGAAGTGGTTAAAGTGTTACTAAACCCACAACAGTAAAATCAGTGTATATATGCAGTAAAGCATGCTTGTTATACTCACTATGGAACCTAAGGGGTTAATCCTGCACATTGTGTAAAAAGGATGTTTGATCCTGCCTTCTCTGATTCCCCCTTTCTTCCACTCTTCCCAATCCATCTCCTGATAGTACAGAGCCTTGGGGGCACTCTGCACATGCTCAGGTTGGTGTGTATTGCTAGAGAGGTTTTTTTTTTTTTTGGAAGGGTGCACAGGGCCAATCAGCACTGTCCAGACAGGGGGTCAGGGGTCCTGCAGCTTCATAGGACAGTCAGAGGAGAATGAAAACTCCTCCTACAAACTTTAACCAGATACTGATAGAAGGCATGGAAGCATCCGAATGAACAAAAGATTCTTATGACAAATTCATACGGAAACAAATTTTCAGAAAGAACAAAAATCTGAAAAAACAAAATCCGAAAGAATGAAAAATGATTCAACCTACGAGTTTAACAAATTACATTTGGATAATTAAATTTTTTGTATTTTCTATTGTAATTAAATTATTAACAAAAACGCACCACACCCCAGTACAATGAAAATAAACAGGGGAAAAAAAGAAGAAAAAAAAGCATCTGGCATGCATCGGAAATGCATTAAAATGCATCAAAAACGCACTAACATGCGTCAAAAACGCAATTAAATACGTGCATGCAGAAAAGCATCCAGAACTGATCTGGAGGTGCGTTTTTGTGGTGTGAATTGGCCCTTTGGCTTTCTTTGGGCTTTTCACACCTAACACAGTTGGCTGCAGCTGAATGCATTTTGGATTGGACTCCAACTGCATAGACAGCCCTAAATCAAGGTAATTCTATGGGCATAGTTTCCATCCAGTTCAAACTGTGTAAGTGCAAATGTGTCAGTATCTATAATTATTCCCATATCCCTGTATGTTGTGTTCTTTAACCACTTGACAACTGGGCACTTAAACCCCCTTAACAACCAGACCAATTTTCAGCTTTCAGCGCTCTCACACTTTGAATGACAATTACTCAGTCATGCAACACTGCACCCAAATGAAATTTGCGTCCTTTTTTTCACACAAATAGAGCTTTCTTTTGGTGGTATTTAATCATCTCTGGGTTTTTTATTTTTTGCGCTATAATTAAAAAAAGACCGAAAATTTTGTAAAAAAATGAATTTTTCTTCGTTTCTGTTATAAAATTTTGCAAATTAGTAATTTTTCTTCATAAATTTTAGCCAAAATTTATACTGCTACCTATCTTTGGTAAAAAAAAAAAAAAAATAGTGTATATTATTTGGTCTTTGTGAAAGTTATAGAGTCTGCAAGCTATGGTGCCAATCACTGAAAATTGATCACACTTGATTTACTGACGGCCTATCTCATTTCCCGAGACCCTAACAAGCCAGCAAAGTACAAATAC
>BLSH010437196.1:1656512-1666706 GCA_018402905.1 Glandirana rugosa
GGGCACCAAAACGCATCTTCGCCTGTGTAGACAAAAATCCTTGCACCGGCCCTGCTGATGAGCACTGATAGGTGGTACTGGTGGGCACTGATAGGCAGCAATGATGGGCACTGATAGGCAGCACTGATGGGCACTGATGTGTGGCACTGATAGATGGCACTGCTGAGGAGGCACTGACAAGAATCACTGATGGGCACTGATTGGCATCACTGGTGGGCACGGGTGGGCAACACTGGTGGGCATTTCTGATGGTGCTGCACTGATATTTACTGCATTGATTATCAGTGCAGCTCCCCCCTGTCAGGAGAGGCACTTATTGGCTCTTCTCTAGTCATGTGCTGTCAGCGTGAATAGAGGAATGCCGATAAGTGACACTTCCTAGTTACACTGTGATCAGCTGTGATTGGACACAGCTGATCACATGGTAAAGAGTTTCCATTATAGGCTGTTTACCGTGATCAGAGATGCGGTGTGTTGGAGCGACACATCGCACCACCAATCGCCATACTGGAGTGGCTTGTTCTGAAGGACGTCATATGAGGTCCACTCAAAATGGGAAAGCCACCATCCGGCCGTTTTTTTTTTTATTGGCCGGGTGGAAAGTGGTTAAACAAAATTCTACTCGTGTATAGCCAGGTTTATCCAAACTGAATCCTTCTGGGGAACCCCTGAATCCAGGTACACTCTACCCCATATGATCGGCTCGATCTCCGACCTTTATCCTGGGCCCCAGTGCAGAGAAGCCTGCAGTGCATTGTAGGATGCATCCTGGTACTTTCCCTTTAACATGGTGCAGCAGCTCCATGTATCTGTGAAGGGCACGGCTCTCGGCTTCTCCTGATCTAACCATGTTTTTAGCCTGGGAGTATAAACTCTTTCTTTCCTCCCCAGCCCAATCAGCGGCGGAATCACAACTTCATGTCAGTGCAATATGCTGTTAACTGATATGTCAGAAAATCAATTAATTACTTTTAAGTAGCAGTTAAGAGAATGCACACAATTCCAACATTTGAATTATTAAAGAAAGCCAGGCTGATTTTTTTCCCCAACTGAAACTCTGCCTTTAACCAAAGTGCAAATCCTTGCTTTTGCCCCGGAGCCCAATTAAAAGTATTGAATAGGCTTCAGGGGTGGAATAAAAAAAAAAAACGAAATAAATAAAAAAATGCGACCATTTACATTGCTGACAAAAAAAGTTTTCAAAGCGTGTATAGACTGATAAAGTTCAGAAGAACCCAGCGTAAACCAGTATGGCTACGAATTTTGGTTATTTTTCATACTAACCCATGCATATAAAGTCACAGATTACAATTCAACTTCACACAGAGGAGGAGAAAAGTGACCATAGACATCAGATTACAGTCTCCTAATCCTGCAGATGCTGGAATAATAATCGGATCACTTAAAGAATTTTTAAACGGAACTGACAAAAAAAGATAAAAAAAAACAATATCTCATTAAACGGTAAAATAACAAACCCATTTTTTCTGTAGTATTTTCCTCCAATCCAGAGACTTTCCCTGCAGTACTTTTATCTGCTACTAGATGTCCTCAGTCTGATATCCAGTATTAATCAGCCCACTTCCTCTGAGCCCCTCTTACCGGCAAATGAAAAAGAGGGGGGAGGTTTGGGACTTTAAATGAGATGCATAACCAATAGTTGGCCTGTTGTATGAAAACATAATATAAATTGATATACAGAGGAATAATATTTAAAAAAAACACGTTTTATTCTATTAAATAGCCTTATCAGCAAATTACAAAAGTTATACGTCGTGGTTACAGTGGTACATATTGTAAACTGATATCCGTTGATGGAACAATTGAGCCATAGCACTCTATGATATATACAGCATACAGAGCTGGTTACATAGAAAATCACAATAGTATTGCACTTTTTGACCCAAATAGGTAAAAATTGATATGAAAAACAAACATCTAAATGCATAGCAAAAACAGAAATATTACATCCTAATTAGCTTGACATGTTTCGTGGCGTATGCTCCACTTCCTCAGGAGCAGGTGCAATAAATAAGCTCGGAATGTTAACTCGTAATGATGGGGACTTGGGGTCATCTGGGGATGTCTAAGCCAGGAACTGAGGGAGTGATACCCATCAGTGTCAGAAGGAGGTACGAGGACTGCATATACGTAGTTAATCAGGTTGAAAAAAGACACAGTCCATCTAGTTCAACCAAAAAAAAAGAAAAATTATTATATAATCATACAATCCCATTTACAATCCTTCACCCACAGTTGATCCAGAAGAAGTAAAAAAAAACCCCAGCAAAGCCAATGATCCAATTTGCTATAGCGGGGAAAAAAAATCCTTCCTGATCCCCCGACAGGCAATTGGATTTACCCTGGATCAACTTTACCTGAAAATGTTGCCCCCTTGTCCTTTGTGATGACCTTAAAGTGAATAACTCAACAGCAAGTTCACTATATGGACCACTTATGTATTTGTACATGTTGACCATATCCCCCCTTAATCTCCTCTTTTCAAGAGAGAATACATTCAGTTCCTCTAATCTTTCCTCATAGCTGAGCTCCTCCATGCCTCTTATTAGTTTGGTTGCCCTTCTCTGCACTTTCTCCAGTTCCCCGATATCCTTTTTGAGAACTGGTGCCCAACACTGAACTGCATATTCCAGATGAGGTCTTACTAATGATTTGTACAGGGGCAAAATAATGTCTCTATCTCTGGAGTCCATACCTCTCTTAATACAAGAAAGGCTTTTGCTTGCTTTGGAAACCGCAGCTTGGCATTGCATGCCATTGTTAAGCCCATGATCTACCAAAACCCCCAGATCCTTCTCTACTATGGATTCCCCCAGTTGTACTCCCCCTAGAATGTATGATGCATGCATTCTTAGCCCCCAAGTGCATAACTTTACATTTATCAATATTAAACCTCATTTGCCACACAGTCGCCCAATTAGACAGTGCATTGAGGTCTGCTTGTAAGTTGGAGACATCCTGCAAGGACGTCAGTAAAGAAAGATGCAAGTCTGCACTGTAAGGTCACTGTTGGCTCAGCTGGCAGTCCATAAATGTTTTTTGTATTAGTTAGAGAATCCATAGTCCAACATGTAGTAGCAAGATGTCCCAGGGAAAAAGCGCAATTCCCTTTTTTTGTTGCTACTTTTACAGGCAGTTGAAGAGGGTCCCAACCCCCCTCCCGCTGTCACTGCCGCCTTTATTGGTCTCTCTCAAGCGATCCGGGAACCCAGTAAGGATGCCGCCAGCGGCATTTGGCTCTGGGCACAAAGTGAGAGGAACTGATGTTGTTCGTCCCACTATGTGACATCAGAAACTTGAAGACACGACGATTTCGTCAGTTCCGGTTTCGTCTCTTTGTTTACCTGGCTGTTAACGGCCAGGAAAGCAGCCGATCAAACCAATCCATGTCCGATCGGCTGCATTGGAGGCCAGAGGAGAGGTCTGGGATCTGAAAGACCCCAGATATCTCCATAAAGAGGACCTGTCATGGCCCATGCTGTCACAAGCGATGTTGTTCAGCCCTTGTGATAGCAATAAAGTTAATAAAAATAAATAAATAAAGAGACAGTGTAAAAAATTTTTTTTTGAAATAAAATTAATAATAACATTTTAAAAAAATTGTTAAAGTGCCCTCATCCGCCCATGCTCGCAAAAACGAAAGCACCCTGGTCCCGCACGTCCCGCACGAACCACACATGTTAACTATTGCCACGAATGTTAGATCGAGAGCAATAATTCTAGCTGGAGACCTCCTATGTAACCCTAAACTGGTAATCTGTAAAGGCTTTTAAAGTGTCGACAATGGGGATTTTTAGGTACTGTAGTGTGGCGCTGTTCCACAGGAAGAATTATAAAACGATACATATTTGGTATGTAATTACTCAACATAACATATTCTTTTATATTTTACCAGATAATTGGGTATTATATTGGGTTTTGTGCATTAATATTCATTAAAGTGTATTTTTCTCAAAATATACAAATATGCAACAAACTCTATTTTATTCTCTAGGACCTTTGCTTAAAAAAAATTGTAATATTTGGGGGTTCTAAGTAGTTTTCTAGTAAAAAAATGATGTTTAATACATCTAAGAAAGGAATGTCCCAATTGGCCAGGACTGGAAGTGGTTAATGTAAAAAATGTTTTATTACTTGTTCCCCCTCCAAACACTTACCTGAGTCCTCTATCTATCCCGTGCTGTGCCTGGCTGCATCTCTTCACTCCCTGCTTTAACAGGAGACTCTGATAGTAATGGGAGCCATTGGCTACTGCTGCTGTCAGTCAAATCCTGTGAGGAGGGAGCAGGGTATATGCCCGAGCGATGCTGGGTGTGTCTATGGATGCACACAGTTCAGCTCAGGGGGCACCTGCACATGTGGCACCATAGCACTCGGCTTGCTATGGGGTTGCACACAGAAGAGGAGGAACAGAGCGCACCAACAGGAGAGGTAAGGGGCCACTCCAGGGTGTTCCCAGTTCCCACTAAAGTCTCATTGCCTTTCTTCCTTGTCTCTTCCTTACAAAAAGCCTGATCAGATCAAAGTATCAGAGATCTGCCTGCCTAGCTATGGCCAGCTTTGGATACACTATCTAAAATTTTTCAAACAGGTAATTTTTTTCCCTCACTGATGCGTGCTGAGGAGGCTGCACTGATGGGCACTAATTGGCAGCACTGATTGACACTGATAGGCAGCACTCATAGGCTGCACTGATGGGCACTGATGAGGCGGCACTGATGGGTACTAATTGGCAGCACCGATTGACACTGATAGGCAGCACTGATAGGCTGCACTGATGGGCACTGATGAGGCGGCACTGATGGGCACTAATTGGCAGCATTGAAGGGCACTGATGGGCACTAATGAGGCAGCACTGATGGACACTGATAGGCAGCACTGATAGGCTTCACTGATGGGCACTGATGAGACGGCACTGGTGGGCACTCATGTGGCTGCACTGATTTGCAGCACTGATGGGCACTGATAGGCGGCACTGATGGGCACTAATTGGCGGTATGGATAGGCGGCACTGATGGTCACTAATTGGCGGCACTGGTGGACACTGATTGGCACTGTTTGCAGCACTGATTGACACTTATTGGCGTCACTGATGGGCACTGATTGGTACTGATAGGCAGCACTATATGGGCTGCACTGATAATTAACACACTGATGATCAGTACCCTGATTATCAGCGCAGATGTCCCCTTTCATGCTAGCCAGTTAGCGTCTCTCTCCTCTCCCTACACTGTGACAGCACGAGGAGGAAAGGAATGCAGATAACAAGTGTGTTTATAGCATGATCAACTGTAATTGGATACAGCTGATTACTTGGTAAAGAGCCGCTAATTGGCACTTTACCCTGATCTGTGATCACCTGTGTTCGGAGGACGGGCACGCGGTGGGCTTGATCACGGGAGGACGTCATAAGACACCCTCCCAGAACTGGCCGACCACTCTGTAGCTGTCATTCAGCTGT
Organism: Glandirana rugosa; assembly: GCA_018402905.1. Lineage (NCBI taxonomy): Eukaryota > Metazoa > Chordata > Amphibia > Anura > Ranidae > Glandirana > Glandirana rugosa. The sequence continues at coordinate 1,661,995 of BLSH010437196.1, forward strand.
AGTGCGGTCAGCAAGTGGTTAAGTAGATGCCTGATGATTTTCCACTGCTGATTACTGAAAATTCATAGTTTTACTACTCTTTTAACACTGTAACCCTTCATCAAGTGTGAATCATACTATTTGTGAATTTCCTATTGCCTTTTTAAAATAAATACTGCGTGATGAACGAACATGGCTTCCATGCTCCGAAAGACACAATTTATGACAAAGCGCATCGGCCAGAGCCAACGTTCATGACGTCATCACGCAACCGGAGTCCGGAAGCGGCCCGCTTCACTCCTGGGACTAGCTTTGTTTGCTACATGCGCTGTTTTTTATTTATGTGTTTTCACACATTTTGATAAAAACTTATTTCCATGTTTTTACACTATGCGGTACACTTGGCTTTTCTTTTCACGTGTTTATTTGAGAACCAAAGGGTGACCAGTAGACCAGAGTATCATGTCTTACTTACATACTTACAGTACTTACTTATATACTAATACTTGTTATATTTGTGAGGACTTGTTTCTTTTATGGTTTTTTTTTTTTGTGTGATTTTATCTTTTTTTTTTAACTTTTCTTATGGTTATTGTATTCGTTTTTTGAGGGCAACACTTCTTTAAGTGGATTGTTTTACCAACTGATACACTATTACCTAAAGTATTGGACGCCTGCCTTTACACGCACATGAACTTTAATGACATCCCAGTCTTGGTCCGTAGGGTTTAATATTGAGTTGGCCCACCCTTTGCTGCTATAACAGCTTCATCTCTTCTGGGAAGGCTGTCCACAAGGTTTAGGAGTGTCTATGGGAATGTTTGACCATTCTTCCAGAAGTGCATTTGTGAGGTCAGGCACTGATGTGGACGAGAAGGCCTGGCTCACAGTCTCTGCTCTGATTCATCCCAAAAGTGTTCTATCAGATTGAGGTCAGGACTCTGTGCAGGCCAGTCAAGTTCCTCCACCCCAAACTCGCTCATCCATATCTTTATGGACCTTGTTTTGTACACTGGTGTGCAGTCATGTTGGAACAGGAAGGGGCCATCCCCAAACTGTTTCCTCAAATTTGCGAGCATGAAATTGTCCAAAATGCCTTGGTATGCTGACGCCTTAAGAGTTCCCTTCACTGTAACTAAGGGGCCAAGCCCAAACCCTGAAAAACAACCCCACACCATAATCCCCCTCCACCAAATGATTTGCACCAGTGCACAAAGCAAGGTCCATAAAGACATGGATGAGTGAGTTTGGGGTGGAGGAACTTGAGAGTCCTGACCTCAACCCAACAGAACACCTTTGGGATGAATTAGAGTGGAGAAATGCACTTCTGGAAGAATGGTCAAACATTCCCATAGACACTCCTAAACCTTGTGGACAGCCTTCCCAGAAGAGTTGAAGCTGTTATATCTGCAAAGGGTGGGCCAACTGGGATGGCAAAAAAGTTAATGTGTGTGTAAAGGCAGGTGTCCCAATACTTTTGGTAATATAGAATATCTGTTGGTGTGCTAGCAGCAGGGGCTTATTGCACTCTTTCCCACGATTACGCTTTCATTATTCACTTGTGAATATATATGAATACCTTATACAACGCAAAAAAAGCACAGAAGAAAACATTTAGAACTTGGTTCCTAAAAAGCTTGTGGAGTTGCAGGGGTTAAGCATTGGGTAAGAGTTGGGTGTTGGGATAGAAGTTCAGCAGTCTGGCTCCCAAGGTGTCCACAGTTCCTATCTGTGTCTGCAAGCTGACCTGAACTTCCTCCATAGATTACACTTCTGCAATTCAGGATTATCTCCTGAGCAATACAGGGATGGGGATGAATTTGGTTTCCCCACTCTGGATATGTAGGATTGTTTATGGTAAAATGACAGAAATATCAAAAAGAAATATACAAGATGAAATATGGCTTCACTGGCCAAACAGGGTCTGCGAGTATCATTAAAAAATGCAATGTTAAGCCTCGTACACACGGGACGACGATCGTCGCAAATCGTATGTTGCATAATGTAACTTGCATACTGACTGCACTACAGGATCGTACGACCACAGAAAGACCGTTCAGGTGCATGTAATTAGCATCCGGCCGTTCCTGACTTCTGAGCATGCGTGTTTTGCACAATACAACTTGTTGTACCAACTGCTCTGTACACACGATACAACGGTCGTATGAGCGCTTGTTGGTACGACCAAGTTTTCTAGTCTGCTCATACAACTCCCTTGTACGACCGTCGTATGTTCGACTGTTCTAATCGCGCATACGAACGATCGATATCGCATACAACGGTCGTTAGTACGACCTGTTGTATACGATCGTCGTCCTGTGTGTACGAGGCTTAACAAAACGATTGTTACGTCATATTTATACTCTTTTGCTCATGTGCAGATCAAAGGGCATTCAATTGTCCAAGCATCTGCACAAGAAAAAAAACAAATGTAATCAAAATGTATTTTTCTGCAGTTTTTATACCATTACTATTTAAATTGAATTAGTTTCAGTTCATTTATTTTGTTTGAATTTTTTTAAATGCCAAATTAAAAATGTAGAAATTTTAAAAAACGTGAGTATTTGGAAAAGAATGTTGCCTTGCTTTCTTGCTTCAGAAATGCAATCGGAGAATAATTATACAGTAAAATCTACAAATTATAAAAACGTTTGTAATTTTTATCTCCTGTGCCAACAAACGCCCCCCAATTAGTCTTTTATCTACACTAGATGTTTTAAACTTGACATTGATAAAACCAAAGAAAGTATGTTTTTTCTTTTTTTTTTTGTCCTATTTCTTTCTTTTTAATTTTTTTGTCTATAGATTACTTAACCACTTGACCACTGGGCACTTAAACCCCCTTAACAACCAGACCAATTTTCAGCTTTCAGTGCTTTCACATTTTGAATGACAATTACTCAGTCATGCAACACTGCACCCATATGAAATTTGTGTCCTTTTTTTCACACAAATAGAGCTTTCTTTTGGTGGTATTTAATCACCGCTGGGTTTTTTATTTTTTTCACTTTAATTAAAAAAGACAGAAAATTTTGTAAAAAATTGGATTTTTCTATGTTTCTGTTATAAAATGTTGCAAATTAGTAATTTTTCTTCATAAATTTTGGCCAAAATTTATACTGCTACATATCTTTGGTAAAAAAATAAATAAATTAGTGGATATTATTTGGTCCTTGTGTAAGTTATAGAGTCTACAAGCTATGGTGCCAATCACTGAATATTGATCACACCTGATGTACTGACGGCCTATCTCATTTCCTGAGACCCTAACAAGCCAGAAAAGTACAAATACCCCGAAATTACCCCTTCTTGGAAAGTAGACATACCTAGGTATTTAGTAAGAGGCATGGTGAATTTTTTGAAGTTGTAATTTTTTCCCACAATTCTTTGCAAAATGAAGATTTTTTTTCCCCCAAAAAGTGTCATATGTTAACGGATTATTTCTCACACCCAGCATATGCATACTATAAATTACACCCCAAAATACATTCTACTACTCCTCCTGAGTATGGCGATACCACATGTGTGAGTCTTTTACACCGCCTAGCCACATACAGAGGCCCAACATGTAGGGAGCACCATCAGGCGTTCTAGGAGCATAAATTGCACACATAATTTCTTGACTACCTCTTGCAGTTTTGAATGTCCTGGAGCTCCAGGACAATGGAAACACCCAAAAAATGACCCCATTTTGGAAAGCAAACACCCCAACATATATTCTATGAGGCATAATGAGTCTTTTGAACATGTCATTTTTTCCACAAGTTTTTGGAAAATGTGTAAAGAAAATGAAAACGCATTTTTTTTTTTTTACACAAAGTTGTCCATTTATACAATATTTCTAACACACAGCATGTACATAGCAAAAATGACACCCCAAAATATATTCTGCTACTCCTCCCGAGTATGGCGATACCACATGTGTGACACTTTTACACAGCCTGACCACATACAGAGGCCCAACGTGCAGGGAGCAACGTCAGGTATTCTAGGGACATACATTTCGAATCTAATTTGACTACCTTTTATGTATTGTGAGGCACTGTGGTGGCATGGATAGGCACTGTAGTGGCACAGATGGGCAGGGTAGTGGCACAGACGGGCAGTGTAGTGACACGGATGGGCACTCTAGTGGCACGGATGGGCAGTGTAGTGGCACGGATGGGCAGTGTAGTGGCATGGATGGGCACTGTAGTGGCATGGATGTGTCATGGATGAGAACTGATGTGGTATGGATGAGCATGAATGAGGCACAAATGAGCCATGGATGGGGATGGATGAGCCACGGATGGGTGGGTGAGCACGGATGGGTGGGTGAGCCCGGATGGGTGAGCATGGCTGGGTGAGCATGGATGGATGGATGGGTGAGCGTGGATGGATGGATGAGCACGGATGGATGGCCAGGTGAGCATGGATGGATGGCTGGGTGAGCACGGCTGGGTGGGTGAGCATGGATGGATGGCTGGGTGAGCATGGATGGATGGATGGGTGAGCATGGATGGATGGGTGAGCATGGATGGATGGATGGGTGAGCATGGATGGATGAATGGGCGAGCACGGCTGGGTGGGTGAGCATGGATGGATGGATGGGGGAGCATGGCTGGGTGAGCACGGATGGATGGCTGGGTGAGCACGGCTGGGTGGGTGAGCATGGATGGATGGATGGGTGAGCATGGATGGATGGGTGAGCATGGATGGATGGATGGGTGAGCTAGGTAGGTACGAGTGGGTAG
>BLSH010437196.1:1666716-1684527 GCA_018402905.1 Glandirana rugosa
CGCGGCAGTTTACTACCGCGCTAGTGTACATTTGTTCGGCCGCGAAGGAAACCGAAAAGAGAGAGGAGACACGGCTGGGTGGGTGAGCATGGATGGATGGGTGAGCATGGCTGGGTGGGTAAGCATGGATGGATGGCTGGGTGAGCATGGATGAGCATGCATGGCTGGATGGGTGAGCATGGCTGGATGGATGGATGGATAGGTGAGGATGGGTGGAAGAGCATGGATGGGGTGAGGATGGCTGGGTGGGTGGTAAATGGCTGGGGTGATGATGGCTGGGTGGGTGGATGGATGGATGGTGGGGCTTGCTAACTGTCATTTAGCAGGGCGTAATGTAATGCCCACAGCGCTGCAGCACGTCCTCTCTCCCCCCTCTCTCCTCTCGCAATGCACCGATCGGTGCGGAGAGGAGAGAGAAAAGCCAAAGGAAGCGCCGGCTTGTTTACATGTGATCGCGCCATCATTTGACGGCGCTATCACGTGGTAAAAGGCCGATCACAGCGGCCATTCACCGTGATCTGTGATGCGCCGGGTCCCCTGGACCCGACGGTCATGGATGTTCCCGTGTGCGCGCCCCAGGGGTCGTGCGGGAAGCGCATTCATGGGAGGACGTCAATGTACGTCCTCCCAGAGTTAAGCAACCGCCCTGCAGACGTATTTTGTCTATAGGGTGGTTGTTAAGTGGTTAAAGGGGTTGTAAAGGTTTGTTTTTTTTTTTAAATAACAAACATGTCAAGAGTTTTGTCTTCCAGGTTTGAGAGCTCCGGCTATGTGATTGGCCGGAGCTGCGCTGACATCACTCCCGCGCATGCGCGTGGGAGCCACTGTTTCTGGCACGGGCTCTGAAGATCCGGCACTGTAAGCCGGACCATCAGAGTGCATGTCATGATGATGTCATAGGATAAATGTCTCCTAAGCCAGTGGTTCTTAACCCTGTCCTCAAGTACCCCCAACAGGCCATGTTTTGGGAATTTCTCTTGGATAAAGTAGCTGTCCAAATTACCAAGCCATTGACTCCGATTTAAAGCACCTGTGCAAGATAAAGGAAAATCTGCAAACATGGCCTCTTGGGGGTACTTGAGGACAGGGTTGAGATCCACTTGTCCTAAACTATGACAGTTTAGGTGATATTCTCAGTACCTACAGGTAAGCCTTATTATAGGCTTACCTATAGGTACGTACAAGTGGTAATACAGAGTTTACTACCACTTTGAGGGCCACCCCAAGTCGCTTGACATCTGAAATCCCATTGAAGTGAATGAGAGCCGTCTTAATGTATGCTACTGAAGTCGCTTCAACTTCAGAAGGGGTTCCTGAACTACTTCAAGGCGACTTCTTGTGCCCATAGAATTCAATGTAAGTCGCCTCCAAGTCAGATCCTCCATCTATATTGAAGCGACTCTACAATAAAAAGAAAATAATTTACCCAGTGAATTCCCAAGCAAACCCCGCTCCCTCCCTTCACGTTGTAAGTCATCCAAAGTCGCACTGAAGTTGCGTTCAAATCGCCAAGCAAAGTCACGTCTGAAGTCCCCAAAAAGAGGAGCTCCAGTCACCCACAAAAAAATGAAAGGTTAGCAGATACAACTACTGTAGCTGCTGACTTTTAATGCAGGGGCACTTACCTGCCCCTGAATCCAGCGCTGTCCTCACCTGAGCCAATTCCTCAATCCGCTTCTGGTCCAGGCGCTGACATAACTAAAGGAAACGTATGGATTCACAGTGGCCTTTGCACTGTGCATGCGGCTCCCGCAGTCTTCTGGGACCTGTGATGTGTCTCAGGCGGCTGAAGGAGAAGGAGTGGGGACTTTGGCCCGGATCGCCACAGTAATCCACCTGGAAGTATGAGCGGGTACTTGTCCAAACCGGGTTCCTCCCCCCCCCCCCCCCCCCGTGCCAATTGTTAAAGTGACTTATAATAAAGCTTACCTGTTGGTTAAATTAATATCTCCTAAAGGAGATATTCTAGTGAATAGCAGCCGGTGACATCACCAGCACATGCATTCTGAAGGAGCAACATACCCGTGCCGTTCCTTCAAAGTTCTGTGCCACAGCCGTGACTCCCAGCATGCATGCGTTGGAGTGACGTCATCGTGGCTTGACCATTCAAGCGGCCGCACTCCACAAGCCCGGAAGAAAGACCGGGTGAAGATAGAAGCCTCTGCAGCTGTGACAGCGCAACGCTGGAGGCTTTGTTTCAAGTTAAGACTTTCATAATGTGCTAGTGTGTAATTCATACTAGCACATTATGCCTTTACCTTACAGGGAGAGTTTTTATATTTGCTTTTTTTTTTTTAACCTTAACATTTACTACCACTTCAAAGAGGAGGGGGGAGGAGGAATGCAAACAAGCAGAACTTCCCCTTTTGGGTGAAATATCGCTTTAAGCACCTGCATTTGCTCTACTATATTACCCTTGCAGTCCCTGTGCCACAGAGCTCAAACTGGGAAAAGGAGAAGTAGACCTACAGAGGGAGAAAGGCAGAACGGGAGCCTAGATGGGCAAGAAGCTCTGCTGACTTCCATCATCCAATCATGTGCAAGCAAAAATGTTGTTTTTTTTTCTTGCATGTGATTGGGTATTCTTTACAAAGCAAAGTTTTACCTCATTTACTGAGCTCTGGAGCAACTGTACTTGCAGGGTGCAAGTGCACTTTGCAAAGTGCACAGTTTAATTGCCTTTAGAAAATCAACCCTCAGGGGTTGATTTACTAAAGGCAAATAGACGGTGCATTTTGCAAGTGCAGTTGCTCCAGAACTTAGTAAATGAGCAGAAGCTCTGCTGATTTCCATCATCCAATCATGTGCAAATAAAAATGCAGTTATTTCTATCTTCCTTGCACGCAATTGGGTATATTTTGCACCTCCTTTACTAAGCTTTGCTTTAAGTAAATCAACCCCTCAGTGTCTCTTTAAGCCTTAAAGTGAACAATGTGCTTTTCTAATGCAATGCAACAGGTCCACTAAACTGGCTCCTCCCACTTTGCTTATACTTTTCCATTGCGGCATTCTTCTTCTGCCAGAGTGGTATGAAATACTTGATATCCCCAAGTATGGGGGCATATAGGGTCCCACCCCTTCCTCGCTGAGCCTCAACCGCTATACTTTTCCATTGCGGCATTATTCTTCTGCCAGAGTGGTATGAAATACCTGATATCCCCAAGTATGGGGGCATATAGGGCCTCACCCCTTCCTCGCTGAGCCTGAACTGCTATACCTTTCCAATGGGGCATTCTTCTTCTGCCAGGGTGGTATGAAATACTTGATATCCCCAAGTATGGGGGCATATAGGGTCTCATCCCTTCCTCGCTGAGCCTGAATGGCTATACTTTTCCATTGCGGCATTCTTCTTCTGCCAGAGTGGTATGAAATACCTGATATCCCCAAGTATGGGGGCATATAATGTCTCACCCATTCCTCGCTGAGCCTGAACTGCTATACCTTTCCAATGCGGCATTCTTCTTCTGCCAGAGTGATATGAAATACCTGATATCCCCATGTATGGGGGGCATATAGGGCCTCACCCCTTCCTCCCTGAGCCGTAACCGCTATACTTTTCCATTGCGGCATTCTTCTTCTGCTAGAGTGGTATAAAATACCTGATATCCCCAAGTATGGGGGCATATAGGGTCCCATCCCTTCCTCGCTGAGCCTGAACTGCTATACTTTTCCATTGCGGCATTCTTCTTCTGCCAGAGTGGTATGAAATACCTGATATCCCCAAGTATAGGGGCATATAGGGTCTCACCCCTTCCTCGCTGAGCCTCAACTGCTATTCTTTTCCATTGCGGCATTCTTCTTCTGCCAGAGTGGTATGAAATACAAGTATGGGGGCATGTAGGGTCTCACCCCTTCCTCGCTGAGCCTGAACCGCTATACTTTTCCATTACGGCATTCTTCTTCTGCCAGAGTGGTATGAAATACAAGTATGGGGGCATATAGGGTCTCACCCCTTCCTCGCTATTGCTGCCTCATTCAGGCCGGGAAGGAATGCCTATTCCTGCATAAGATTGTTTTCATAGCTCATCTTAGCCAACATAATGGTAGGGGAATGAAGGAAGGGTATTTACAGCTGGAGAGGGCACAATTAAATGGACCGGTTATTTTCCCCAGTATAGGCAAACCACTGTGAGTCGGAAGTCTCCTTAAAAACTTGAATAATCTGCCAGCACAGCTCTGCAGGAGAAGTGGTATAAAGATGAAAACCTCCTGATAAAACATGAAACATCTGAGCAACAAAGGCTTGTGCATGTCTGTACTGTTACCCTGCAACCCATTGATAGGTCCTAATCCTCACTCATTGTAGATATGGAGGAGGACCAATGTCTTATCTGCTCTGCAGCACATGGGGGCTCACAAGTCCACTGACATATGACTGTCTGACCAGGCAGGAAACACCTGGCCCCGAAAGCTGATGAAACAGTCAGGGTCCTCCCCCAACTTTCATCTGCCAGGGAAGAAAAAGAGTAGCAGAACAGGAGGTTGTGAAAGAGTTGCTGAAATAGTTAAAGTTGGCTCATATCAGCGACCATCACCCGTCCCAAGAGCTTGCTCAACCTGCAGAAGGAAGCGGTTATGGGAAATGTTTGTGAACCCAATGATCAATAGCATTGGAAGATATTATCTTGAGTCGCTCTACACATCTGGGACAATGACAATGTTATTTTTGAAATAACACTTTGATATCTTTATAATTAAAGTAAAGGTGTCCGGTGTTTAATGTGGACCTGTGCTTTGCTCGTCCAGCAGACTGGAGCCCACCATATCTGTAACACCAAATCTAAGTAATTGTTTTATTTTATCATGTCATTTTTGGTCACCTTGCTGACCTCCTTGTGAATATGAGGGTTGCCTGTATTTAATACTTTTAGGGCTTATTAAGGGCTCGTTTACATTTGCTTCAAAACAAGGCTTCAGACAGGCTTTGGTAAAGCTCTCTTAACGCCAGTCAAAGCTCACGTCACTAAATAAAATGGTTGGCTTACAGTCCTGTTTACACCTTGTGTTTCCTTTGCTTTGCTTTGGCTTCCCTTCAAAAATTATACCCCATGTAGCTTTAGTGGTGCTTCAAAGCGTCCCCCATAGAAGTCTATAACAAAGCTTTTTTAAAGCTCGCTTGAAGCACCTGCGACTTGTTAGAGGCTGTAATTCAGCTTTAGCTTCGCTTTGTTTTGGAGAAATTGCAGGTGTGAGATATCAACACACAGGGCATTGGCCAAGCTTCAACAAAGCTTTGAAAGAGCATCACTGAAGCCCCACTGAAGCCTCATCGAAGCATCACTGTAGCACCACCGAAGCCTCATTGAAGCACCACCATAGCCTCAAAAACACATCATAAAATCTTGTTGAAGCAGTAGGACCTTTAGCCCAGGCTCACACTTATGCGATGTGGGAATCGGCGTGATTCCAGAGCCAGTTCTCGCATCGCAGTCTTCCCGCAGGCAGTTCACACTGCCTTCTGTGAACCGCTGCGGGTGTTATTACAAAGTTAATAACACCCCCCCAGTTTTGTTCACAGATCGCAGGGCGAACTGTGAACTCGCACATAAATCGGATCACACCCATGCAATGTGAATTAGAAAAACAAGGCCCTCTGATGGGACTTTAAAGGGCATAGACTCCACTCAAACACAAATACAAAATGGTATAAAATAATTTCTAGTTTATTACAAAATTGTATTTAAAAATAAAGAGGGGAAAAGGGGGAACAAGGGATGAAATGGGGTACATTTAACCCAATAAACAAGGTGATATAAAAATGCAACAGTACATATAGCAGAACCACTTATGTAATGCACTACTGTGTAATTTAACCACTTCCTTACTGGGCACTTAAACCCCCCTCCTGCCTGGACCAATTTTCAGTTTTCAGCGCTGTCACTCTTTGAATGACAATTGCGCGGTCGTGCGACATTGTACCCAAACAAACTTGGCGTCCTTTTTTTCCCACAAATAGAGCTTTCTTTTGGTGGTATTTGATTGCCTCTGCATTTTTTATTTTTTTGCGCTTTAAACAAAAAAGAAGCGACAATTTTGAAAAAAGAACAATATTTTTTACTTTTTGCTATAATAAATACCCAAAAATAAAAAATAAAAAAACAAATTTATTCATCAGTTTAGACCGATATATATTCTTCTACATATTTTTGGTAAAACAAATCGAAATATCGTATATTGATTGGGTTGCGCAAAAGTTATAGCGTTTACAAACTATGGACATTGGTTTATGGTGTTTTTATTTATTTTTATTTTTTTACTAGTAATGGCGGCGATCTGCGATTTTTATCGGGACTGCGATATTGCGGCGGACATGTCGGACGTTTTTGACACTTTTTTGGGACCAATGACATTTATACAGCGATCAGAAATTTAAATGTCCACTGATTACTGTGTAAATGTCATTGGCAGTGAAGGGGTTAACCTGCAGGGGGCAGTGAAGGAGTTAACTATGTTCCCTGGGTGTGTTCTAACTGTGGGGGGGCGGGGTTGGCAGGGGCATGACAGATCTAACTGATCCCAGTGACAGGATCAGTAGATCTGTCATGCCCCCCCTCACAGAACGGGGAACCGCCGTGTTTACAACGGTGGTTCCCCATTCCTGCTCTCTGGAAGGAGATTGCGGGTCTCCGGCGGACATCGGGTCCGCCCGACCCACGGGCACGCTCCCGCAGCATGCGGTGGCCCGTGTTGGCGCCCGCGGGAGCGCGCCCAGCACAAGCCAAATGGGAGGACGTCTATAGACATTTTAGCGCCGCGCTGTAGCCGTCATTCGGCTATGGCGGCGGCGCGAGAAGGTTAAACAGCGTGCAACCCAATGCGTTTCAAGATTGTGCGTTGTTCCTCTTCATCAGGGGGAAGTGGTGGTATAGCTCATATCTATCGTTCAGGAATATATATAGCATAAATGTAGGTTCTCGTATAGAACTAGTGCAGATTAAAAGCAGGAATGAAAGATGCTGCTGCCACTGGTATCAAAAAGTCCATGAAGGTAGGTAGCGATGATCGACCCCAACACTGCCGCTTGTAAAGGGAAGGCGGAAGGGGTTGTGGGGGGTGGGAAATGAACCACCCCACCCACGGCTGGATTCCAGGAGGAAAGACTCACTGAAAGTGGGCTGCCCGGTGTTATGGGTCAACCCGTGCCGTCTATAGTGTGTATAGATACTGTATGGGCAGTAGGAGGGGAATAGAGCAAATGCCAATGGATATGGTGTATCCGTTATAGTCCACAGGTTAAGCAAGGCACAATGTGGAGGCAAGCTCTTCCAACCGTACATCAGATGGCGGGAAGGGGAGTGGATGAAAGCCTCAATGCACATGCAGGACCTCTACATGTGCAGCTCACCCGTTCCCAGCGCCCTCATACAGCAGACCCATGCGATGTGATTCTACTGCGGGAAAAAAAGGTCCCTGTACTTTTTTTTGTGCGAATCTAATGTGAGTTCAGCCATCCAACTGTATGGCTGAACTCGCATTGCTCAGAGATCGCATGTGATCGGCACCTGCGGTGTGGGTGCGAATCACATGCGATCTCTGAGATCGCACATGTGTGATCCTGGGCTGAATGTGCGTTGAAACTCAAGCAAATGTAAATGAGCCCTTACACTTGCTTCGGCTTCAACGCACATTAAAGCTCCTACTGCTTCAACATGCTTTTATGATGTGTTTTCAATGCATCGGTGGTGCTTCGATGAGGCTTCGGTGGTGCTTAAGTGATGCTCTGTTGAAGCTTTGTTGAAGCTTGGCCGATGCCCTGTGTGTTTGCTGATATCTCACACCAGCAATTTCTCCAAAACAAAGTGATGCTAAAGCTGAATTAAAGCCTCTATCAAGCCGCAGGGGCTTCAAGCGAGCTTCAAACAAGCTTTGTGTTAGACTTCTATGGAGGTTTTGAAGAGGCTTTGAAGCACCACTAAAACTACATGGGGTATAATTTTTGAAGCAAAGCCAAAGCAAAGCAAACACAAGATGTAAACAGGACTGTAAGCTAACCATTTTATTTAGTGACATGAGCTTTGACTGGCGTTAAGGGCTTGTTTATACATGCTTCAAAACAAGGCTTCAAGCAGGCTTTGTTAAAGCTCTCTTAACGCCAGTCAAAGCTCCCGTCACTAAATAAAATAGTTAGCTTACAGTCCTGTTTACACCTTGTGTTTGCTGTGCTTTGAAAATTATATCCCATGTAGCTTTAGTGGTGCTTCAAATTGTCTTTAAAACCTCCATAGAAGTCTATGACAAAGCTTGTTTGAAGCTTGCTTGAAGCACCTGCGGCTTTTGAGCGGCTTAAATTCAGCTTTAGCTTCGCTTTGTTTTAGAGAAATTGCAGGTATGAGATATCCACACAAACACACAGGGCATTGGCCAAGCTTCAACAAAGCTTCAAAAGAGCATCATTGAAGCACCATCAAAGCCTCATCGAAGCACCACTGAAGCATCAAAAACACATCATAAAAGCTTGTTGAAGCAGTAGGAGCTTTAATGTGCGTTGAAGCCAAAGTCCTAAGAGAGCTTTAACAAAGCCTGTCTGAAGTCCTGTTTTGAAGCAAATGTAAACTAGCCCTTAAAGTCACAGAATAAGGATGAGCACAACTGAGAAACATAGCTGTCATTTCTGTGATAATTTGACAAAAAAGAGGAGATTACAATAAATGTTCACCAGTTTGGCAAGTCAATAGGGAAGACAACATTAAGGTGGTATTTGGTGGTCTTTAGGGTGAAATAGGCTTTAAATGATTCCTGAGGGTTACAGAAGCTGTTTTAAAAAGAAGCTAAACTGTATCTGAGCACCACAAACTTAAAATGCTATTTAAATCATTTTTCGTATTCAAAGCAAACCCACTTAATCATCCATGTCTACATTTTTTGCTGCGGCCATCTTGAGTAAGGGCAGATATTTCATGTAGCATTTACTTCCTATAATCCATCTGTCCTTAACTCAGGCGTGCAGGCAGGAGGGTGTCCTTACCTGAGAAAGCTCCTACTCCCCTCCTCCAGATGAAAAAAAAAATTGCCCATGTTGACATAATTTTGGCCTAGGCCAGAAACCAAGTGGCAGCTGAAGAAATGCAAAAAAATATAGTATACCTTGGCACCAATTAAAACCATACAATAAAAATAATTGTAATGCTTCAAGTAACCGATTAAAAGGCAACTAATAAATTAATTAAATTTTTCGATTTAACATACACTTTAATTAGCATGTTGCACTGTAAAGCTGGCCATAGATGGTTCAAATCTTGACCGGTTAAGGGAGTTTCAAACCATGTATGGACAGGCTGATTGCACCCAAGTTGATCGATCGATCATCTTGGGTACAACCAGCCTGCTCGATTTTTCATGCGATTATTGCCAGCAGCTATAGCCTCTAGCAATAATCACAAATGAGTTCTCCCTGCCTATGTTGATGGGGGAAACAAGTGATTTTCTTTCCTGCAACCTGAAAATCGTGCCATCTATGGTCGGCTTTAGTTAATTGAATGAAAGGTATTTTTTAAAAAGATTCTTGAAGGCTTAGACCACCCTTTGGACCATGGTAGAAGTTACACCCATATTTAGAGTGTAAAATGCAGCCTGGACGCATTGTCCAACTCCTCACCAGTATCCGGGGATAAGCAATGAAACATATTGGGGTGGATTTACTAAAGACGAATAGACTGTGGACTTTGCAAGTGCAGTTGCTCCAGAGCTTAGTAAATGAGGTAAAGCTTCACTTTGCAAAGACTACTCAATCATGTGCATGGAAAATAAAAAAACAGCATTTTTGCTTGCACATTATTGTATAATGGAAGTCAGCAGGGTTTATGCTCTGGAGCAACTGCACTTGCAGAGTACACAGTCTTTTTCCCTTTAGTAAATCAATCCCATTGATCACTGATGCAGTTCTCTGCAGGGCTAAATGCAAACATTTTATTAACACAAATGTTATTATTTTATCATGTTTGGTGCATTTATTACATAGACTGTGCCTTTCTGCAATTTAACAATATTGGATTAAATAAACTGGAGTAAATTTTAGGAAATTTAGGAATTATCTGTAGTATAGCCAATTGGTATGTTATGTGTGCGGCTGTTGGGGAGTAAGTAGATTCAGAAATGATATCTTCTGTAATGAGGAGGAGATTAATGCTCACGGAATGCTAAATTTAACAAACAACAAACTCCAGTAGAGAGCGGGAGCAGAGATCAGTGGTTACGTGTGGTATTGTGAAAGTGGAGTTGCACCCTCATTTTTCATTCCTCACCATGCAGCATAAATGTGCATCCTTAAAATGAATTGGCAATTTATTTATATATTCACTTACCTGATTTATGCCTATATCTAATTTCACTTCCTCCTTTATGGGCCGTGGCGCCGTACATCATTTCTAGTTTTGCATTGGCTCCTGGGAGATCTTGGTAAGCTTGGCATGACACTGCTCCTGTTACATATAACACTGGCATCTATGGAAAATCTTGGTCAGCTTGGCATGGCTGTGCCATGTCAAGCTGGCCAAGACTGCACCGCACTGCACATGTGTGATATCAGCAGGTGCATGCTGGGTCGCCAGCATGCATGGAATCCAGGAAGGACACTGTGGCTTCAGATGCCCACACTGGAAATGGCCGCGCTGTGCAGGAACTTCACAAAGTAATAAAACGATGAGAGAAATAGAAAACTGGGCATAGTTTACAACATACCTTTGTTACATTGCACGAGGCATTAATTTTCTAGGGGTAATTTTCATATTTTGGCCGGAACTCTGCTTTAAAGCATGCCGGCCGCTCCCTAAGCCAGTCTACACAATGGTAAGCCACTGAAGGTCAGATTGACTGTGGATGAATTTACAGATTATAAAATATCATTTGTTATGTAAGAAGAGAGATGAAAACTCTCCAGATTACAGTAGTCTCTATTGATGTACCAATGACAACTCAGAAATGTAGACTTTCCCTCTTTTTAATCATGTTAACAATGGTCACAAATAGAGGAAGATAATAATGCAATCAGGTGCACAGACAGCAATCAAAACTTGACAGGGGTCTTAACCCTTCCTTTAGGCTCCTTTTACACCGGAGCCGCCCGAGCGTTAGCGGTAAAACACCGCTAATTAGCAGCTTTGTACCGCTCGTTATAGCAGCGCTATGGCGCCGCTATTCAGGAGGCAGCGGTGCGCTTTTAACCCACCCACAAGGGGTTAAACAAGGGTTAAAAGTGCCGGTTTGCAGCGCTCCCGAAGCGATAATCAGGCGCTTCGGGAGCTCTGCCCCATTGTTGTCATTAAACCTTGAAAATTTCAATAAACACATTGAAACAAAACCATAAACTTATGAGGCCAATGAAGGGCCATTTTTTGACACTATAACAGGTCCAGAACAGTGGAAAATGGCTTCCATAGACCCCAGGAGCCATGTAAAGCCCGTTGTACTCTTAAGCCCCGTACACACCATCAGATTTTCTGTAGACCTTTGTCTTCAGATTTACCAAAACCATATAATATGAGGTCAAACCTTAAGAGTTTCAATTAGCATGCAATCAGGCAGGCCCTTGCACTACATGGTTTTGGTAAAGACAAAAGTCTACAGAAAATCTGATGGTGTGTATGGGGCTTAACAAATTACCAAAAAGCACCTTAATTTTTGCCATCTCTATTGACTCCAATGCATTTTACCAAAATGGTGAAATTTTACCAAAATTTCTCAAATCTTTCTGGATCGATCTGAAACTACAAATCAAATAGACTTTGACCGAAATGTACCAGTGACACATCTGTTTAATATATTGTCATGAAACCTTGAAAATTTCAATAAACACATTGAAACGAAAAGCATAAACTTATCAGGACAAAGAAGGGCCATTTTTTGACACTAGAACAGGTCCAGAATGGTGGAAATGGCTTCCATAAACCTCAGGAGCCATTTAAAGCCCATTGCACTTTGACCCAAATGTTCATTTATCTAGAGAAATTATTTTTGTATGAATTATCTTTCGTTGTTGTGCAATTCAATCAACGCAGCTACATTTCTTAAGTCATTTTTTATTGAAGAGTATGAAAAATACCACCACATTTATTGCACCCATGCACGTTTCCTCTTTTATATGGGGCACTGTTGCACCTGTATTTTGCAAGCAAACCTTTTTGGCAGATGAGCTAGCCCCTGTTTAGGGTGAGACTGTTTATGTAAAAGTCATTTACACAACCAGCAAACACAGTCTTATGATGGCTAGCCAAAGGGTGACTACACACACATCTATTTAGAGCCTCCCCAGGAGGTGATAACAATCCCTCCTAATGCCAGAAGAGCTCATTATTGCAAGCACAGAGGGTTTCCGGCTGGTGAGAACCTGATCCTTCCCACTTCTTAGAAAATGGAAGGAATTGTTAGTCAAAAGTGCTCCACTTCTGCTTACCAACTGAAACACAAACTACCATTACAGTGGTCCTGGTGGGTTATAGCATGGGTAGTTGTCTCACAAACTCTGCCTCTAAGATACCTACCCATCTATCGCCAACTGTGAAATTTAAACTTTTTTTCCCCCTTTGAAAGGAATGGGGAAGGGTTATTGCCATCTAGGGAGATTCTTTTTTTCTATTTATCCTTGTGACCATTGCCACCAGGAGGCAAAGTGATGGGAAATCCAAATTGTTATGGTTGTCACTAAAGAGAAAAATCTGGTCAGGAAACTTGTTCCAATGAAATATATCACTTTGGGCACATTTTCTATTATTTAGCTTAGTGTCTCCATAAAAGTGTCATGAGAACTAAATGTTTTTATTGAAAAAATAGTTTTCAGACAGTGAGGATAAAAAACACGTAACAGATACATTAATTGACAAAAACAATGAGCCAAACCCTTCATATAACAGTCAGATAAATCGCATGAAAACAAAAATCAGGCCATTCCAGAGACAAAGTCCCAACAAAATGGTTTGCTCCATAGTAAGGATGATGCAAATCTACACCAAGAATATGTACATTTTTAGAAAAGGTATATCATAAACTGTAAGCTGAGACCAAAATTATATTAAGACCAGCACCAGGTTTCAACCTGTGTTTCATATGCGGGGCCAAAGAGCCGTGCCAAAACTCTATGGTGCTACTATGGGGACCATCTCGTTGGCCTGCATAGAAGCAGAGTATATAGAGTGTGAGGAAATGAAAACTCAAAATTACGTCAAATTACACGGTGGTTTGTGTAAAAAAAAAAAAAGCAAACAGTGAATAGAGCCACAGAGGGCACAAGAGAGAAAAAGAGAATGGAAGGAGTAAATTATTATGTAAGAAGGGAAAGAGAGGAGGAGAGGATCGGTAGAGAGAGAACAGAATCTCTCCCCGGGGCATGGGCGTCCGCAGGTAGGGGCAAGGGGGGGCAAGTGCCCCCCCCCCCAGAATCAGGGATTGCAAGGTGTCTGCGCAGATTGTGAGCAGGTGCTGGAATACTCCATGTACCAGCTCCCGGCACAGGAAGGAAGATTACACTGTGGACGGCAGCCGGCAGGGCTTTCCATCGTCTGGTGTTAAGACAGCACTGACCTGCAGAGCCTGCAGAAGCCTGTGCCAGGAGCCTGACCTGCCAATGTGAGTTATAGACAATTCTTTCTGTGGGGGGAAGAGAGCTCTGTGCGGGGGATTGGATATGTATACTGGCATAGCACATGCCTGGAATCTGCACCCTGTACATAGTACACGCCTGGAATCTGCACCCTGTACATAGTATTCGCCTGGAATCTGCACCCTGTACATAGCACACGCCTGGAATCTGCACCCTGTACATAGCACACTCCTGGAATCTGCACCCTGTACATAGCACACTCCTGGAATCTGCACCCTGTACATAGCACACTCCTGGAATCTGCACTCTGTACAAAGCACATGCCTGGAATCTGCACCCTGTACAAAGCACACGCCTGGAATCTGCACCCTGTACAAAGCACACACCTGGAATCTGCAACCTGTACAAAGCACACACCTGGAATCTGCACCCTGTACATAGCACATGCCTGGAATAAAGTCTGCCATTTTCCCCTTTAAAATAAATAATTGTGAGTTGCGGCTAAGCCCCTCCCCTTCATGACATTGTCAAAAGGGGCGGAGCATGGGTGACCTTAAAATGATTCCCCCCCCCCCCTGAAAAAAGTTCTGCGGACGCCCATGCCCCGGGGGTCCATGATTAGCTTTGGAAAGCCCAAGTAGCACCTTAAAAAAATCCAGAAAATGTGTTGGGGGACTTGTCAATGGGAACTGATCAAGCCAGGGCTGCCAAACACGCAAAAACGTATTGTGCATGTCTGCGGAGAACCAGAAGTTATAGTGGTGGTGTGGGCACCACATCCAAAATATCAATGAGGAGGAAAAGTAGTTGTCAGAAGTCAGAAAGACTTTTGAGGAAACTTTTTGAGGTACCTCAAAAGCCCATTTGACATATCTACCTGCTCTCCGACCTGAGGTTTTAGTACTCTACCTACTACTACATCTTAACCTACTATTCTATTACCCCTTAATGAAATTCGTTTTTACTGCAATACCAATTTACCTTAATTCTTTGAGGGTAAAAACGTGAGAGCTGCCATTGAAGTCTAAAGTCATTACTAAAAGATCTGTGCTGCCATAGTTATTGGCAATGTTTTTATGTCAGCATTTTCTTTGTGCATTTCCAGTGCTATTTATGCAAAAACTGATTGAGACTTCCTTCTATGCAAGTGGTGACCATTGGTCTGAAATAAGCCAAACTGTGCTAAAGCCCCCCCCCCCCCATGGGTCTTGACACTTTTGTGCTTTTGGGGGGTCCCATATTAATGACGCCCTGGCACTTGTAGAACAAGCACACACTGAAATATGACATGCATTCTTCCACAGTTGTAAATGCCCCGTATAATCATTTTCCCATTTTTCACCGGTCATATTAAAGGCATCTGTATTAGGTAAAAGAGGAAAGGCAAACTATTGCTATTCAGGAGATGTAAAGTGAAGCACGTTTTACGAGTGCCTGTATACACAGGCTGACAGTCCAGAAAATGAATGAGCATTCTTTACTAGGAGCATGAGCTTAGACAAAAGCCAACTCTTAATAAATGAGCACAGGATACATTTTCTTGTCCCCCTAAAACAAATAAGAGAAAAAAAGACAGCTCGTCCCTCTCGGAGACTGTTTTGACTTGACTTAAGAAGGTAAGTGAAGCAGAAGACATTATGAAAAAAGGATTTTTCCTCCCTGTTAAAAAAAAAAAATCATTTGAACAGCTAAATGAAAATTGTTGGCCTAAAGATGCCTCAGGCAAAAGAGAAGTGAAGTCTCTGGTGAGTTTGGTTTGTGCAAAAAATATATATATATTATAAGCGTGACTGGCTGTCATTTTTCAATTTACTTGCGCTAAATAATGGTCTCCAGGGTGGCTAACGAGTGAAGAGAGGAGCTTTAAAAATCTTCAGCTTAGGAGAAGGTCGTAGTTTTTGGCTTCGGGCTGAGGTGTCAGCGGCAGCCATGAATCACGGGCAGTTTGGAGTGGCATCAACGCTTTCGTGGGCGATGTACCTGATGAGGAAGAACAGAGCTCATGCCAGTTTCTTTGGTAAAGTCATTTTTTTTCTTCATTATGTTACCCATATACTGGTGTTAGCTTTACACGTGCTTCATTTTATATTCTTAGAAAATTCAGAAGCTCTTTGTGGAGTACATCTCCCCATCTATCTCTGCCCTAGAAGGGGCTCACCATACAAGCACAAGGAGGTGCACATGGCAGTGATATTTTGGGTGGTAGCCAGTTAACTTGGCATTATGTTTCTGAACTTGGTTATACAATGCGCAATTTAAAAGATGCCTTTAACAAAAGAAGTATGTAGGCGTCCATTGTTGATAGTTGTTGCTTTCATGCTCAGAGCTGGGCCGAGGGGTAGGCAGAAGAGGTACCTTGGGTGCTTCAAAAAGAGAAGGTAGCAGAAAGCTCAGGCCCTGCAATCTATGCTTCTGAAGTAGTTCAGACTTCATGTGGGACTTTGGCTTTCTGGTTGGGTGCTAAAAGGACCACTAGTCATGCCAATCCACTGGCTTAAGTACACCGAGAAATTGACCCAAAACACATATGCAAATCAGGCATACTCAGTTGACTGCAAACTGTCTTGTCACATGCTTGTACCAGGACAGTGACCAAACTTATAAACAGCCAGGCATTTGGCATTTTGAGAAACAGGTAAGTCATGGTGGCCAACATATATCTCTTGCAGGTCTTTTATTTTAAGATGTATGGGTTTCCATTGCTTGTATTGGTTTCCACCAGGTGCCCTAGCTTCCTCCCACAATCCAAGCATGTATTGGTATTCACCAGCTTCCACCCAAAATTGGCCCATAGTGTGTGCATGAAAGGAACACTAGACTGTAAGCTCCGTTTTAGCTAGGGACTGCTAGTGAATGCTTCATTGTTCTCCTTAAACACTGAAGAATCTCTTGGTTCTGTGTATAAATGAGTATGAGGAATAAAAGATCTTTTTGATACCCAGTATATACTAACATGCATTTTTGGACAGGTTTAAAGATAACCATATAGTGTTAAGCAGGCTTGGTTGTGCTACTCGTTGGTTTTGTTGAGGGGCTTTTTTATTCCCTTATTTCCTTCTCACGATAACCTGGATGGTTATACTGTCTCCTTGGGTCCCAAGCCCTACTCCAAAGAAGCCATGGTTTCCCTACACTGACCTACTTTGAGGAAGCCATTGGTTTCCATACATTGCCCTACTCCATAGAAGTCACGGTTTCCATACACTGCCCTACTCCACAGAAGCTATGGTTTCCATGCACTGCCCTACTCCATAGAAGCCATGGTTTCCATACACTGCCCTACTACATAGAAGACATGATTTCCATACACTGTATCCTACTCTACAGATGCCATAGTTTTCACACAATGCCTAGCCCTACTCCATAGAAGCCATGGTTTCCATACACTGCCCTACTCCACAGAAGCTATGGTTTCCATACACTGCCCTACTCCATAGAAGCCATGGTTTCCATACACTGCCCTACTCCATAGAAGCCATGGTTTCCATACACTGCCCTACTCCACAGAAGCCATGGTTTCCATATAACGACCTACTCCAAGGAAGCCATGGTTTCCATACACTACCCTACTACATAGAAGACATGGTTTACATACACTGTATCCTACTCTACAGATGCCATGGTTTTCACACAATGCCCTACTCCATAAATGCAATGTTTTCCATATACTGCAATGATGATGGCCAAAAAGTATGCCCACTTTCCTGAAATGGGGAATAATCCTCTTAATTTTGGGATATATTATGGAACAAGACATATGAATACCTTCTGTTTTATTGGTTGTAGACAACAGTGGCAGGAACTGATCAATGAGTCTAATAATGACCAATTTTCAATTGTTTTGGCATAGATCTGGTCTGTGAATAAACCTACAATTTAGAACTCCATGAGTTTATGAATTGTATGATACTCCATGTTTTAGACAAATCTTTATGGAGAATTAAAAATTATTTATTACAGGTATGCATATAGCAGCACATTACATTCGCATCAGTCCCTGCCCTCAAGGAGCTTACAACTTAGGGTTCCTATCTCACATGCATACATAATGGGGCCAATTAACATACCATCATATCTTTTTTTGGGAGGAAACCGGAGTACCCAAAGGAAACCCATGCAAGCACAAGGAATGCATGAAAACTGCAGGCAGATAGTATCCTGAGTGGGATTCAAACCAGGAGCTGCAGTACTGCAAGGTAAAAGTGCTAACCACAAAGCCACTGTGCAATTAGCCTTGTTTTCAAACCAATTGGCTCATCACTGCCTTGTTCACATGGGCG
>BLSH010437196.1:1688845-1707780 GCA_018402905.1 Glandirana rugosa
CCCCCAAACCTAACACTTACTTTGTCTATCGGGCCCATGGCCAAGGTGAAAAGAAAGATCATTTACAGTCCCTTCTTTGTATATAGATTTAGGGATGGAGGCGTATGTTCCTATCTGTTTCATTCACAATCCAAACCCCCCCTTAGTTCTTAGAATTCCTGCAGACACTTGCTGGAGAAAAACTGTTAATACTAGGAATCCCTTGGGATAATTCTTAGTCTGCCTAGAGAATAATTCAATGGAAGGAAGAGAGGAAAGATCCCTGGTGCCGCACATCCACGGAGTCCTATGGTGGTGTGAGACCTCAGACAACTAAAGGACTCCATGGATGTGCGGCATCAGGGATCTTTCCTCTCTTTCCAGTGACTACAGGAGCTTGAGTTGCAGCATCACCCACACTACTCCCCATAATGATTGAGCCTGAGCGGCACACTAATAAACCATGGGTCACATAGAGAATTATTCATATTTGCTTTAACCACATCAGCTCCGGAAAGGTTTACCCCCCTTCATGACCAGGCCAGTTTTACGATATGTCTCTGCATTATTTTAGCTGACAATTGCGCGGGCGTGTGACGCTGTACCCAAATAAAATGTATGTCCTTTTTTTCCCACAAATAGAGCTTTCTTTTGGTGGTTTTTGATCCCCTCTGCGGTTTTTTTTTTTGCACTATAAACAAGAAAAGGCACACAATTAAAAAAAATCAATATTTTTTACAATACAAAAAGGTTAAAAAATCTAATTTCTTCATCAATGTAGGCCAATATGCATTCTGCTACATGTTTTTAGTAAAAAAAAATCCCAATAAGCGTATATTGATTGGTTTGCGCAAAAGTTATAGCTTCTACAAACTAAAGGATTAATTTATGGAATTTTTAATTTTTTATATATTTTTTTCATTAGTAATGTCGCCGATCAGCAATTTTTAGCGGGACTGCGACATTGCGGCGGACAAATCTGACACTAAGTGACATTTTTTGGGGACCAGTGACACTAATACAGTGGTCAGTACTAAAAAAATGCACTGTCACTGTACTAATGACACTGGCAGCAAAGGAGTTCACTTCAGGGCTGATCAAAAGGTTAAATATGTTCCCTGGGAGTGCTTTGACTGGGGGAAGACAGAGATCTGTGTTCCTGCTTAGCAAAAACACAAGATCTTCATCTTCCCCTCTGACAGAATGGTAATCTGCCTTGTTTACAAAGGCAGAACGCTGTTCTGCCTCTCTCGGAACATCGGCCAATCACATCGAAAAAGGGGCACCGGCAGCGCGCCCCAGATCCAAAATAAAAAAAAGACTTACAGGTACGTGATTTTGCCCTGAAGGGCCACCCTCCCGCAGTATATGTGCATGGGGTCCGGAAGCGGTTAATGTACCATTCAGTATAAAGAAATTATGTCATCAGTTGGGATATTTCTGAGTTTGAAAATGAATGTTCTATAAATCTTTGCCATCGGTTAAAGAAACATATTGTAGAGTTAAAGCTTGGGTTATTGTGTCCAATTTTTCAATATACAGCAAAGATTTCAGTTCCCTTTTCACCATAGTTAATTTGGGAGCAATAGGTGATGTCCGGGATTTTACTATAGTTCAGTGAACCGTCAAAGATAGGGAAGACCAGGGCTGCGGTTAGAAACCCCGGGGCCCCATACAGACAACCTGACACGCGGCCCCATATAGCCAATGCTTCAGTTGTGAATGAACACAGTGAGTGATCTGTACCAATCACTCATTGTGTTCATTTGGGAAAGAAAGAGGCTGGTAAATATGAAATATTTACCTAACCCTTCCCCCACTCTCAATCTTGAAGG
Source organism: Glandirana rugosa (assembly GCA_018402905.1). Classification (NCBI taxonomy): domain Eukaryota; kingdom Metazoa; phylum Chordata; class Amphibia; order Anura; family Ranidae; genus Glandirana; species Glandirana rugosa. The sequence goes on from BLSH010437196.1 coordinate 1,690,660, forward strand.
ATCCGACTTGTGTGCTTGCAGCTGCCAGCAGGAAGAAGAGGAGGGAAGCCAGCAGTGCTGCGTGAGAGGGAGGGGGAACATAGGGGGGCCTGGGCAGCAGGGGGAAATGTATGGTGCACAGGGAGGGTCATTGTTGTGGTGAAGGGGGGGGCAATTGCTAGAATCAATCCTTTGTATAGCTCCCTCTGCTGCAGCTGAAAGCACCCATGAGGGAGAGGAGAAGAAACTGGCTTTCAGCTGCTGCAGAGAAAGCCATACAGGGGATTGGTTCCAGTAATTGCCCCCGTGGCACATCGATCACCCTGCCTGCCCACATCCAATTCACCCTGCTGCATGGGCCCCCCTACTGGCATGGGCCCCATACAAGAAGACTGGTGGTACCCCCTTGTCTATGGCCCTGGTGAAGACCATGATGATATTGTAACCAGTATTAAGGATGTTGATGAGGAGGAAGGGCCAAAACATCCAAAAAGGCAGATCATAGGATCCTTGTCAATTTGTATCCTCGATATAGTATGTATGCAGTTTAGAATTTGGTCCCAGAAGCAGTGGCGGCTGTTGCTATATTTTCTTGGGGGGGATGGGAAACACTGCACATACAGCCACTCCCCCAACCTACCCCCCCCCCCAGGCATGGTTTGCCATTCACCTGCAACACTTACCCGGGCTAGTGATTCACTCTGGGCGATGGGCGGCCGACTTCCCCTCCTCGGCATTACGTCCTCGCCGTGCATCTCCTCCCTTCTCCTTCCTCGGCCAATAGGGTAGCTTCTCCTTTTGGCCATTTGGGAAATGGGTCTCAAGACCCGCTTCCTTATTGGCTGGGAAGCAGAATGAGTGTGACAATAGTGAATATTCTGGGTGGGCTCTAATCACGTGCTTCAAAAAGAAAAAAATCCCCCTTTGGAATCCATGCATCCGGCGCCCGTACATCCCCTATGGATGGGCCACCACTGCCCAGAAGGTAGATATCTAGGCACAGCTCCACATTCTGTGAACTAGTGTGAGTTGTATGGTGCCACACCAAAAACAGGTTGAGGCTGAGGGATCCGATTTATCAATCAAGAAGGGCATGAAAGCTCAATGTGGTACCTTCAATCGTGCTAAGCCCCGTACACACGATCAGAAAATACCGCTTTCGAATCGATCGTACAATAATTGGATCGTTAGTACAGAGCTTTCAAGAGCCGATCATGACAGTTAATCTGATGTTTTCCGTCCGGACAAGATCAGACATGCAGGAAAAATTTTCTCTTCCGATTCGATCTGAGATTAGCATGCGAAAAAAAACGGACGATCATTCGCCTGATAATTTCATCGTGTGTACCAGACATTTGCCTTCAATTTTCGCTAGTTATTAAACTTTGTTTTGGTTGTTCATTCTCATATCTGAATTATCGTACATGTAATATCACTTCATTTTACTTTTAGAGGCATTTGATAAAAGTTTGCTATTTTATAGCAATTTTAGAGGCTTTTTGTTATCATTTAATAACTAAAAAAAACAAGATTACAAGGAATGAATGGTCTGCAGCAATCCCCCTCTGTTTTTTTTTTCAGTTGTGAGTGAATAATTGCATTTATTGCAATAAATAATATTGCCAGCTCAGATGGGGTGTATCTGCCAATTTTCACAGGGAATGTTTCCAAATGATTTTACAAGAAATTACACAATTTACCATGGTAGAAAATTGTAGCTTGCAGTAATTATTTTTTTAATGACTTGAAAATTCCTTATGTTATAAAATCTTAGTGGGTTCCACATTGCTATTGCATCCTACAAAGCAAGTTCCTTGTACGGTATGCTTTTTCTGTGAGTATCCCATTCATATTGCAGCCTACTGCTTCTCATCTGTTTATTTTTATGTAGCTGCTATTACCTTCTTTGTGCATTCCTTTTACTCCTAGGGGGAGATATTGCCACCAACCGTATCAGTATTAATTATTTTTTAATTATAGGGCTCATTGGTATAATTAACATTTTTTGATTATTTGTTTTTTATGATTTCTTCATTTGTATCTCAGATGGGTTTATTACATTTTTCCCCAAAATATCACTCTATCTATCTATCTATCTATCTATCTATCTATCTATCTATCTATCTATCTATCTATCTATCTATCCTATTAGTCTTCTCTTCTCTTCTCTTCTCTTCTCTTCTCTTCTCTTCTCTTCTCTTCTCTTCTCTTCTCTTCTCTTCTCTTCCCTTCCCTTCCCTTCCCTTCCCTTCCCTTCCCTTCCCTTCTCTTCTCTTCTCAGTTCGTCCTTTCTTCCTTCCGACTTTTTCTTACTATCTATCCTTACCTGTCCTATCTATCTAATTATTAGTCTTCTCTTCCCTTGCCTGTTTTTCTTTTCTTCTCTTCTCCTCTTCTCCTCTTATCCCTTCCCTTTTTTCTCTTTTTTTTCCTTATCAATATTTTTTTCTTGTTTTCATATCTGTCTGTCTGTCTATCTATCTATCTATCTATCTATCCATCTAATTTTTAGTCCTTCCTTCCTTCCAACTATCTTTACCTGTCCTATCTAATTATTAGTCTTCTCTTTTCTCTTTTCTCCTCTCTTCTCCTCTCTTCTCCTATCTATCTATCCATCCATCCATCCATCCATCCATCCATCCATCCATCCATCCATCCATCCATCCATCCATCCATCTATCCATCTATCTATCTATCTATCTATCTATCTATCTATCTATCTATCCATCTATCTATCTAGCCATCTATCTATCTATCTAATTTTTAGTCCTTCCTTCCTTCCAACTATCTTTACCTGTCCTATTTATCTAATTATTAGTCTTCTCTTCTCTTTTCTCTTCTCTTCTCCTATCTATCTATCCATCCATCTAATTATTAGTCCTTCCTTCCTTCCAACTATCTTTACCTGTCCTATCTATCTAATTATTCGTCTTCTCTTTTCTCCTCTCTTCTCCTAACTATCTATCTATGTATCTATGTATCTATGTATCTATCTATCTATCTATCTATCTATCTATCTATCTATCTATCTATCTATCTATCTATCTATCACACTACATACATGGACATGGGGGATTAAAGAAGTGCCCTTTCTAAATGTGACCCATGATGAGTACAGAAGCACACACATCTCCTAGCACTTAGTATGTGTTTGCACAGACTCATGGAAGGTCACAATACCCCTCCTATATCCCTAATAATGCCCCTTACATATCATCCCCAGCTACAAATATACACATATGTACTCTTGTCGTGTGCTCGTCACCCTCAGCCCTGTGTAATCAGCAGCTTGTGCTATGAAAATAATACTTACCATGCCTCCTGTCTCTGGGCATTACACCGTCCATTCTGCTCCTGTAGAGAGACCTGCGCCTATGTCATATAATCTGCAGGATAAATAAACGCTGCCGTTCAAAATATGGAAGCACTAACAACGCTACATAGATTGTAATTCATTTAATAGGGGAGCGCAGTTCTAAATACCTCTTTTTTATACTACACTATTTATTTTATTTTATTTGGCCCCAGGGTTACAAAAATATATATTGCCCCCGCAGTGCGCAAAAACAGATGTAGAGTCGGGCGGAGGGAAGGAGAGAGGAGAGGTGTATTGCTTCTTTTGTGTTAGGCATAGTAAACTTTGATCAAGTACGAGAAGGAAACCCACTTGTTGACCATAGACAGGGCATTTTTTTCCCTATTTTTAGGCATTTTTGGGGGTTTTAGGGTATTCGGGAAAGGGGTTATTTTGTTTAGACTCATACACTGTTTAAAGGACAAGTTCACCTTTGATTAAAAAGCCCCCAGTTCCACTCTGCATTGTAGCACCCAGAAAGAAAACAGTTGTGCATCGCCTAGCGATGAGTTAAGAAACGAAAAGGGTCATGTGTGATTTTAGGCATGTTAGGATGTGTATGTAGCCCATCAGAATAAATTCCCTGCCTTAACGCAAAGCATGTTAATATACAACATAACACGCAAAACCTCAATGGGCCCAACTAAACCTGTACTTGGTCTAAATATGCTATCTGTTAAGGTTAATAAAAGTGTTTAGTCATCTACCTTGTTCTGAACAGATATTGACTCCTATTCCCCATGGCAGTGTTTCTCAGCCATGGTGCCACAACACCCTGGTGTGCCGTGTGCATCAGACCCATTTTGCCTTTGAACAGCATCATTAGTTGCCATAGAGCAGGCAGCCTGGTCACCAGCACTATAACAACCAATAATACTCAAGGGCTGCATGCACACCACCATTCATTGCTTTGGTGTTGGCCGGCTTGCCGGCACCATGGCAATTCATGACGCTGATCCATGGCAGTTGGCATGCAGGGCCACCCCCAGCATTCAGGAGAGGATGGAAGTCTGGCTCCTCCAGATCTACATCTTCCATCCTCTGCTGCAGAAGGTAGGGCTCTGATGAGAAAGGAGACTGTGTGATGGGGGCTCTGTAATTTGGAGGGGCTGTGTGATGAGGAGGACTCCTATTTGATGAGAAGACTCGATGATGGAGGTAACCCGACGTGATGGAGAACTCTGACTTTGATGTACAGGGAATGTCTGATGTACTGTATAGCAGGGAATCTGACATATTGAGAGGACTGTGATGTATAGTGGGGACGTTAAAATATAGAGAAGACTTTGACATGTAGGGGAGAATCTCATGTATGGGTTGACCTCTAATGTGATGGGAGGGACCTCTGATGTGATGGGAAGACGTCAGACACGATGGTGGGGGGGGGGGCTTTGATGTAAAGGAGACAATTTGATGTGAAATTAATGTAATTAAGCCAGTTGAGTGCATGGTCCCTGGCTCAGGTTCCCCATTGATATGTAACATTCACATTTTTCACATTTTAGACTGGAGTGCATTGTGATTTTCAAAATACCAACCTAATGGTCCTCCTCGTTCCTCCCAAGACCTCCTGCTTTCCAGCTCCCTTATCACCTCCTCCCATATTCACCTCCAGGACTTCTCCCGAGCCTCTCCCATGCTCTGGAATTCCCTACCCTGATCTGTCACACTGTCTCCAAATCTATCCACTTTTTAGGTGATCCCTGAAAACTTTTCTCTTCAGAGAAGCCTATCCTGTCTCCATCTAACAACTGCACTTTTATTTTCTTCATCGGCTCATCCCCCACAGTATTGCCCTTTCGTATCACTTGACCCTCCCTTCTAGATTGTAAGCTTTAATGAGCAGGGCCCTCTTATTCCTCCTGTATTGGATTGTATTGTAATTGTACTGTCTGCCCTAATGTTGTCAAGCGCTATCGGCGCTATATAAATCCTTTATAATAATAAAAAATAATAATAATTTTGCTTACTTTTAAAGGGTGCTTCAAATAAAAAGGTTGGGAACCACTGCCCTATAGGTCCATAACTATGATGCCCAATGTCACTGACCAATAGTAATAATTAAAATGTGGGAACTGGCAGAACCAAGGTTGACTTCATAAAATTCAGTCCTACATGCATAATACAGGGTAGCATACTACGGGGCTTGCAGTTCTGCAAAGTGTTGTTCAATATACAGCGATACCTTGGTTCACAAACGCTTCTGTTCACGAACAACTCGGTTCGCGAACAGAAGAGTTCACAAAAATTTGCTTTGGTTCATGAACTCCACTTCAGTTCACGAACACGAGCCGCAGCCATCTTCCCTGCTCTGATGCGTTCATATTGAGAAGAGCAGTGCAATATGAGAGAGTCTTAGGAGAAGCTGTCCACTCAGATAGGGGTTTCTGCCCCCTGACTACCATAAGGGTGGGCTCACTTGATTAGGAATTATGGAAAAGCAGTTCATATGAATTCTATAACTTTATCATGCCCTCAGATGATCTTTTCCTGGATGCACAGTGCTATTTTCTGGCCTGTAGATTCGTCATTTAGATTGGGGTTTGGGATTGTTTTAAACAAGGATTTAGGGCTCTTTCACACATGTGGACCGTTCAGGTTCACCTGTCAGTTTTTCAGGTGGACCTGAATGGACGCTCCATACACCTCTATGGAGTGATGAATGTCAACGGTAACATGCCTGCTGACATCCATTCTGTTCCGCTAAATCTAGATGGATGGAAAGCCTATTTTCCATCCGTCTGACGGATCGGATGAAAACAGACAGGCGGAACCATTTTCATGCGACCCGCCATAGAGGAGAATGGGGCTCTGACAGGTCTGTCTCAGTACAGTGAGCAGAGACAGACCTGTCATCCACCGGTTCAGCAGGGATCAACGGATCGTTCCCTGCTGAGCAAGCAGAGTCTGTGAAAACAGACATTCAGGTGTGAAAAGACCCTAAGGCCCCTTTCACACGATCAGCCTGCTCTGATCTGCCTGTCCGTTTTTCAGACGGATCAGAGCGGGCCATCCATAGACTTCTATGGGCAGGCAGATGTCAGCGGAGATGTGTCCACTGACACCCACCTGCCATCCAATCCGGCAAGATCCACACAAAACAGACAGATGGCGATATTTTAGATGGGATTGTATGGGATGCGATGGGATGAAAACTCACATGCTGTCCATTGTTATCTGATCGGCTCATAGAGAACAGCGGGGATCTGACAGGTCCGTCCCTGCACAGTGAGCAGAGACTGACCTGTCATCCGCCAGCCCAGCGGAGATCAACAGAGTGATCCCTGCTGAGCTGGTGGAGTGCACTGAGCGGACAGGCTAGGGTAGTATACAGACAGGCTAGGGGACAGGCTAGGGCAGTATAGGGCAGGCTGGGGTAGTATATGGGCAGGCTAGGGCAGTATAGGGGCAGGCTGGGGTAATGTACAGACAGGCTGGAGTAGTGTATAGACAGGCTAGGATAGTATATGATCAGGCTGGGGTAGTATATGGGCAGGCTAGGGCAGTATAGGGGTAGGCTGGGGTAGTGTACAGACAGGCTGGGGTAGTGTATAGACAGGCTAGGGTAGTATATAGACAGGCTAGGGAAGTATATAGACAGGCTAGGGTAGTATATGGGCAGGCTAGGGCATTATAGGGGCAGACTAGGGTAGTATGGGGCAGGCGCAACAGTCCGGGGGCAGTTGTCGTCATAACACACAAAACTGCTGGAAAAAAATCTTGGTCGACAATTTGCTGGGTAAATAGAAGAGCCCCTCTCAAAGTGCTGCCTGGGTCCAATGGACCCACTGGGACCCATGGTAGGGCCGGCCCTGGGCAGGGAGCAGCGCCTGATTGGCTACCATGCACAGCTGCACCAGAATTTGCACTCTCCAGTTTTAGTAAAACAGCCCCATTGTATTGCAAATGAGGCAGCAAGGAGTTAAATCTGGCGGTAATATGAAAATCTCACATGTAGCCCAGCCCAAGCCCTCCTGGTGGTTCTTTCTTGGTTATGCCTTCAAATAAAACACTTTTCAGCACTTATTAGAAACATGTTCCCCCCATCAGGTCTACAGATATGTAATCCCCCATCGCCATGTGACGGAAGCGTTGTGCGCGTGGGAGAGGAGTGGCGAATGGGAAGGGGGGGCTCATATGCCACCAATGGTTGGGATAATAAAAATAAGCTGGAGACTAATATTTTGGCTTGCAGACATCTCTCTCTGAAAGCAATTAGGGCTCAAAGACAGACCTACAGAGGAGAGAGCCGGGGAGAGGAATCAGGCTCTTCATTTCTGTCGACTGAAAGCTAAACTCCCGGCGATCTGCTAAATACACAATTGATGAACATACATGTGGACAGATCTACTCGCCAAAAGATTTGTAATCATATTTAGCCAGTCTTGAGATACAGACCCATCTGCCAGGAGGCTTGGCTAAGTGCCTGACAGTGCAGGTAAGTTGTATAGCATGATCATGTTGAAGCCCCCACCTTGATTGATTGGACAGGGAAGGAGGAGCAACAGAGCTATAGGGGTTGATTTACTAAGAATGGAGAGTGCAAAATCTGGTGCAGCTGTGCATGGTAGCCAATCAGCTAATAAAGTCAGGTTGTTCAATTAACAACTTCAATACTGGGCACTTTCCCCCTTTTTCTGCATAGACCAGATTTCAGCTTTCAGCGCTGTCATACTGCTTTCTTTGGTGGTATTTAATGACCACTGGGTTTTTTATTTTTTGCTAAAAGTTTGGGGGGAAAAAGTATTTTTTCTCCTTCACTGATGTGCGCTGATGAGGATGCACTGATGGGCACAGGTGAGGTGGCACTGATGAAGAGGCACTAATAGGTAGCACTGATGGGCACTCATAGGTGGCACTGATGGGCATTGATAGGTGGCACGTATGGGCACTGATAGGCAGCACAGATGGGCACTGGTGGGTGGCACTGATGGGCACTGATGAGAATGCACTGATGGGCACTGAAAGGCAACACTGACTGGCATTAATGATGGGCACAGATTGGCATCACTGATGGGTACTGATTGGCATCACTGATTGGTACTGATTGGCATCACGGTTGGGGCTGCACAGATGATCAATGCACTGATTATTTGTGCAGATCTTCCCTTTGAGAAAATACCCCTGATTGGCTCTCCTCTCCTCACACGCTGTCAGTGTCAGGAGAGGAAAGCCAATAACCGACATTTCCTTGTTTACATCATCAGCTCTTTACCGAGATCGGGATACGCAGTGTCCCAGGGACACAGTGCGCCGCCCATTGCCATGCTACGTGCCCCCGTGGGGGTGCAAGTGTGATGAGAGTGGGACTGTCTCTTATGACGTTATCCCAGGACAAGATAGCCACCCAGCCACCATCATTTGTCTATACGGCGAGGGGGTGGGGGGGTTAAGCATTGACATAAAAAACCTGGAAGCTGATTGGTTACTATACAGAGCTGCTCCAGATTTCGCACTCTCCAGTTTTAGTAAATCAACCCATAAGGCCATCCTTGTCTTCTTCTGTTGGCATGCCCACAGTGTAAGGCTTGGGCTCCAGAGGCAAGGGAGATTTAGACGCTTGTTCAGACATGCAGCCAAGGGACGATAAAAACAGGTGGTTAAGGCAAGGAATTACAGCCCCCCAATTGCCTTCCAAAACAAGGGCATGCAGCCACTCTCAGAGGCTCTCCACCACTCCACCACCCTGACACACTTCCAAGCGTGAGTCTGCTCACCTCGAGAATGATCACAATAGGCCAGATGTAATAAAAAAATAAAACTTGAAAACTCCATGACTCCACCCACAATTGGTTTAGCTGCAATCTTATCCTGGAGAATCCAATCCCAAGCCATCTGCTGGACAATAGTACCAAGTGTCCCTCAAAGCAATAATAGCAGGGGATACAGTGCGCTCTCTCTTTCTTTTTTTTAATCGATATTTATTGTAAAAGACATGACAACTACTCACATTTTATCCATCTAAAAAAGCACATCACATTGGGGGATGCCTGTCCAATCAATAAGCTAGTAGCCTGTAATTACCACTCGCTCACCTGAGCCGAGCCGGCCAACGTGATGACGTCACCGCCTTCGATCCGCCCTTACGCGTTACGTCCCTGGGCAGAGGGCATAACAGCAAGTGCTTAAACAAGTATCTTCATAGTATCAACACCAGGATTTTTTTTTATTTTGCAAACTGCAGAATTAAATATTGAAAATGAATTTGAAATGAAAGCTTACGTTATATGTTAGTGATTATCTTTACATCTACTTCAAGTAACTTCCAACAAGTAATATTCAGCACTGTCCAGGTAACACTATGTAGGAACACCATAATCCTTTGCAGCCAGGTTTTACCTTGTACTGCTAATAATGGACGCAGGTCCCTCTACAAATAAACTGAGTCGTGTATGGAAGAAGAGTACAGAGCCTGGAATTAGTCCCAATAAAATCATGTTTAAATCTTCAGACCATTCCAGGCTTTTCCACAGTAAAATAACCTGGCCTCATCCATTAGGAGGTCACTGCATGTGGTTTACCTGCTCTATAAGCGTGAAATCATTGAATATATTAAAGGTTAACAGAGGACGTTCACTGGTGAGTGGAGCACAGGCAGTGCATGAAAGGAGAGCGCTGTCCAAACCGGTCCTTATGTGTCAATAGCAGGTCATGTTTTCTAGATCACTTTGCTGGGTCACATTTCTGTTTTTTTTTCTTTGCATTGTTCTATAATCCTAACATGGAAGTCTGGAAGGGCTGTTAGGCCTCATGCACACTGGACGTTTTTTAACCACTTATCAACTGGAAGGTTTTCCAGCTTTAGGACCAGAGCACTTTTTGCGATTCAGCACTGCGTCGCTTTAACTGACAATTGCGCGGTCATGCGATGTTGTACCCAAACAGAATTTGCGTCCTTTTTTTCCCACAAATAGAGCTTTCTTTTGGTGGTATTTGATCCCCTCTGCGTCATTCCTGACCGCCGCTATAAACAAAAGAAGAGCGACCATTTTGCAAAAAAACCCAAATTTCTTACTTTTTGCTAAAATTCAAATCCAAAAAAATATATAAAAAAACATTTTTTTTCACCGTTTTTGGCCGATTTATATTCTTCCTCATATTTGTGATAAAAAAAAATCGCAATCAGCGTTTATTGATTGGTTTGCGCAAAAGTGGCCGCGTTTACGGATGGTGAGAATTCATTTCTGGGGTTTTTATTTTTTTTTATTTTTTACTAGTAATGGCGGCGATTTGCGATTTTTAGCGGTACTGCGATATTTCAGGGGACATGACGGACATTTTTGACAATTTTTTGGGACCAATGACATTTATTCAGCGATCAAAAATTTAAATGTCCACTGATTACTGTATAAATGTCATTGGCAGTGAAGGGGTTAACCTGGGGGGGGGAGCTAAGGGTTAACAGTGTTCCCTGGGTGTGTTCTTACTGTGGGGGGGTTGGGCTAACATGGGCATGAGAGATCTAACTGATCCCAGTGACAGAGATTAGTAGATCACCCATGCCCATACTAACAGAGCGGGGAACCGCCGCGTTTACATCGGCGGTTCCCCGTTCTTTCCCTGTGGCCGCTCATCGCGGCTCGCCAACGGACATCGGGTCCGCCCGAGCCGCGGGCACACTCCTCAGCCCCCTAGTGGCTGATTGCAGATCGCCGTCTTTTTACGGCGATCCGCGCTCAGCATCCCGACTGCCGCCGTGAAAACACGGCGCGAGGTCGGGAACTGGTTAATGCCGCTGTTATTCTGAGTTCGCATATATGCAGCCCTGGTTCCAGTACGGCAGCCCGGTGCGTTTCTATTCACCGGTTCAGGTATGATTCAGGTGCGTATTTCTACCTGAAATCGCAACTCAACCAGACCCAAAAACGCACAGGAACATTTTTGAAACCGCACCTCGGCCACCATTGAAAGTCGCTCACGTTCCCATGTTATGCAAATTGGAATGAGGTTAAAAGCAAATCCTATTCGCATTTATGTGAACCAATCCTGAGGTCCTTTTTTTCTGCCTCTAAATGCCCCTGCATGTTAGGCTATGTGTCCATACATACTTAGACCTTTAGAGGCAGGGGCATTTAGAGGCAAAAAAAAGAAAACATCCGCCAGCGCATCCAGGAGCAGCTGCGTTTTAGCAGAAAAAGGCGCTTGGCGCTTGTAAACGCTTTTAAACGCATGTTAACACTAGGGGGACTTTAGCACTTGAGCATTAATTAATTTCAATGGCCAGGATAAATTATTATTCTGGCCAATAAAATGAATGAACACCTAATGTGGTAAACGCACCTAAACGCGTCTAGACGTCTTTACAAGCGTCAAGCATTTTTTTCTGCCAAAACACTGCTGCAAGGAGTAAAGGTGTCTAAGGAGAGCTGGGCAAACTCCCTGTGTGCATGAGGTCTAAAACTGCCAGCAATCTGATTGTACAGCTTTCTTTATTGTTACCCATAGACATGAGATGACAGGTGATAAGGAATCCTCAGACTTCCCCAGACTGGGAACTTCAGCTGTGCAGTTTACAAAACCTCCTCTAATCACTTTCAGTTTCTTATTAGTCATGGATAGAACAGGGAAGAGTCAGAGGCTCTGTAAGGTTTTAATTGCTGTGCCCCCATTGGAGAAAATACAACTCACTTCCTGTGTAGTCAGCAGGATGGGAAGTTAAGGAAAGAGGTACCTCAACCGCTACACAGGAAGCAATAAAAACCTGACGGGTGTTTATAAGCCTTCCCCACTCTATTCAAAACATTTGTCTGGAGTCTCACTTTAAGCCCTATTTACATTTCCGCTTTGCAGTAGCACATGATGTTAAAGAGGAACTCAATTATATCTGTGTGTTTCTGTTAATGACCAAGCCTGTTTTTGACACTTGTTGTTTACAAGTTAACCACTTCAGCCCCGGAAGGATTTGCTGCTTTAGGACCGGAGCCCTTTTTGCGATTCGGCGATGCGTCGCTTTAACTGACAATTGCGCGGTGGTGCGACGTTGTACCCAAACGAAATTTGCGTCCTTTTTTTCCCACAAATAGAGCTTTCTTTTGGTGGTATTTGATCCCCTCTGCGTCATTTCTGATCGCCGCTATAAACAAAAGAAGAGCGACAATTTTGCAAAAAAAACCCAAATTTCTTACTTTTTGCTAAAATACAAATCCAAAAAAAAAATATAAAAAACCATTTTTTTTCACCGTTTTTGGCCGATTTATATTCTTCCTCATATTTGCGATAAAAAAAAATCGCAATCGGCGTTTATTGATTGGTTTGCGCAAAAGTGGTCGCGTTTACAGATGATGAGAATTCATTTTTGGGGTTTTTTTTTTTTTTTACTAGTAATGGCGGCGATCTGCGATTTTTAGCGGTACTGCGATATATCAGCGGACATGTCGGACTATTTTGACACTTTTTTGGGACCATTGGCATTTATACAGTGATCAGTGCTATAAAAATGCACTGATTACTGTGTAAATGCCATTGGCAGTGAATGGGTTAACCTGCAGGGGGCGCTCTAAGGGTTAAGTATGTTCCCTGGGCGTGTTCTTACTGTATGGGGGCTTGCCTAGCTGGGGAAGGGAAGTGGTCACAGCCTTCGTATACAGGAAGGCTGTGATCACAGCCCTTCCCCCTTCACACAGAGTGGAGGTCCGTGTTTACATACGCCATCGCGGGTAACCGGCGGCAATCGAAGCCGCCGCACCCGCTCCCTGGCCCTCCCCGAACACAGTGAGCGCGCGCCTCCGGCGGGGTGCGCGCGCTCACTAGGCTCGTGAGTGCGGCCGCCGTCATATGAGGCGATTTGCGCTCACGAGCCACCTTGCCGTCGTCAATTGCCGATCGGCGGTCGGCAAGGAGTTAAAATCATTTTTTTTTTTTTTGCTAGAAAATTACTTAGAACCCCCAAACATTATATATTTTTTTCAGACACCCTAGAGAATAAAATGGCAGTCATTGCAATACTTTGTCACATCGTATTTGCGCAGCGGTCTTACAAACGCAATTGTTTGGGAAAAAATACACTGTTTTGAATTTAAAAAATAAGAAAACAGTAAAGTTAGCCCAATTTTTTTCTATATTGTGAAAGATAATGTTACGCTGAGTAAATGAATACCCAACATGCCATGCTTCAAAATTGTGCCCGCTTGTGGAATGGCGGAAAACTTTGGCACTTAAAAATCTCCATAGACGACGTTTAAAAATTTCTACCGGTTAGCAGTTTTGAGTTACAGAGGTCTAGTGCTAGGATTATTGCTCTCACTCTAATGATCACGGCGATACCTCACATTTTCATATGTGGGTGCGACTTACATATGAGCGCGCTTTTTGTTTCATATTTATTTTATTTTTTATTTTTACACTGTCCTTTTAAAAAAAAAAATTGGATCACTTTTATTCCTATTACAAGGAATGTAAACATCCCTTGTAATAGAAATAAGCATGATAGGTCCTCTTTAATGTGAGATCTGGGTTCAAAAAGACCTCAGATCTCACATTTACACTAAGGCCTCATACACACGGATGTTTTTTGACGCCGGTGTTTTCTGGCGTTTTTTGCAGCTCAATGGCCCCATAAAAACGTTGGCGTTTTTGAGCTGTACATGACGTCGGTGTTAGTGAGCTGAAAGTAGAACCCACGGCCATCGCATTCTGAGGCTGTAACGTTTTGGCATTTTTTGACGCCGCAAAACGCCAACAAAGGCCAACTAATATTGTACCAGCGTTTTCCGGCGTTTTTTGATGCCGACATTTTTAGGTTGAAAAATAGCAGAGGGATGATTTTTTTTTTTAAAACGCCTTTTGACGCTGACGCTCACTTACGCTCACTAACGCCGATGCATAACGCCGAAAAACTCAGATTTTTTTCCCTTGACATCGGGCCCGATGTTTCGTTTATTTTTAAAGATATGCCCGTGTGTATGAGGCCTTAAAAGCAAAATAAAAAAAATGGCTTTTTTCTTTCTTTTTAAATTGTCCATTTAAGGCCGGAGGGCGGAAGTGACATTTGACGTTGCTCTGGTCCTCCAAGGGCATAGAGTCGAGTGAGGGCTATCATGCCCTCACTCAACTTCCTGCCAAACAGGGTATAGGATCAGATCGTCTCTGCTGCTACTGACAGTAAGCGGTGGAGACAACCGGGAAGCGGCGGGGGGGCACCTCTCCTGCCGCAGATAAAAGTGATCTCACAGCGAATCCGCCCCTGAGACCACTTTTATGCGAAAGTTTTATTATATTATTTACTGTGTAAATATCCACAAAGATTGAAATCTATTTTTGTACTTCTTTATTTGTACAAACAAAAAGGGTTTGGTGGGACTTTAGATGAAGCAAATGACAGGAAAATAAATTAAGTATAACCATTTTATTGACCTAAACAGTAGCATAATGCAATAAATATTTATGAAAAAGAGTCTCATATCTGTAAAAACATACATTTTATATACGTAAAAACACGCATGGACATTAAACAGCATAAGCCTATTGGCTATCTTGTAAATGAATACTTCATGTAGCAGAATTGGTAGGTATGACAAAATTGAAAAACATACAGTAGTCAAGTGTTAAAACGTAGCTGCATCCATAAAGCTCAACGCGTTTCGTGATTAAGATCACTCTTCAGGAGCGGATGCCTTAACGTGTCTGAAAAGGGACATAAATACCAATAAATCTAGTATGAAACTGGCACAGCAAGAAGTGAAATAAAGGGGAGAGCACAATCCAATCCCAATGTCCTCTTTCCTTTATTTTACTTCTTGCTGTGTATGTTTTTACATATATGAGACTGTCTTTTTCATAAATAGTTAAAGCGACGCAGTGCCGAATCGCAAAAAGTGCTCTGGTCCTAAAGTGTGAAATCCTTCCGGGGCTGAAGTGGTTAAACAGCATAAGCCTATTGGCCATCTTGTAAATGAATACTTCATGTAGCGGAATTGGTAGGTATGACAAAATTGAAAAACATACAGTAGTCAAGTGTTAAAACGTAGCTGCATCCATAAAGCTCGACGCGTTTCGTGATTAAGATCACTCTTCAGGAGCGGATGCCTTAACATGTCTGAAAAGGGACATAAATACCAATAAATCTAGTATGAAACTGACACAGCAAGAAGTGAAATAAAGGGGAGAGGACAATCCAATCCCAATAAATTACATAATGTTGGGATAACACACATGCGTATGGGGAAACATGGCCCGCTGAGTTGGTCTGTCCCGGGAGCTGAGGTGGCAAGAACGGTACATGCGATGGACACACAAAAAAAAATTATCTCCAAATGGGGAATTCTCCATACGCACTGAATGGTAGTATGGGTATCTTCAAAAGCATCTATAAATGAGTAAAAATTTGTAAGTTTTAGTGTAATATAGCTCATGTAGATATAATCCATAGTACCAAGGAGACTGTAAAGCCTCGTACACACGGTTCGACGATCGCATTCAACAGGTCGTACTCACGACCGTTGTATGCGAAATCGATCGTTCGTATGCACGATTTGAACAGTCGAACATACGACGGTCGTACAAGGGAGTTGTATAAGCAGACTAGAAAACTTGGTCGTACCAACAAGCTGTCATACGACCGTTGTATCATGTGTACAGAGAAGTTGATACAACAAAGTTGTATTGTGCAAAACACGCATGCTCAGAAGTCAGGAATGGCTGGATGCTAATTACAATCACCTAAACGTTCTTTCCCCGGCCGTACGATCGTGTAGTGCAGTCAGTATGCTGCATACAACAGCCAACATACGATTCGACGCGATCGTACGTGAGATCGTCGAACCGTGTGTACGGGGCTTTAAGAATGTGGCTTACACAAGTAAAAAGACAAATAAATGTGCACAGGGCTGGGTGGGGATCCTAGGCAGTAGCTGGTATATGAGTGTTAAGTGAGACCTAATGCAGACTTACCCAAGAACCAAATAAAAATAAATATAAGTAATAATATAATAAAAAAAAAAAGCAGTGTAAAAGACGAAGGGAAAGGGAAGTGATGCATAAACCAAGTCTGCCATAGGGAGTGCAAAAGTAATTACTGTAGTCTTTATATTATGGTGTGATCCACATCTGAAGTGCACCATGCCAAACCAGCAGATGAAGATCCTGGGGCAGTGATCAGTGTTTTATATGAGTCCAATCAGCCTACACACCTGTTGCCACCCATAGGGAGTGAAAAGGTAATTACCTTGGTGTCTATATTGCGGTGTGATCCCCATCTGAAGTGCACCATACCAAACCAGCAAGTGAAAAGGCTGGGACAGTGATAGAGTTGCCACCTCATCCCTTTAAACCCGAACACATATGAATTACACAGGTTCTGTGGCTGATTAACCACTTGCCGACCGCCGATCGGCATCTGACGGCGACAAAGTGGTTCGTTATCGCAAAACGCCGTCATACGACGGCGGCTGCGATAACGCGCGCGCGCCGCCGGAGGCGCGCCCGCGCGCTCACTGTGTTCGGGGAGGGCCAGGGAGCGGGTGCGGCGGCTTCGATTGCCGCCGGCTACCCGCGATGGCCCCCCCGGAGCGAATGAGCGGAGGTCCGTGTATGTAAACACGGACCTCCGCTCTGTGTGAGGGGGAAGGGATGTGATCACAGCCTTCCAGTACGTGAAGGCTGTGATCGCTTCCCTTCCCCAGATAGGCAGTCCCCCTTACAGTTAGAACACGCCCAGGGAACATAGTTAACCCTTAGCGCGCCCCCTGTCTACGGCTAGCCGCCAGCCGTTCACCAATTAGTCGGTGTCTTGGACACATTAAGTATACACAAGCCCAAATTTCCCTACTCCACCGTTGAGATAGTGACAG
>BLSH010437196.1:1725468-1746754 GCA_018402905.1 Glandirana rugosa
AAAAAAAAAAATTTCTGACTTGAACGATTATAATTTAAATTAAAGGATTTACCTTATTTTTTTCCATTTTCTAAATAAAATTATAAAGATTCATCGTACTTTTTTATATCTCCGGATTTGGAAGGTCTGGTAATACTGAAAATATCTCGATGTGAGTATAGTTACTAGTAAAGTACCTTGTGGGTTATGAAAGTGTTTGTTATTTAGGAAAATCTTAAAACTGGAAATTTTGTAACCAACCCATTGGTGGTTGACTCTTGTGCACACGGACCTTTCTATCTTTAAGATTGTTGCTCGACTAAGGTGGGACTGTGATTTTTAAATTAGTGTTTAGAAGTAAATAATTTTCATAGTTAGTGGTGGATCAGGTGAGATCTGATGAAGGAATCTTAACCAGCTGCTACTGATAAGTGCAAAAATATCTGTTCTCCTTACGGCCTTGTATGAGAGTGGTGGAATCAGCTCGTTGTTAGAATTTCTATCTTTCCAGGCACACGTGTTCTCAGTTGGTGGTTACCCAACCAATGTTTTAAAGGTCAAAATTCTAAAAGGATTTATTGTTTGTGAAAGTATTGGGTGTTCCATGAAATGATCATTGATATGAGTGTAGCTCTATAAAAGTCATAATGGTCTGGAAGGTTTAGGCCTCTATATTTTTTCATGCTACTTAGAAATATTAAAATAAATCTTTTACCTTTTTTTATTCCATTTAGGAAATTAAATTTAATATTAGCAAGTTCAGTCTTTAAAAAAAAAAAGGTTTGGGGGATTTTATGTAGCACTGTTTGTTACTGGTGCAAGATTTTGGGGATTAATATAATCTTAATACCATTATTTTAACCTCCCAAGGAGGACTATATTGAAAATTCCTCTTTCATGGTCTCTAATAATTTTAAATAGTTTTGAGAGGTTCTTAGGTAAGAAAATCACCAGATACCAATGTTCCCAGGAACAAATGTTGTCTTTTTATATTTAAATTTAGTAACTTTTGACATATTTAAGGCTAGCTAGATACCCAAATAAATTGGGTAAATAAATTACAGTTTCTGATAAAAAAAAGTATATTATCATCTGTACATGCTGATAGTTTGAAATTATGGTGATTTATTTTAATCCTGACAATTTTGGATTTCCTCAGATTTTTTTGAATGAACATTTCTATTGTCATTGTGAAAAACAGTGGTGAGACAGATAGCCCTGTCTTGTACAATATCTAATTCCAGTGTTTTCAGAGATGGCACCGTTAATTCTGATGCAACCGTGCCAATAAATTCTTAATTTTTCAACCGTAATTTTTAGAAATATCCAATCAATGCTATGAAATGCCTTTGTGCAATAATAGGTGTAAAGATTTAATATTTTGATTTCTAGTTGGAGGTATAATGATGAAAACTTTGATTGTGTTATCTTTAGTGACCAGGTAGAATTCCAGTCTGATCTAAATTGATCATGATTGGTAATGTGCTCTTTAATTCAGTGGAAATTAAATTTAGTGATATTGTTAATTAAAGAGTGAGATTGGCCGATAACTCTCACATATGGTGGAAT
The DNA here is from genome assembly GCA_018402905.1 of Glandirana rugosa. Lineage (NCBI taxonomy): Eukaryota > Metazoa > Chordata > Amphibia > Anura > Ranidae > Glandirana > Glandirana rugosa. The sequence continues at coordinate 1,727,017 of BLSH010437196.1, forward strand.
TTTTTACATTTTTTTTTTTAGAAATAAGGGAAATGTTTGCCATTGATGTTTCAACAAGGAAAGCATTGTCTACATGTATGGGGTAGTGTGCATTTCTCTTTCTTCTTCCCTTTCTCTCTCATCCTCTCTCTCCCTTTTTCAGTCTCTATCACTTTGGGCCTGTGTTGATGGGCTTTTGGGCTTTTCAGGTCCGCCTGTGCGGTTTTTCAGGCGGACCTGAACGGAGACTCAATGCACCCCTATGGACCGACTCTCCGATCCACTGCACGTCCGTAAAGTATGACGGAGGAAAACCCTATTTTTCCTTCCATCTGCAGGGCGGAGCGGAAGATAACGGACAGATATATCCGTTGTCGTCCGATTTGCCATAGGGGAGAGCGGGGGCGGGGGCGGGGGATCCGTCTCTGCACACGAACATGTCCATGTGAAAGGGCCCTAAAGGGGTTGATTTACTAAAGGAAAATATACTGTGCACTTTGCAAGTGCAGTTGAAATCTGCAAGGGCATTTGCTCCAGAGCTTAGTAAATGAGGCGAAGCTTCATTTTGCCAAGAATATCTAATCACATGAAGGGAAAAAAAATTAGCATTTGAGCCTGCACACGATTGGATGATGGAAGGAAGCAGAGTTTTCCACATATTTACTAAGCTCTGGAGAAAATGCCCCTGCAGAGTTCAACTTGCAACACTTTCCAAGTACACCATCTATTTGCCTTTAGTAAATCAACCCCACAGTGTTTCTCTCTCCCATACATGTCTTCGGGAATGCAAAGGCAGTGTATATTTCACATTTTACAGAAAATATCATATACATTCAAGGGGCCTCTGTAGGTATTAAAAAAACTGTGCAATTTTGTACCATGTGGGCCACCCTTCCCCATGTTTGCTGCCTTGTTGGTAGGATGTGAAAACTGTAGTTTTCCACTCCTGTGTTGCTTGGAGTGAGCGTTCAACAGTTTAATGTCCTAGCAATATGGAAGCCTGTGGGGATGGCTAACTGGGAGTTTTTCGGCCAGGCTTCCACAGAGGTTGAGGGGCCAAATGGCATACAGGAATGGCCTTACATAGTTGTATAGCTGAGAGTTCTACATTTACAGCCAACGACTGCTGTTGGTCTATGACAGTGGTCTCCAAACTGTGGCCCACGGGCTGGATGTGGCCATTTGCTTTCCTTTATCTGGCCCGTGGGTCACCATGCCATTTAATGACACCAACGATGGGGCTCCATTCCTCCCACAAACACCAGTGAAGAGGCATCATTCCTCCAACAGGCACCAATGATGGGGCATCCTTCCTCCAACAGACACCAATGATGGGGCATCATTCCTCCAATAGACACCAACGATGTGGCACCTTTTCTACCTTGGATACCAACAATGGGGCACCGTTCCTCCCACCGACATAGGGTTGCCACATCATCCATTTAATCCAGGACACATATTAATTACACAGGTTCTGTTGCTGATTAAGGTGGTAATAAAACTCACTTGGTGCCTTACCTGCATTAAATTAGCCTCAGAACCTGTGTAATTCATATGTGTCCTGGATTAAAGGGATGATGTGGCAACCCTACACTGACACCAACAATAGGACACTAACTGGTTTTCTTCCACTAAAACCAATGATGGGCCACTGTTTACACTCACTGACACCAAGGTGTTTTCTACAGCCACTGGCCCTGGTCTGGCCCCCTAAAGCCTCAATGACTGTAAACTGGCCCCTTGAGAAAGTTTGGAGACCCCTGATCTATGATAAATGGAGGTTACTACTGAACAGGCTGGATGCCCCACTGGAGGTCCACAGACAGCTAATGCAAAGGAAGCATTGGTGGTACCCAATAGTAAATATAACCAAGCGGGATGTTCAATTCCAAGAGGCAGCTCTCTAAACTTACAAGGTTTCCCTATGGGTCCCCAGAGTGGTCCAAAGAAATGCAAACAATAAGAGTGCCACGGGTTTATTATAAGTCCATTATACATTTGTTAGCCTTGATAAAGGGACAGATAGAAAAGTCAATGCATTTTGAGGGTTCACAACTCCTCCTTCATCAGGGCTTGAGTGCTGGCACCGATTGAAGAAAACATTGCACCATAAAAAGTCAAGGATTGGCATAACAGGGAGTTAGCTGCCAGACTGGCATTCACACTGCCTGTTATGCTAATAAGAGATTTATGACAATATGAGCCCATCTTTGCTTTAAACCTTAAAGCCCAACTCCAGAATCAGCCCTCCTCCCTCAATAATCCCTATTACCCCCAGGAGCGATGTAGTGGTAGAGCTTACCAGATTGGATATAAATGAGATGGTTTCTTTAGGTAGATCTTCACATTACAAAGTTTTTGGTAAATCTAAAGGATATTGTGCAAGCAAATGACCATGTGTGTGGCCAATTTTAGATTACGTTGAACAACAATACAGTAGATAATGATTAGCTAAACACACTTTTGTTTCAAAATTGGGATCTTGTGACTTATACCGCAGTCTCACATTTATACAATGCACTTATTTCTTACTTATGTATACACTGCAAATGGACATATCAGGGTTATCCTGTCCGCCTGTCTTTCCCACAATCCCACAAGACCTTTTGTATGAGTGCGATGCCGTGGCCAAATTCCTTCTTTACCATTTACTGGAAATCTAGCCCTCTGTGGCTTCCAGCTTTGAAGAAAACAAGCTGATGCCGTCTCATCGGCTTACATGATACGAAGTGGGTTTACAAGAGAAAGTTTTTCTTAACAGCTTTTTTTTTTATCTCTGGTTAGGCTTCGGAAACAGAGGTAGATACTACAAGTGATGGAAAAAAACATCTTACCAATAAATATTATGTAGCGTAGAGAAGGCTGAGCACATTTCATGGATTGACTCTTCAAAATAGCTGTATGGTTACCATACATAAATGGAGAGCTTGAGAGAATGTATTTGTTAACAAGGATGCGCCAAGTAAATCTCCCCTTCTGGGACATAACTAAGGGATGAGTCTACCCCTCCACCACAACAACTCCACATGGGGTAGGTATATTTTTCCATCCAAGAGTCTCTAGCTGCTAAGAAGGCCTTGAAAATGTCTGATCGCCATTATACAGCCAATGTAATTGAAAGATATCGGCCTAAGTCTTTATTGGTTTAACTGTATGGACTTGTGTCTTTTTTGCAACCAGACTAACTATGCATATTAGACTTTCTTAACTAGGGTTCCATGGAACCCTAGGGTTTCTGCAGAGGTTGCTAGGGGTTCCTTGAGCAAGGAGCAATTTCTGGCTCTCAGATAAGCTCCTATTGACTCTAATGATCTTTTTAGCTGCCTGTAATGTGTGAGTCATTCTTCCCCCTGACCGTAAACATAAGGAGCATTCGGCCCCTTTACCATCCCACTAATGTACCATGAGCTGTAGATATACTAAGTATAAGCCAGGGTTCTCTGAGACCGTAAAGTTATTTCACGGGTCCCTCCATGTTTGAAAGATTGTGAAAGGCTGGCTATAGCTTGCAAGTGCATAATGGTGGTGCAGCCATTGACATCACTTTAATTTTCTTCATTATACAGAGGGTGAATGCTGGGTAGGATTGATGGCAATCAGGGGTGTTGCTATGTGGGAAAAAGGCCAGGGGCTTCAGCCCAAAGGTAAATATGATGTACCTGTGCCCATCAGCGCAACCTCGCCAGTGGCCATTAGCGCCACCTCACCAGTGCCTATCAGCTCAGCCTCACCAATGCCCATCAATGCAGCCTGATCAATGCCCATCAGTGCAGCCTTACTTGTGCCCATAAGCGCAGCCTTGCCAGTGCCCATCAGTGCAGTCTCCCCAGTGTCCATCAACACAGTCCCGCCAGTGCCCATCAGCACAGTCTCGCAAGTGCCCATCAGCGCAGTCTCGACAGTGCCCATCAGCGCAGCTTTGCCAGTGCCCATCAGCGCAGTCTCGCCAGTGCCCATCAACACAGCCTTTGCAGTGCCCATCAGCACAGTCCAGCTAATGCCCATCATCAGAACAGCTTTGCCAGTGCCCATGAGCGCCACCTCGCCAGTGCATGCCATGGGGGAGAGGAGAGCCGCCACCCGCCGGTTTACACAGAGCGGGGATCTTCCGCTTCTGGCGTGGCCGCAGTGTCCACTAAGTTCCCGCCTCCTGGTCCCGGCATTGGATCAGTATGAAGTCCATCATAGGAGCCGGTCCACTGGAGGCCCCATATTGCCCTGAGTTCCTGGCCAACCCCAGGCCTTGGGACTAGGGGCTAATCATTTTAAATGAAAAATACCAGACCCGGGGCTTTTTGGGGGCCCACTCGAGGCTGTAGCCCCCTTCAGCCCCCTCCCACCCCTCCGACGCCACTGTTGGCAATCCTAAAACCTATAAACTGTAGTCCCTGGGGCACCGCAAATGCTAGATCATAATAAGAACCAGTCCATCTAAAATGCAGCAAAGGGTATTATATAGTCCATATGTCAGTTCATCAATACATGAAGGTAAACAAAAGTTGGAGGCGGCAGCTATTCTCAAAGTACAGCCAGCTCTGTATCAGAGACAATGAGGGGAAGAGAGGGAATCTCACAAGTGATTTTTAATCCATGTGCAAATAAATGAACTTATAACCCCTACAGGTGGCGCTTCCCTTTTTTCCCCTCCTTGGCAATCCTAAAACCAGGGCCAGGACAAGGGTTGGGCAGAAGGAGCAGCTGTCCTGGGCATAAAGGTTTACTGTATGAATGGGGGTGCCTTCCTTCTGTTACAAGGAGTAATGACAACGGCATCACTACTCTTGTCAGCCAACGTGGGGAAGAGAGCTGGGAGGCGGTGCAGGCTGTGTTCTTTCTTCCCCTCCTCCTTCTTGCCAGTGCAGTGCTCCTGTATTAACCAGCAGGTGGCGATGTTCACAGACACATGGGAGCCACAATAGCAGGAAGGATGAGTAGGAGAGAGAGCACAGCCTGCACCACGGAGAGTAGAAGTGTCCAGGATAGAGCTGCAAGTGGAGGAGAGAGCCATTAACACAAGCATTTGCTCAATGTTAAAACTCAGCGGCACAGTAATTTTGACAAGCGATTGACTGTTGGATGTAAGATCCCCTAAGCTTGCACATCATGGGGGGTCAGTTTGGCATCTTTGTCTTGGGCGCTGGATGGCATTGACCCAGCACTGCCTAAAACACAAAAGTTACATCTTAACACATGACTAAAAACAGGATTAATAAGTAGCAATGCCAACAATTACACCATAATAGTTTGGTGTTGCTATAAGGATGCCTCAGCAAAAAAACATTAATCCTTCTGTAATTGTGAAGGCAAAAAAAGTTTTGAGTTTGGCAACCCTGAAGCCATTGACCATTTGGAAATTTGGACGTAAATTGGAGACCTTGTATTGCAGGAATATATGGAATGCAACTGTGAGCTCAAAGAGTAGTGGCCCAGTTGACCATTATGACCCCAGGTCATTTGGCACAGTTTGATAAACTCTTGATTATAGCTTCTTAATCCCCTATATAGTACACTGGGCATAACTGGGGCCAATCAGGTACCCTACATGTAGATATGCTTACCTGCAGAAGAGAAAAATTTGGGCACCATGCTGTTTGGCTGTGTAAATCTCAGGTCCGGATAGACAGAAATACTAATCCTGTGGCAGACGCTTATTATGTAGATGTTGTTAGGTTATTTTCATCTTTGACAAAAATATATATTTATTCGCAGATACACAATTTGAAGATCTATGCAAGAAAACAGGCCATAGAATTACCCCAAATGAAACACCCACAGTTCAAAAATTACACAGCTAACCAATATAAATTGTTACAAGCAATTTTCAGAACATGAGCATGTTCTTTTATATTGGATTATACAAGATGAGCTCTTAGTAGAAAAACATTTGATGATGTGTTTATGTGCTGGTGGAAGGCCACAAGACCACCCGTCCCCTTTTCTATGGTTTCGGGGGATAAGCTGTTGCCCATCCTAAACCCGCAAATCCTTTTTTTTTACGCTCATGGCTTTGTACAAAACTATTCGTGATCTGTCTTCCTCTCACTTAGCATGGCCCCAAGGCTCCATAGTCATTACAATGGACAACCTGTGGAGCTGGGGACATGTGCTTCTTGTTCTGCATACATACAAAGCACATCGAGGAATAATTGTAGGCTTGGCGTTTCGAGGAAAAAAAATATTATTATTGTTTGAACTTTTGTTTTGTACCCAAGTTCAGCAAATTATAGACAAATGGTAGAAGATATGTCACGGGATGAAAATCTAAACTTCTGATTTCTGGTAGAAATAAAAGTGGTTCCTGTCTGATTTTCTGGGGCTTGTTTTCTTGGTAGGGTGGGGTGGGAGGAGGGGCTCTAAACCTGCCAGTGTTATTTTGGAACAGAACTGGGTGGTCCTATTGAGTTCAACCCCCAACTAAAAGTTTGGAGTAATTTTTAAAAAATCGGAATAGCCAGCAATGATGGATCAATAATTTTCTCCTCTGGGACTAGGACTCATTTTATACATCACCATCTTCATGGGCCTATCAAACGTGCCAGAACAAACCAATGGAGTTATTTCTTTACAGCCTCTAATCAGATCCATCCATTTAGGAAAAAATAATCCTGATCAGTTGTGAGAACTTTGTTTCTTAGCTCTGGGCTTCTGTGACTTCAAGCTTCAGGTGTCCAATCAGCAAAAATTATGGAAAGAAATGCAGAGAAAGAAGCCAATAAATGTACTTAACAGGATGGTTATGACTAACCCCAGGTAAATCTGTGATATTTGTGCTTATATGGTTCAGTGACAACAGACTGTGCAGCTGCAAAAGGGTCCTCTGTGAGTTAGGGGCCCATCTTTACTAGATATGGGTACTTGAACCCCCGTCATCTTAGATTTGAGGTCTTAACACAACTTATATTTCATTAGTTGTTATTTGATAAACAGCAAAATGAGTGTGATTACTTGGCCAGTCGTTAAATGGAGTTCTCAAAAGCTGGTCTTGGACATGGACCTCTTGGTAACTGGACTTACCACTGAATGATAATGTATGTGCTATATGACCAATTACGACTGCAATGCCTCTCTCACCCCCTAATGTTGGTTCTCCTTTCAAAAATAAAGTGGCCCTTAACCAATTTACCAGCCCAACCTTGTCCATAGATATTGGTCAAATCAATCCTGGAAGCAGCTAGCAGTAATATCATTGGTAATGGCTATCCTGAAATCACAGGGTAACATGCTAAAAACACAGCTCCCAACACCATTGGGCCCCAATCCCTCTGTCCTTCTTTCCTCCTCCTCCTAGTTTTTAATAATTAAATGTATAAAAAGACCTGATGTAAAATGTTATTATTTATCTAAATTACATTGATTATGTTATTTTAACTGTTTGTACTTTTCTTCTTTTTTATATAATTATTATTATTATTGTTTTCTAAATACAGTATTTATTAATTATCTACCTTTACTATTTGTTATTTTAATATTTTGTTAATTATGTAAGTAACCTAATTTCAATGTATAGCTTGTAGTATATATATATATATTTATATTATCCAATGGTTGCCACTGCACACATGTCAGAGTTAAAAAATGGGCCCGGGTGTGCTGCAAAGACTCTAGTACATACAATTCAAAACGGCGAGAGGCACTCACGGGTCTTGAAAGGTGAATGCACAGTAAAGATTATTTCAAAGTTTTGGCGAGGCACAAGTCTTGAGGAAGACAAGCTTGTGCCTCATCAAAACGTTGAAATAGAACCATTACTATGCGTTCACCTTTTAAGACTTGTGAGTGCCGCTCTCTCTTTGGATTTTATATATATATATATATAATTATATATATATATATATATATCAATCCCTATGTGCTCATTATACATACATTTTCTGCTCCTACTTTACAGTGATACACAATGATTGTGCTTTACTGCTCCTACTCACAATGAAAGTCTATGGGGTTGAAGGAATGGGTTTCTCAACTAGGGTTCCTCCAGAGGTTGCTAGGGGTTCATTGAGCAAGGAGCAATTTCTGCCTCTCAATTATGTTCCCACTGATACCATTGAACATTTTAGCTATCTGTAAGAGAGGAATTTATCCCAATGACCACAACTGTAAGGAGCATTCTTCACATTGGCCATCACATTAATGTATTATGATTTGTAGATATAGTACATTTTAGCAGGGGTTCCCCGAGAAGATTTATTGTAAGGGTTGGGTTCTTCTGTGTTGAAAAGGTTGAGAAAGGCTGGAATAGACTTTGCAAATATTATGCTTACAGTAGTAAAGTGAAGCTGCATTCACGTTGAATAACCAGGCATGCTTGAAATAAATGCATCTTCATTTTTTTAAGTTAAAATTTTTCTCGCCTTTAGTAAATCAGCACCACTGAGTCAGCTGACTCATTAAAATACAATACACTTCCTGTGTGACTTGAAACAGGGCTAAAGTCAAAAACAGACTTTGCCCCCCAATGACCTACCTCTGTCCCAGAGCGTGGATGCCTAGGCATATGCGTAGATGCATAAGCTCCAAATGACTCCCTTGGCTTGAGAAGGTGGCGGTCAGAAGATAATTTTGCATGTTTTTTCTCTAGGACAGGTAGGGTATAAACACATACAGTTGCACCCATTGACCCTCTGGGGTTGAAAATAGACTATGCACTTTGCAAGTGCAGTTGCTCCAGACCTAAGTAAATGTGCAGAAGCTCTGCTAAATTCCATCATCCAATCATGTGCAAGGATAAATGCATTTTTTTGTCTTTTCCCTGCATGTGATTGGGTATTCTTTACAAAGTGAAGCTTTACCTAATTTACTAAGCTCTGGAGCAACTGTACTTGCAGAGGACAACTGCACTTTCCAGCGTGCACAGTCTATTTGCCTTAAGTGAATCAACCCCTCTGTGTTTCTGTGCGCACCCCTTCAGTTTCAGCTTCAACATTGAGCAATGTTAGCATTTGGCCCAGAAGATTGCTCCTAAATAGTTAATTTCCAAAGTTGGTTGGTCAGAGTGGGGGCTGCATAGATCAGGTGTGACCCCTATCCATATAGATGGTCCCTAATGTAACCAGAATGGGTGGTCATATGATGCCCATGACTACCTTTACTCCAGAAACATGGTGGAACTGATTTGCTGTGGGCAGCACAACTATTCCCCTAAACAAGTAGCAATGTGTTATTTGTGGTTTTGTATATCCTTTTTTCCTGCTGAGGTCTGCCTTTCTGTGTGTCCGCTATTTCATGAACATGTTCCTCCTGCACTATGGATGGTGTGTGTGCTATATCTCTATCAGTGTATGGAGAGTGTGTGAGTGATTGGAAGGGGGAAGTCTGACATTTAGGGCTATAAAATGGAGTTACTGTGATTGATCAACTCCAAAAAGATCTTTATTATACCTGGAATACAGCTAAGACCATATGCTCCCTGAGCTACCGTTCTTCTGCCCTGACATAGGAGAACAATAATGAACTGCTACAAAGTTCCAATTCTGCTTACCCAGAATTTTGTCCAAAGCTGGCCAGAGGTGGCTCGAATTTAAGCTGATTACTGCTGAATTGGTCAAAATTTAAGCTATGGATGGTCCTGCAGACACCATCTAGCTCAATGAAAGTGAATGAAATAGGCAAAATTTGTGATTTTACCCAATCAATGGGCAAACCTTCTTAACCACGAAAATCATGAAGGGATCCTATCAGGTAGATTGTCATGAATACAGTAGCTGGCAGTGAAGATCCCTCCAGCAGTTGTCCTGGATGTAGGCCTGTATCTCTCTCGCTCAGGACAAGAGAAAATACATCCATGTATGGAGACCTTAACCACTTGCCGACCGTCAACCGCAGGTTGACGGCAACAAAGTGGCTCAATATCGCAAATCGCCGTCATACGACGGCGGCTGCGAGATCGTGCACTGTGAGCGCGCCGCCGGAGGCGCGCCCGCGCGCTCACTGTGTTGGGGGGGCCAGGGAGTGGGTGCAGCGGACTCGATCGCCGCCGGCTACCTGCGATGCCCCCCCGCACTGAAAGAACGGAGGTCCGTGTAAGTAAACACGGACCTCCGTTCTGTGAGAGGGGGAAGGGCTGTGATCACAGCCTTCCTCTACATGGAAGCTGTGATCACTTCCCTTTCCCTGCTAGGGCAGCCCACACACAGTTAGAACATGCCCAGGGAACACAGTTAACCCTTAGAGCGCCCCCTGCAGGTTAACCCCTTCACTGCCAATGGCATTTACACAGTAATCAGTGCATTTTTATAGCACTGATCGCTGTATAAATGCCAATGGTCCCAAAAAAGTGTCAAAATGGTCCGACATGTCCGCTGCAATATCGCAGTACCGCTAAAAATCGCAGATCGCCGCCATTACTAGTAAAAATTAAAAAAAAATAGAAACCCCAAAAATGAATTCTCATCATTCGTAAACGTGGCCACTTTTGCGCAAACCAATCAATAAACGCAGATTGCAATTTTTTTAATCAAAAATATGAGGAAGAATATAAATCGGCCATGTTTTTTTGTATTTTTTTTTTTGTATTTGTATTTTAGCAAAAAGTAAGAAATTTGTTTTTTTTTGCAAAATTGTCGCTCTTCTTTTGTTTATAGCGGCGATCAGAAATGACGCAGCGATGATCAAATACCACCAAAAAAAAGCTCTATTTGTGGGAAAAAAAGGATGCACGTTTTGTTTGGGTACAACGTCGCACGACCGCGCAATTGTCAGTTAAAGCGACGCAGTGCCGAATCACAAAAAGTGCTCTGGTCCTAAAGTGTGAAATCCTTCCGGGGCTGAAGTGGTTAAGAGTCACACCTGAGCATTTTGTAGCTTGAAGCTCAAAGCCTCAAAATGCCCATCAACCAAGAACCCCATGCTTTTAAATTGTGCCTACATGCACGAGCGCTCAGGGGCCTGGAGCTCAACTTCTGGAGTTCAAAAAGGTACAAAACAAATTTAGACACATAATGCTACCAAAGACCTCAAGAGAGTGCCTAAAAAACCTCCTGAAAATGAGCATTTTCCAAGCCCAAACAAATATCTCATCTTTCTAGTAACTAGCTTTCCATTGGCTAAAATAAGAACGCACTGGCATTTAAGTCCACGCTGTTCAACTGTTACACTTGACACCAACTGGGGGGAGATTTACTAAAACTAGCGCACTCAGAATCTGGCACAGCTGTACAAAGTAACCAATCAGCTTCTGACTTCTGCATGCTCAATAAAGCTCCATGCACACTGGCTGCTCTATATAGTCGTTTTGGATGTCGGATTTCTGGCAGAAAAACGCTGCTTTTAAAACTAGCTTTTATCAGCGTTTTGTAATAGCATTTTAGCGTTTATGCGCGTTTATCGGCGTCTGTGTTTTTGAGTGTTTTTCTTTTAACTTCATTAGCTTCCATTGACTACAAAAAACAGCGGATGCCGATAAACGGCCGTTTAGCTGCGTTTATGAGCGTTTATCTGCGTCCATCGTTTTTTGTGGTCAGAAGAATGACTCTTGAACGCCAATTCAAGGCGTTCAGATAACAGCCCAAAAACGCCACTGCTGTTAAACGACAATAAACATCCATGTGTGCATGGGCACATAGGATAGCATAAAGGGGCGTTTTTGGGCTGTTAAAAAGATGCCCAAACGACCATAAACGGTCTTTTATCAGCTTCAGTGTGCATGGAGCCTTAAGCTTTGACAATTAGCCCCGTGCACATAGGCACGATTTGACGGGTCAAATTGCATGTCAAATCGGAGCCTATTGCCAGCAATAGGAGCGACCCAATCGGAGCAACGCCGACTTTGCAGCGCCGCACCGATTTACAAAAGTAGTTCCTGCACTACTTTTGGGATTTCAATAGACATCTGTGCATGAACCCTCACAGATGTCTTTCAAGTCGCCCCCGAAGTCAGACGGAAATGCGGCTATGCACTTTTCAAAGCCGTGTTCAGTGTGAATGGGGGCTAATAGAAGCTGATTGGTAACTATGCACAGTTGCATTAGATTCTGTGTGCACCAGTGCTGGAAAATCTCCTGCCAAGGGAGTAACTATAACCACAGTCCATGCAGATTCTATGGGGCCTGGAGGGCAGAAGGGGCCCAGATGAGATCTGGAAAAGGGTCACGTTCTGATTTATTCATTGTCCTCTCTCCCCTAAATATCCTTCTAGTTTGAAAAATGATTTTCTATGTATATTGATCCTCCCAGCAAGGTAGATTCAGCTACATAAAAGGCAAATGGGTTAGAAAAATGAAATACAATTTATTAAAACATAAAATTATTATTAATAAAAGTAATAATAATAATATTTATTAAAATTTAAATGATTAAACATAATAATAATAATAATAATATTTATTATTTAAAATGCATTAAAATCTATTAAAATGTATTTACTAAAGGCAAATAGTGCAGTTAGGTTTTAGTGCACAATGAGCGGAAACTCTGCTAACTCCCATCATCCAATCATGTGCAAGCAGAAATGCTGTTATTTTTTTTTTTTTTTAATTCCAGACGCTACCTCCTGGATGTCTATAGAGATCATGGAACAATCCTGCTTTGCCACCATTGTCTGTGCAATAGCATGATTGTGTGTCATCGGCTGGTCAGTCATGACAGTTACATTGGCAGTCATTACCTATGCCCGTGTGTTAACCTAGATTTTGGCTAGGTGCCGCGACGCACAGAATGTGCTTTACCGCCATTCATTCATTCAAGCAAGCCATCAATGACGAAGAGGCTCTCCAGAAGACGAGCAAATCAGATGCCTGCATAAATTTGACAGATGTAATGTGAAGCAGTGTAAGTATCCGAATCTGACTTAATGGCAGCCTCTGTACAGCAGCGCTCAAACTGGGAGAGGGGGTCAATCAGTAGCGCTGCCGCACTTATGTGCTAGCAAGGGGCTTGCTGATAGGAAGAGAGAGCAGAGTGACAAAGATGAGCCCATCTGCTTGCTGTTTCTCCTTTCACTGCCCTGTCACTGGCTGGGGAAGGTTGAGGTCTGTAGGCATTAAAGGGTAAGTTCACCTTTTTATTAAAAAATGAAAAGGCGAATGAACTTATCTGTGCATTTAGTTGTTTTCCAACTTAATGATGAAGATAACAGATTAATCAGACACCTAGGTTGGAAAAAGACAAATGCACATCAGGCTCACCCCAAAACTAAAACTAAAGTCTTGATATCAGTTTAATAGACACCCGGGTGACTTTCATGCCAAGGCATTGCAGTGCTTAGGCAGCAGCAGTGTTCCTTTAAAATATCTTAGATTGTACATGCTGGGAGTTTCAGTTCCACAGCAGCCATGATGAGACTTTTAGTCCTGCATTAGCAAGGCTGCAAGTTACAGTTTTACATTGGCAGCCATGCTGGGACTTTCAGTTCTGTTTTAGCCATGCTGGGACTTGCAGTCCTACATTACCCATGCTGGGACTTGCAGTCTTACATTAGCAGCCATGCTGGGAATTGCAGTCCCTCATTTGCCAGGCATGGATTTGCAGTTCTATGTGAGCCATGCTGGGACTTGTGCTCCTATATGACCCATGCTGGGACTTGCAGTCTTAAATTAGCCAAGCTGGGACTTGCAGTCCTACATTGGCAGCCATGATGGGACTTACAATCTAGCTGGCCATACATTATACAATTTTTTTATTGAATTTCCTTTAGATTTGCCTTCAACTATGTAGTGCAAGGGCCTTCCTGCATACAATGTAAAGGTGGTTAGGGTTGACCTCATATTATATGGTTTTGGTAAATCTAAAGTGCAATTGTAAAGGAGAATTGCATAATTTATGGACAGCCTTACATTAGCCATGCTGGGACTTGGAGTCCTATATTAGCAGCTATGCTGGGGTTTGCAGTCCTACATTGGGAGCCATGCTAGGTGCTCCTATATTAGCCATGTTGGGTCTTGCAGTCCTAGATTAGCCATGCTAGGATTGGCAGTCCTACATTAGCCATGCTTGGACTGGTACTCCGATATTACCCATGCCAGGACTTTATTAGCCATGCTGGACCTTGCAGTCCTATATTACTCATGCTGGGAGTTGCACCCCTACATTGGCCAGGCTGGGAGTTGCAGTGTTAAATTAGCCATGCTGGAGCTTGCAGTCCTACATTGACAGCCATGCTCGATGCTCCTACATTAGCCATGCTGGGCCTTGCAGTCCTAGATTAGTCATGATGGGAGTTGCAGTCCTACATTAGCCAGGATGGGAGGTGCAGTGATAAATTAGCCATGCTGGGCATTGCAGTGCTACATTAGCCATGCTGGCAGTTGCAGTGCTACATTAGCAATGCTGGACATTGCAGTCCTATATTAGTCATGCTGGGAGTTGCAGTCCTATATTAGCCATGCTGGGAGTTGCAGTGCTACATTGGCCATGCTGGAAGTTGCAGTGCTACATTAACAATGCTGGACATTGCAGTCCTATATTAGCCATGCTGGGAGTTGCAGTCCTATATTAGCCAGGATGGGAGGTGCAGTGTTAAATTAGCCATGCTGAGAGTTGCAGTGCTACATTAGCTATTCTGGGAGTTGCAGTCCTACATTAGCCTTGCTGGGAGTTGTAGTCCTATATTAGCTATGCTGGGAGTTGCAGTCCTACATTAGCTATTCTGGGAGTTGCAGTCCTACATTAGCCATGCTGGGAGTTGTAGTCCTATATTAGCCATGCTGGGAGTTGCAGTCCTACATTAGCCATGCTGGGAGTTGTAGTCCTATATTAGCTATGCTGGGAGTTGCAGTCCTACATTCGCCATGCTGGGAGTTGCAGTCCTACATTAGCCTTGCTGGGAGTTGCAGTCCTACATTAGCCTTGCTGGGAGTTGCAGTCCTACATTAGCCATGCTGGGAGTTGTAGTCCTATATTAGCCATGCTGGGAGTTGTAGTCCTACGTTATCCATGCTGGGAGTTGTAGTCCTACATTAGCCACGCTGGGAGTTGTAGTTCTACATTAGCCATGCTGGGAGTTGTAGTCCTATATTAGCTATGCTGGGAGTTGCAGTCCTACATTAGCTATTCTGGGAGTTGCAGTACTACATTAGCCTTGCTGGGAGTTGTAGTCCTACATTAACCATGCCGGGAGTTGTAGTCCTACATTAGCTATGCTGGGAGTTGTAGTCCTACATTAGCCATGCTGGGAGTTGTAGTCCTACATTAGCCATGCTGGGAGTTGCAGTCCTACATTAGCCATGCTGGGAGTTGTAGTCCTACATTAGCTATGCTGGGAGTTGCAGTCCTACATTAGCCATGCTGGGAGTTGTAGTCCTACATTAGCCATGCTGGGAGTTGTAGTCCCCCCAGCTGGCAGCACACAGCCCTGCAGCGCTCGGCCTCCCCATTGACACTCGCAGTAGCTCAGTGCCAGCAGCAGCAGCGGCTCCCGGGGCTGCAGCCACGCCCCTCTCGCCCAGAGACGCCCCGCCATTGGCCAGCCGGCCCCCCTCCATGCAAATGAGAGTGACATTCCTCCGGACTTGTTACTGTAAAAGCGAATAGATTTGCAGGCGGCGGCTCATTCATAGAGCGGAGGGCGCTGCGGAGGGACGGAGCCGCCACTGCACTCAGCTGAGCTCCTCCATCAGGAAGAAGAAGAAACTTCTCTCCAGCCTGAAGGAACTTGGCTGCTCCAAGCCCAGGAAACTCAGCAGCCCCTGACTCAGCCGCCTGCATTGTCTCCTGCCTGCCTCACTCCTTGTGTGCAGCCAGAAACCACAGAGCAAAGCCACAAGAAAAGCCCAGCCTCACCCTCTGCGGCAAGGTGCCTGGTTGGGGTTGCCCAGAAGGCTGAGCAAAGCAAGGAAGCCTTCAGAGATGTCTACCAGGACTTGACAGGAGCAAACCACTGACTTGCTTCTTGCTCTTCCCATTGCTTTGATGGATTGTGATGGGCTGCTGGGGGGCTAACTAAGCCAGAGGACATAAAGTGGTCTTCTTCTTCAAGGGGGAGTCCACTTCTTCAAGGAGGTGACCTCTTCTTCAAGGGGGAGTCCTCTTCTTCAAGGAGGTGACCTCTTCTTCAAGGGGGAGTCCTCTTCTTCAAGGAGGTGACCTCTTCTTCAAGGGGGGTCCACTTCTTCCAAGAGGTGTCTTGTTCTTCAAGGGGGGGTCCACTTCTTCCAAGAGGTGTCTTGTTCTTCAAGGGGGTACCCATTTTTTTTCAAGGAGGTGACCTCTTCAAGGGGGTGACCTCTTCTTCAAGCAGAGCTCCATTGGGACTACCATAAGCCAGGTCCTAGGATGCCCGCAGTCCTTGTCTAGACTTCCCCCCACCCAAGGGTGTCAAGTGTGACTGTTTATAAAACTTTTGGAAGAGTTTGTGATTGCACTGTGGACTGTTGATCCCCAGTTGGGGGTATTTTTTTTTTTTGCTTGTTATCTGGTTGCTGCTGATCTTCTTCTTCTCCCTAACCCCCCCACCCCACCTCTGTATTAAAGAGAGTAGATTTACTCACAAGGGTTGTTGTAATGCGTATCCCCGTAGATACCAGCACCAGCCGCCGCTTCACGCCGCCTTCCACCACCCTGAGCCCGGGGAAGATGACCGAGCCCCTGCCGCTGAGCGCCCCGGATGGCAGCAGCAGCGCCGCCCTGGTGAGCAAGTTGAGGAGCGCGGATCGGAACATGGTGGAGGTGCTGTCCGACCACCCCGGGGAGCTGGTCCGCACGGACAGCCCGAATTTCCTCTGCTCGGTGCTGCCGACCCACTGGAGGTGCAACAAGACCCTGCCCATCGCTTTCAAGGTAGGACTGCTGGGGGGGGGGAAGCGTTGTTGGGTGGCGGTGGGGTTTGGGGGGTCAATGCTATGTGTGGTGGTCTGAAGTCATCAATGTCTGATATTTGAAGGAAATGAACACAGAAAGCGTACCATAAATGATACAAATAAAACAGACACTGAAAAAAATAATATATATATATATATATGTATACTGTATATATAAAACATATATAGATATCCGGGATGAAAAAAGACCGTGTCCATTGAGTTCCACCAGAAGAAAAATGAAATAATTACATAAATAAAATTCAGAACCCACAGTTGGTCCTGAGGAAGGCAAAAAACTCACATTAGGAACAACTGCTCCAACCAGGACCTTCCTGATCCCTGGATCATCCAAATACTTAGATAAGCGTTGTTACTTATAGCTTACATTGGATTATTATTATTATTATCATTATACAGGATTTATATAGCACCAACAGTATGCACAGCGCTTTACAACTATATCACTATAACTACATTACTACTACTATTATTACTTACAGATACCTAAATATGTATATAAATTGATGGCGTTGTACAAGTACCTGTAATAATAATACAGTCGATATCTATGTACAGCATACCTGAGCATGCTGTATATATACTGCCCATGTGCACACAGCGCCACACACATGATCTTATGTAGATCTGTATAGTAAAACCAATATATCCATTAGTCCAATATGACCTAAAAGCCATCGTTAGGCCACTTTTCTTCTTTTTTTTAAGGTTATCATCAAATCTTAATTTATTTGCTCATTAATTCTACATTTGCAGCCAACTACTACTTCCTATAGGCTACTGTTATCCTTCTTCTATAAGGGATTCCCTATAGATTTAATTTGTTAATTTGTTATACCTCGCAGCCATTGCTTATATCTTTATGGATCAGTGTTGTATTATTATGCATAAGCATACAGTATACATACACGTGCATATGTATTATATTATATATTATTGTTGTATTGGAAACCATATATATACATCAGTCCTATATAGGATCAACAATAAGGATCTTTTTTTTTTTTAACCCAAACATTATATCATCAAACTATCATCATTTTTGGTTTTACATTTGCAGTCTATTATTCTATTATTACTTCTGTTACACTACTGATATCCTTATGATGTAAGGGTTTGCCTATAGAGAAAGCAAGTTAATAAGTTACACCTCACAGCTATTATATGTATCTTTATGGATCCATGTTGGATTATAAAACTATTATATACATAACATACATTTACACATATATATATATATATATATATAGCTGTCTGCTCGTGTATACAGAATATACAAATATACAGTATAAAAAAAAAATATATATATGTATACTGTATGTGTGTGTATATATATATATATATATATACTTTCTCTCTCTACTGCTATATACATATATATATATATACTGTATGTGTGTGTATATATATATGTATATAGCAGTAGACAGAGAAAGTATATATATATATATATATATATATATATACATACACACATACAGTATACATATATATATATATATATATATATACATATATATATATACAGACACACACACATATGTATATATATTTTTTTATATTTATTATTTTTTTATTTTATTATTTATTTGTTTATACAGTAAATTCTGTATACACGAGCAGACAGATGATCTTGTGTGTATACGTATATATTATATATGTGTGTTGTATTATAACCCCATTATATACATCAGCCCTATATAGGATCACATTTTTTTAACCCATACTTTCTACCATTAAATCATCATCACATCTTCATTGGTTTGCCCTCATCCATTCTACATTTACAGTCCATTCCTACTTCTCATACATTCCTCTTATCCTTATTACATAAGCAGTTGCCTATAGAGAATACAAGTTTGAAGTTCATTTGCTCTACCAGTAAGCATTAAACACACATCAGTCCTATATGAACTAGTAACACAGACATATGTAAGTACCAGATTTTTTTTTTTTTGAGATTTTATTCTCATAATAAATATGAATATTTTAATGTATACATTTGATTCATACACATCCCCGTTATTATATAAAGAATTGCTCTGCAGGAAAAGCAAGTTCAAAGTTAATTTATTATACCTTGCTGCCAGCCAGCAATATGAGGACACGATGTGAACCTACACCCAGCGGACGAGTCCCGGGGTTATCCTTATTTATGTGGGTTTTGAGCTTAGATTAAAAAAAAAAACTTGAATAGTCATCAATGGAACACTTCTGCTCTTTTTTTGGCACTCCAGTGCATTTTTACTTGCTGACTCTGACCAGTGCCAGACAGATGTTCCTTGTTATCAGCCTCCATATTATTCATTTTCATGAGACGTTAAATGTTTGGTCATTGGGAAACAGTAGCTTATCTGGCTATTAACAGCATTTTCACTTTAATAGAGAAAGAATAAACTCTAGTGGTCACCTTGCAGTTAAAAAAAAACATACAATTATGTAAAAGAAATCTGAAAAAGTGCAAAAAAAAATATACATAAAGACCAATTATTTAGATTTTTGTGGGCATCAAACAATGCCAGTATCAGCGTAGGAAAGGTATGTACTCACAGACAAGTCATTGTACAGAGGTATGTACTAACACCTGTGCTGATTTCTAGGGATAATCCCAGGACTGGAGGATTTGACCCTGGAAATATACAGCAAGTCCTTTAATTTTTTTAAAATGTATTATTATTAATATTGTCATAACAGAGGATTTATTTAGCACAAACAGTGCTATGTATATGCTGCCTAATGTATAGTGAGAGATGCATTATATCATATTATAATTCTATATTAATTTACAAAACTCATCTACCCTACCCTAACTGTGCCATGAAATCTCAGTTTTCTATATGCTTCATTTGGTTATCTTAATAAAATTCAGCTTTTTATATTCTTAGAGATCAAAGAGCTTAAATAAAATACAGAGAAGTGTTTAAGCAGAAAGGGGATATATCTATAGATAGAAAGATGGATAAATAGATACATTCACACTCTCATATCTGCAGGGAAAAAGAAGTTTT
>BLSH010437196.1:1753748-1766413 GCA_018402905.1 Glandirana rugosa
CCGGCGGTCAGTGCCGTGCTAGAGTCACTTCCTTGACCTCCAAGAGTCCTCCGACAAAGAAGTGACGCGTACACCGCTTACTGTAGCCGTGTAGATCATGTGACATATAGAGGATTTGGCACGTCCAAATCCTCTATACGTCCCGTGGATGTCCATTCGGAATAATATCCGAATTGACATCCAATTTCACCAGCAGTACTCAACTGTTGGTGAAATTCACAGGGACTTAAAAAAAATTATGAAAGTTGAGAGATAAGTTACAGACTCACCACCATTTTTACAACTTATTTCTGTAGTCAGGTAGGTCAAGTTGCACACACGCACAAGTACGATATACAGTGTACTAGATGTGCCGATGTCATTCGCCACATGCGCAGTGAAGAAACAGCCTCCTGAGAACCTCCAGTTCCTTCACTGAGATCGTGCCGTGACTGGCGGCCCCGCGCGCATGCGAGGGAGTGACGTCACGCGACTCTGGCCAGTCACAGAGCCGGAGTCGCGGCCCCGGAAGGATGAGGGGCTGAAGATGGACGCTGCCTGCACAGGGGACATCGCTGGACGTCGCAGGCTTCATTTGCAGGTAAGTGACACATAATGGGCTACTATGCGATGCATAGTAGCCCATTATGTTTCTACTTTGCAGGGGAATATAAAGGACGTAAACCCCATCAGGGTTTACTTTCTCTTTAACTGCTGAGTCACTTTGTAAAAGCTTGCCTGCAGGGAACTATTGCTAGATACACAGATATTAACATACATGCTATGGAATATACAGAATATATATATATATATATTATGTTGGCTTAGCTATACATGAAATTTGTAGGTACTAGGACCACAATACTAAGCCTTCACCTCATTTGTAAGAACCCCAACACTAACTCTCCTTGTAATCCAAAGACTAATCATCCCTATAAATCCAGCACTAACCCTCCCTGTAATGTAAACCCTAACACTGATCCTCGCAGTATCCTTAAAACTAAACCCTAACACCAACTCTCCTTGTAACCCTAACTCTTCATATTACCCTAACCCTTCCCCTCCCTGTAATCCTAACAATAATCCTTTCTATAATCCAAACTCTAACCCTACCTGTAACAGTAAGGCTTAACCTCTCTGTGGTCCCAACTCTAACACTAAACCTTAACTGTTCCTGTAACCCTTACAAATAATCCTCCCTGTGACCCCAACACTGACCCTCCTTGTAATCCAAAAATGAACCCTCTCTGTAATTTTAACTCAACACTAATCCACCCTATAACCCAAAAACGAATCCTCCCTACAAACCCCATACTAACCCAGCCTGTATTTTAAACCCTTACACTAACCCTAACTGTATCCCTAAAACTAACCCTCCCTGTAACCCTAACACTAACTCTCCTTGTAACCCTAACACTTTATATTTACCTTAAACCTTCCCCTCCCTGTAATCTTAACTCTACCCTACCTGTAACCCCAGCACTAAATCTCCATTTAATTCTAATTCTTCACGTAACCCTGCCCCTGTTATTAATTCCTAACACTAACCATGTAACCTATAACTAACCACTAACACTAACCAACTCTTTGTAACTCCAACCCTTGCTGTAATTCCAAGCCTAACATTAGCCCTGCATGTAACACTAATCCTCCCTGTAACCTTAACGCTAGCCCCCCTGTGATCCAAAGACTAATCCTACCTATAACCCCAATACTAACCCACCTTCATGTAATCCTACCCCCCCCTTTAATCCTAACTAATATCTAACCCCAACATGAGTTTTTGCTATATTTTCAAGCCTAACACTAACCCACCCTGTAACCCTAACACTAATTAACCATATAACTAATACTAAGCCCTCCTCGCAACCCTAACACTAACTCTTCATCTATCTTTAACACTAACTCTCCCTGTAACCCCAACATTTAACTCTTCATGTAATCCTAACCTTTCCTTTCCCTTTATTCCTAACCTATATGTAACCTCAACATGAGTCCTTGCTGTAATTCCACGCCTAACACTAATCCTCCATGTAACCCTAGCACTCATTCTCCATATAACTAATACTAACCCTCCTTGTAATCCTAACACTAACTATTCAGCTATCTTTAACACTAACTCTCCCTGTAACCCTAACACTTAACTTGTCATGTAATCCTAACCTTTCCTTTTCCTTTAATCCTAACCTATATGTAACCCCAACATGAGCTCTTGCTATATTTCCAGGCCTAACACTAAACCTCCCCGTAACCCTTACACTAATTCTCCATATACTATAACTAATACTAACCCTCCTTAACACTAATTCTTCAGTAATCCTAACCCTTCCCTTCTCTCTAATCCTAACCTCTGGTTGCTGTTTCTGTAATTCCAAGCCTAATGCTAGCCCTTCCTGTAACCCTAGCACTAACTTTATTGTAATCCTAACACTAACCCATCCTTAAGTAGAGGTAACCCCTGTTTGTATTCTCCCCTGTGCTGACCCTCTACACAGAAATATACTGCCAGCCTCGAGATAGTTGGAAGCAATGTATCTAATCGGTTTATATACCTCTTTACAGCTGATACATGGTCACATGTTATTAACTATTTTACAGTCTGACTCTGAAACTGAGATACCCTTGATTGTGCGCCCCCTTCTGGTTGGGGACATGTAGTTCATATCCGCTATGGGATATCATTGTAATGCTTGCCGACTTGCCTTGAGCTAAGGGAACAAATGACTGGAGGAGTCATCTTTATTACTGAGCCTGTGAGTTCTTCAAGCATCCTGATTCAGTAGAAACATATACCCTGAACCAGTGTAAACATTCCTCCTTTTGTAAAATAACCTAATAAACGAGGCAGCGAACACTTAGCGAGGTTGATTCATCAAGTACAGTAAATGTAGACAGCTTTCAGCTAATCTTTAGGACGGAGCATTTAAACACAATGCTGTCAGAGCGCTGCATGCCCCGTCTTGTCAGTTTAGTCTGCTTCCAGTCTGTTGTGTTTTCGGTTTATTTCAGGTTTAGCGTAAGAAAAAGAACCTTCTAAAAGCTTTGGAATATTTTATGCTTTTCATCTCAGATTTTTTTTCTCCCCTCCTGTTTTATGTCTTTGGAAAGATGAGACATTCAGCTCGGCTGGTGAACTAAATGTAGACTTGAGTTTATTTAGTCGCTTTTCAGACGGTTGGCTCTTATCATCTCGCGTCTATGCCCCCAGACTTCATTCTGGGCATGGACCGGGACGTATCTCCTCCGCACTTTATAAACCGGACCAGCAAGTCCCAGGGAATGGGCTTTGGGTACATTTTAGAAATTGGATCCCTTTATTTTATTGGCAATTTTTTTTATGGCACCGGTTTATTCTGAGCTTTTTGCAAACAACCAATCACAGATTGCTATGTATCATACAAATGCTTTATATCGGCTGTACACTGATTGATGGGTTTTCTTTGTTCGGCCTACAGACTCCTCCATCTACAGTATATAGCACTATATAATCTAATTTATAACTCCTCCATCTGTGTAGCAACATTTAATGGAAATCTAAATTTCCTGAGTAAAAATGTTGAAACGTTCTATTGCTACTTGTGTTCTGAAGAATTTTAGCATAAGTCTTACTAAGCGAGAAGGTCTTCCATTTATTATCATCCCTTGGACAGTCTAAAGCTGGCCAGAGCAGCCTGACTTTTGCCCAATTCCTGCTGAATCAGCCAATATTCACGCCATGCTTGGCCCTGCAATCACCACCCAGCTTGACAGGAGACAATCTACAAAATCTGGTGGTGGAAAATGATCTGCAGAGCAGTGACTGTATCCAATTGGTCAGATGTGTTTAAAATGGTATTGAAAACCAATTCATAATTCAAGAGTTGATCAAAACATTGAAACAATATGGTTGGACCTTTACATATATAGCCAGCATTACATTTAATTGGACAAAAAATAGGATTGCTGTTTAATAAATAAAAAATCTCTGCTGCCCAAAGTGACCAATCAGCTGTCAATTTTCTAGTGCAGTCTAGAGGATCATAGCAACAGCCACGGTCATGTTGCCTATGCAGCCAATTGAGGCAATGGGAAGGGGGCAGCACTGAGGCTGAAGTGCATGTTCAGCCCCCCATATCTTACAGGAAACAGTCTAATTCTCAGATTCTGATTGGTTGCTTTGGGCAGCACAGACATTTCTTCCTTTAGGTGCTCTCCCACATACACAATTCTTGATGTCCCAGAGCACCTCATAAGATTAGATTGGATACAGAAATCTGAAATGATGATGTCTAACATTTCACTGCTTATCTTTGGCCAGGTGGTGGCACTAGGGGACGTTCCAGATGGCACACTGGTCACCGTGATGGCGGGCAACGATGAAAATTACTCAGCCGAGCTCCGCAACGCCACAGCGGCGATGAAGAGCCAAGTCGCCCGATTCAATGACTTAAGATTTGTTGGGAGGTCGGGAAGAGGTAAGGGCGCCCCATTACTCTCTTATACCTGAATGCATTAAATTGGACAATAAACCAGTATGGAATACATCTGTGATTGAAGATGTGTCGACATTGTTAATGGCAGCCAATCAGGTTTGCCCTTTCATTATCTAGTCCGCAGCAGAAGAATTTTAAGAATGCTTAATCCAGATTCTGAATGGTTATGTCTGATTTGGAGAAATGCTTAGGCTAGATCTAACCCTGTATAGATACAATGTATCTCCTATATAGCTCAATGTATCCTCCTCCCGTCATTAGACTAAACAGTCCAGCAATTACATTGGATATGCAGCTCAGAAAAAAATATTACAAATATTATGATTTTTTTTTTTTTTTGTGAATGATTCCTAAAACATTTTATCCTTGGTTAATGAAGAACACACAAAAAAATGTTTTCTATATCTTTATTAGAAAAATGATTCAATCAAGATTATTGTATTCTGTATATAGAATTGTAGGTTCTCCCCCTAGTGGCCATCTGTATAACAAGCAGCACAGTGAGAACCTCTTTTAAATGACCATTGAAACACTTGAAAAATGTGTGCTTTTTTCCCTCTAGCTCTCTTCTTTAACCACTTCTCCTTAGGTGGATGTCATATGACGTCCTGGAGTTTAAGTGGTTAAATCTGAATGATGACTGCAGCTGCAGGCATCATTCAGATATCATTCTTTTCTGACAGTGATTCCCTGGCATGTAAAAACAATCATAGCGCCCCCCCGCCACCCAGTGGTGCTTCTACCAGCTTGCAGGACAAAGAATCCGCCGGCAGGCCCGTTTACCATAGAGCTGACCGAGGACCAGATGGTCCCCAGGCCATCTCTATGACCTTCGGATCGCGGGCGCGATGTCAAGACGTCACTTCTGGTGCTGGCAGATGTAAACACTGCCGTTTTTTTTTACCTGGAGAGCCCAAGATCACTTTTTTTTTATCTCAGGCTTTCCAGCCTAGAAGAGAGATGTGGGGACTTATAGACCCCAGATCTCTCCATAAAGAGGACCTGTCATGCCCTATTCCTGTTACAGGGGATTTTTACATTCTTTGTAATAGATATAAAAGTGATACAAACAAAATTAAAGGGGAAGTGTAAGAATAAAAAAATAAATTAAACAACAGCAAAAAAATGTAACGCTCCCCCGTCCCCACAAGCTTGCCTGCGGAAGCGAACGCATTTGTAGGTCACGCCCCCACTTATGTAAACGGCATTCAAACCCCACATGTGAGGTATCGCCGCGAACGTTAGAGCAAGAGCAATTTTAGCACTAGACCTCCTCTGTAACTAAACAGGTAAACTGTAAAAAAAAATTAAACATCGTCTATGGAGATTTTTAAGTACTAAAGTTTGGGGCAATTTCATGAGTTTGCGCAATTTTAAAGCCCAATACAATATTCCCTGCGCACACCTTCGTGGAAATGGGTGTAGTAATGCTGGGTGCTGAAATGATGACAGGCTGGAAACCACCAACAAATCGCATAGAAAGATGTCACCAGCACACCAAGGATTCCACAGCTTTATTTCACATGGTCACATAGTACAAAATGGCAACGTTTCGGAGCCACGCAGGGCCCCTTCATCAGGCCAGTGTTAGAGGGCTGATGGCATCTCTCTATGCAGTTTTAAAGCATGGCATGTTAGCTGTCTATTTACTCGGCATTAAATCATATTTCATAATATACAAAAAATTGGGCTAACTTTAGTGTTTTGTTTTTTTTAATTTATGAAAGTGTTTTTTTCCCAAAAAAATGCATTTAAAAAATTGCTGCACAAATACCGCTCCTATATGTAAAAATTATCATTTTTTGCTAGAAAATTACTCAGAACCCCCAAACATGAAATATTTTTTTTTTAGCAAAGACCTTAGGGAATAAAATGGTGGTTGTTGCGCTTTACATTTTTTTGAAATTATTTTATTTTAACTTTATTTTTTATTTTTACACTGTCTCTTTAAAAAAATGTTTTTGATCACTTTTATTCCTATTACAAGGAATGTAAACATCCCTTGTAATGTGAATAGTGCGTAACAGGTCCTCTTTATGGAGAGTCTTATTGACCCCACATCTCTCCTCCAGGCTGGAAAGACCAAGATAAAAAAAATAAAATAAACAATCTCGGTCTCTACAGCCGCATCCACGGCTTTGTTTACTAAAGCCGGCCCAGACGTGACATCATAACGTCGTGTCCGAGGGTCATAGAGACGACTGGTAACCAGACAGTCACCTGTCATCTCCCTGACAAACTTCAGCCTGGCGACGGATTCATTCTCTGAGCAGCTGATGGCACGGGTGGGCCTGGAGAAGCACCGGAGGGCAGTAGGAGGGAACGTCTACTCCCACTGCATGTAAGAACGATCAAGAGGCTGAAGTGCCACTATGATCATTCTTATGGTTCACAAAAACGATATCTGAATGGTGCCTGTAGCTGCAGGCATCATTCAGCTATCACCACTCAAAGTCTGATGTCATATGACGTCGCTGGAAGGGAAGTGGTTAATGTAAGATCTGGGGTCAAAAAGACCTCAGATCTCACATTTACACTAAAAGCAATAAAAAAAAAAGTCTTTAAAAAAAAAAAATCCCCTTTAAGAACATTGGGCGGAAGTGACGTTTGACGTCGCTTCCGTCATCCAATGGTATGGAGCTGAGCGGGGGCCATCTTTCCGTCACTTGGCTCCAAGCCTCTCAGGGGAGAGGACGCGATCGTCTCCCTCGCTCCCGACGGATCCAGTAAGCAGCGGAAGGGGGGGGGCATCTCTCCCGCTGCCGATAAAAGTGATCTTGCCCGCCATTTTTAAAAATACTGAAGTTATGGCAGCTATCTTCTGCCATAACAACGGTATTTAGCATCAAAGTACCGACGTATAATGACGGCTGGCGGTCCAGAAGTGGTTAAAGAAGAGTTTGGCCCCCTCACCAAAAAATGAAAAGTCAGCAGCTACAAATACTGTAGCTGCTGATTTGTAATATTAGGGTTTCCAGGGATTCAGCAATGTCGGCACCCTAGCTGATTTTCCAATCGGCTTTCAGGTGCTGCCGTCGCCATTCGTTGGGGGAGCAAACAAGGTAAGCTTCCCCTTTTGCGTGGAGCTCTGCTTTAACGTTACCAACATTTTGAAAAGTTAATTGCTACAAATTCATTTTTACCCGCCCTGTCACTCCCAGTGCGCCGATCGCCATAGCGAAACACCGCGATTGACAGCTCCGAGAGGTTATTATTCCAGCTTGTCACAGCGCTGAGGTCACAAGGCCAGGATGGATTTAACAGAACACACCCACATCCCTGGCATGCCAGTCCAGCCTTAGACATTGGGCCATGTGGCTGTGACATCACAGACGCCCGTTGTTTGATTGACAGCCGTCCTATGTGACTTCCTCTCCGGGCTCCTTTTACATCCCGCCGAGCTGACATATTTATCCGTCAGTAGGAGACGGGGCAGTGTGCAGTGTCAGGGATGACAGATGGGGCCATTGCTGAAAAGCAGATCCAACACAACTTCTTGTGACCCGTGAAATGTGAAAAGACGTTGCGTGCTTGTGCAGAGCGCTCTTGCTTGAAAAGCCCTTTGTCGCCGTATTGTGCTGATTTCCTTTTTTCTTTTTTTTCTTTTTTGCATGCTTGTATTCAGTTACTGTGCTTGCGGATGGTTAAAGAGACCCTGTCACCAGATTATTCATTTCACCAGCAATCTTCCCATAGGATTATATGTGCATATAATGGGGTTGATTTACTAAAGGCAAATAGAATGTGCACTTTGTAAAAGTGCAGTTGCCTTCTGCAAGTGCAGTTGCTCCAGCGCTTAGTAAATGAGGTAAAGATTCACTTTGCAAAGAATACCCAATCATGTGCAAGGTAAATAAAAAAGACAGGATTTTTGCTTGCACATGATTGGATGATGGAAGTCAGCAGCGTTTCCGCTCATTTACTAAGCTTTGGAGCAACTGCACTTTACAAGGTCTTTTTCCCTTTAGTAAATCAACCCCCTATGTGTTTTTTGCATGTTAACCTCCCTGGCGGGATGATTATGTCAGATTTTTGGTGCTGAAAGCGGTACGATTATTTTGCATGGAAATTTGGCGTTTTATATTGTAGGCCTGTAATTCTTAGGAATAACTCACTTAAATCTGTCCAAACAACAGTCTAGTAGACATCCCGGGTGTGATAAAGTTTGAAACACAAAATCATAAATTATAATATAATAAATAACTAAGAATAATTATCAAAAATAATAATATAATAGTAATAAAATGTATTCAATAATGTAATCAAATCAAAAACACTGAAATTTGCTCATTTGCAGAATTGTCGCTGTCGTCACTTTCAGTTTCTGATGATAAATTTCCCCAAAAATCAGTATCACTCAATTCTGCAAATGATTCTTATTTACTATCGGTGTTTTCTAGCTGATGAAAGCCCACTTTTGACGTAAAGGGACGCCTTTTGGTTGCTATGGACGTTCTCAAGTTTCCAGGCAGAAAGAATGACAAATATAATATAAAAGTGCATGCAGGGCACAGGACAAAGCACTAGGGACAAAGGGGATGTGAAATGATTTCATACAGTAATGTAATCTTACAGATTACAGTGTACTGTATGTATGCTGTGTGTTTCACTATTTGAATTTGCCGCCGGGCTTCGCCCCCGTGCGACGCGACGCTCGCAGGGAACGGAGCCCGGCACACAGAGGCATCTGGCGGCGGAGAGACACGCTGATACCGCGGGAGGACATCGCTGGATCCAGGGGACAAGGTGAGTAACATTGCCTGGATCCAGCGATGCAATCCCGAGTGTGGCTCGTGGTTACCGCAAATGGTACTGAAGTTCCACCCCGAGCCACACTCGGGATTACCGCCAGGGAGGTTAAAGAGGAATTGCAGTCTGCTCACATAATTTTTAATAAAAACATCTTTGCCATTCTGAAGCTTCCCTCCAACCACTTTGCATATTATTTTATATATACTGTGACTGTACTTGACAAATATGCTGCAGAAATCTCCCTCCACTGAGTCTGACTACAGCCATTTTAACTGGGCAGCTGAAGCTACTGCCTGTTTACTTCCTGGATTTACACAGGCACACAGAGGCACACCTCCAGCTCTGCAGCACTCATTGGCCCTCTTATGACTCACCCTCCCCTTCCCTTCCTGGCATACTCTTACGAGAGTGTGTGCGCATTAAAGCCAACCCTCTTAGCCGCTGCACCTATGCGTTATGTGGGCAGCAAGAAGTTAAAACTTAATTCCAGTAATTCAGCTCTTTTGTAACATGTAAAGGCACACTATGAGTTAAGTCCAAGGAGATGCTTGACATCTCCTGGGCTTGTCTCTATTATTTACATCTGACAGTTGTATTGCACTCCTGGAAGACATCTGTCACTGTATTTCCAGAAGCCCAAAGCTAATGCTTCAGGTCTAAGTATCTTCAACATTAGAGTTGGTCCAGCTGCTATGCCTTCCTTTTCTCTCCTCCTGCCCAATCACAGAAGCCTATGTATAATGTGAACTCATTAACTTAATACAAAGGTTTCTGTGAATGCACAGCAGAGAGGAGGGGAGAGCATAGCAGCTCTGTGTGCCTCTCTCTCCTCTCTCACAGCCCTGAGTGTCAGTGTATGCTCCGGCAGACCCATAAATAATAGAGAGCAGTCCAGGAGATGGCATGCATATCCTTGGACTTAACTCATAGTTTTTAAAAAGTGGTTGAATTCCTGGAATTCAGCTTTAAACATGCTTGGGACAAACATAATTTCATACTCAGAAAAAAGGATAAAAAAATGACATTTAAGGGACAGACTCAATGCATAAACTGCGTCTTTTTCTGCTGCCATGTCAGGAACAATGAATCAGACCAAGACAGAAGTGCAGTAAAATCATGATATAAACAGAGTAAACATGATCAAAACATAGCCAGGGTTTGGTAACCAGAGCGGATAGTCAGAGCAAGCCAGTTAAACAGGAGTCCAGAGATTAGTGAGGTCAAACAAACGGCATGCAGGGTCAGGAGCCAGGAGGAAAGTTAGCCGAGCAGGGTCTTGAATTCAGGAACCAGAAGGGAACGTCAAACAGGCAAAGTCTTTCACAGGAAAACACAGCAGAGATTTCTCCAGAGATGTTGACCAAGGCGAAGGCATCTGCGATCTGATCCAGGCAGTTTATATAGCAGCAGAGCTGGCTTAACGAAGGCAGGATATGGACATCAGGTGAGACAGAGTGGAAGCTGAGACTGACAGACTGACAATTAACCCTCAGCTGAGCAGCTTGCTCTGAGAAGGGAGAGCTGAGCCCAGCCCTGACACGTCACTCCTCTATAATTCTATGATTCCTCAGTTTAAAATAACCCACTGCCTTTCAGAAAGGAGCTCTTTAATCTGCAAGAGGCGCGCAGAACTCCTTGACGAAGATGGATGATAAAAATGATCCTTGGCCAACGGTCGGAAGCGCGCCCCCCTCTCCACCACTCGCTTCTCTCGTGCTCTACATTTCCTGTCTTTCCTCACCACACTGCCTTGTGAGAGAAAAAGAGGAATTTCTGAGTGCAAAACAACAAAGATTATGCAATGACAAATATCTGTCTATTTTATTTCCCCACTGAACTGAAACCGCAGTTTCCTGCGCGTTTATTGACGGTTAGGACTCGGCGAGTCATTCAGGCAAATTGAAAAGTACTTTTGTGGTTCTCGTTAATGGCTCACGTCTGAGGGACATCCCGTTAGATCCTGGAGGAAAGAAATTCTGCAGAAAATTAAGATTGAATCGATGGCTGAGGTGGGGGCAGTCTGGCGCTTGCCTTTGTTACGTCCTGACTTGTAATAGCCATCATCATCCTTAAAGGATAAGTCCACCTTGTAGACCACATTTCATACCACACTTATATTTAGGGTGGACAGTATGATTACAGCCTACCAAAGACCACCAATGAAACAGCACCACCAAGTGGACAGTCTGATATCAGCCTAGAAGAGACCACTAATGAAAGAGCACCACCCATTGGACAGTCTGGTAACAGCCTATAAGAGATCACCATGTCACAGGGTTGGATACGCCATCCCCAAAATCCATATCCCTACCCAATTTGAATAATGCATCTTCATGCAGGATTTTGTGATCTTTTGGATTAAGTACAGTTGTCTGTGTGGAGCCAGGTCACCCAGGCCTGCTAGAATCCATACATGTCCCATTGCCCACCATTATGCAGAGCACACCAGGGATCCCTCTCACTGCTCTGTCATTCAAACCACACTTCCTCAAGATATTAAAATATTGACAATGACATTTGAAATTCTTGTAATTGGGGATTCTGATGGGGACCCTATGTAAGGGGGGGGGGGGGGTGATATAGATGGGCTCTGATGGGGATCCTGATGTAAGGGGGGGACTCTGATGGGGATCGTGATGTAGGGAGGACTCTGATAGGGATTCTTATGTTAGGGTGGACCCTAATGGAGACCTTGATGTCAGGGGGACTCTGTTGGTGACCCTGATGTAAGGACTCTGAAGAGGAACCTGATGTAAGAGGGGACTTTGATATAATGGCGACTGTCATGGGGATCATGGTGTAAGTGGGGCTTTGATGGGGACCCTTATGTAAGGGTGGACCCTAATGGAGACCCTGATGTAAGGACTCTGATGGGAACTCTGATGTAAGGGGGACGCTGTTGGTGACCCTGATGTATGGACTCTGATGAGGAACCTGATGTAAGAGGGGACCCTGATATAAGGGCAACTGTCATGGAGATCATGATGTAAGTGGGGACTCTAATGGAGGACCTGATGTAAGTGGGGATTCTGATGGGGACCCTGATGTAAGTTGGGCTCTGATGGGGACACTGATGTAAGTTGGGACACTGCTTGGGACCCCAATGTAAGGGGGGACTCTGATGTAAGGGGGCACTCTGTTGGTGACCCTGATGTATGGACTCTGATGAGGAACCTGATGTAAGAGGGGACTTTGATATAAGGGCAACTGTTATGGAGATCATGATGTAAGTGGGGACTCTAATGGAGAACCTGATGTAAGTGGGGACTCCGATGGGGACACTGATGTAAGGGGGCACTCTGTTAGTTATCCTGATGTAAGGACTGATGGGGAACCTGATGTAAGAGGGGGCACTGATATAAGGGGGGCTGTCATAGGGATCTTTATGGGGGAACTCTGATGGGGACCCTGATTTAAGGAGGACTCTGTTGGTGATGTATCCAAGGGGTAGTCAGGAATGTA